>JAPPVO010000002.1:105381617-105730588 GCA_030407325.1 Camellia japonica | reverse complement strand
CGAAAAGGAAATAAATAGCCAGATAAACGGGCAGCATAACAGCTTAAATTAAATACACACAACACACAGTCGGGCATACAACACGCAGTTGAAAAGCTGAAAATACACTGTTCTCAATCACTGATCACTGTTCCTGTATCACTGTTCCCCAAAACTGAATCCGATATCCGCAGACAACTGATTCTCAGATACTGACTGATGCCCGCAGGCCTGATGCCCAAACTCATAGACTGATACATGCATTCCTGTAGAGACGCACTCTAAAGCACATAACAGATAAGTGAGAGCCAAAACACCCCTATGTTGGGGGTAGGGTTTCCCTGTCCTATTTTGTCAGGAGCTAGGGTTTCACTACGCACGCAGCGGTTTCAAACAACCTATAAACGGGTAAGCATGAGCCCTTCTTCAATGTTGAAGAGGGGCTCAAAATAGGCCCACTCACAGTTTACATTATACTCGAAAACAGATCACTCTTAGGCTAGAAAAAGCATGCAAAATATTGACATACAAGATGATATTGAAGCAAGTGTGCTATAGAGGGCTCAAACAGAGTTGAGCCCTTGAACAAACATTAAGAAAAGCTCAAAATATACCTAGTTTCAGTTAAGGTCGGAGCCTAAAACAGTGAGCAAATAGGCTTAAGAAATGAGGCAAAAATGGGCTACAAAGAGAGGGATGGAGACTTACCCTTGAAGACCACACTTTTGCTACCTCTTGGCTTGAGGAAAGTTGCTTCTAAGCCTCTGAAGAACCCCTCCTTGCTGCTGGAAATGGAGTGGTGATGGTGATGCTTGATGATGATGAAGAAATGGAAGCAAACTTGAAGATTTTAGAGAGATAGAGATGGAGGTGTGTATGTATGCTCAAGCCAATTTTTTCTAACCCTAGGGACAGAGCTGGGAGGCTCCTTATATGGACAAAAGGAGGGGTGTAAAGGTGGAGGGAAATGCACCCAAGCTTTCCCTCCAAAATATCCCCCGGATACAGATATTTTCTAGAGGAAACAGCTATACAGCTGTAAAGTATGCACTGAGGGAAGCATGGCCGGCCATGTATTTTTGTTGCAGGTGGCCGGCCGGCCACCCCCTATGGCCGGCCGGCCAAGGGTCAAAAAGGTCAACTTGAATTAATGGCCGGCCACCAAGGATTGGTGTCCTCCCTGGTGTGCTGAACAAGACCCTGTGGTTCAAATTTGACAACTCTAAAACAGGAGAGAGAATAGGCCAATTTAAAGAGGGGTTCAAAAGGGTCAAGGAGAGTTATTGGCCGGCCATATGTTTTTAGGGTCCTCCCATGTGTGTACATCACAAATATGTGGTTTTGGCTCAAAGAAAATGGCCCTAGGGTGTTCAACATTAGCCCGGAAGTGAGAAAAACGGGCGCCGGGGGGCGCCGGAGGAGCATAACTGCTTGCTGAGACAATTACTAGCCTCCCACCCTCCAGTGATCTTCCTGGTGATAAAACAGAGGTACCTGCCAAAAATGAACAAAAACCGATGCAAAACAAATGCTCGGGGACCAAAACACGCAGTTCGGGGTCCCGAAAACCGGCCGTTAAGCACCGAAAGTGGTGTTTGGCCACGAAGTGGGTATCTAAGACCCCAGTGTCCCTCGAAAGGGAGTAAATGAGATGCATGCCAAAAACCGAAGGAATCGGAGATGGTTGGGTGGTCCCGAACCGAGGCACACGGCCTGACGGCTCCGAAAACCGGGAACCGGGATCCGAAATGGGCAAAATGGCCTACGGCCACGAAATGTAGCCCACGGCCACTGAGAGATGGTCTACAGGACCTCTCCCTCCCTTCAGGAAAAGAAACAGAGAAAACCGAGTCTGGTTCGCAAACCGAGGCAAGGTATGGAAGAGGGTTCGGAAGTCCGGAGGCAGGGCTCACGGACGCGACTCTGAGACTTCTGAACGAGCACAATATGCAACATCACCGAGCGCTCAATCGGTGACGTCTGAGTCTTAAGGTCGGTCAAAAATGGGGTGTTTATAATGGCATGCCAAAATGATGAGTTGCTTTAGAGGGCCATACAAGGGATTCTTAAGCACATATAAGATAGACATGTGGCAGCCCCAAACCCACTTTGAAAATCAAATATGGTAGTCCCAAAACTCAATAAATTGGCCCTAGAATGTGACTAGGAAGCATGCAAGATGGGGTCGCTTTGAACGGCCAAAATTACCACCAAACAAGTCAAGGTGAGAGAGGGTCACCCCCCTCTAATTTGGAAGCTCAAAATAGTGGCCAAGCCACTGGAAATCCATTGGATTCCAGTGGCTAGAGGGCCAAATGAAGCATGCAACAAGGGCTAGGATGCAAAGCTCAAAATGGAGGCAACCAAGCATACAAGATACCATATGACTTCAAAAAAAAATGGAACCTTAATAAAATATGAAGATGATGTTAAAACAAGCCTTTTTACAGTTTATGACAAGTCCCAAAAATGGATACAAATAAGGCTAATCTATCATGCAAAAATGGCCCTAAAAGAGAGAATAGAGGTAAGAAGCAGAAGCTGGCCCAAATGGCAAGAAGACCTTCAACAAAGTTGAAGAGGGGCTCAAAATAAGGCACTTTACAGTTTACAACAAGCCACGAAAATAAACACAAGAAAGCCTAAAATATCATGCAAGAAAAAGGCCAAAAAAGGGACAAAGAAGCAAGTGATAGCTTCTGCCCTCAAACAGAGGAGATCCCTTCAACAATATTAAAGAAGGGCTCAAAACATGATATTTTACAGTTTATGGAAAAGTCCAAAACAGCTCACAAATAGGCCTAAAATACTATGCAAAAAAAGGCCAAAAAGAGAGGTAAAGAAGCAAGTGGTAGCTGGAGACCTCAAACAGCAAGAGGTCCTTAATCAAATATGAAAAGGAGCTTAAAATATGATTATTTACAGTTTGGGTCAGAGCCCAAAAATGTAAGCAAGTAAGACTTATAAATAAATCAAGAAAAGACTAGAAAATGGAAGAAGAAGGCTCACCCTTGAAGACCAATGGACCAGCAGCTCTTGAACCAAGAAGAGGGGCTCCTAGCCTCTGGAAAATAGCCTCAAAGTGTTGGAAAGGAGAATGGAGAGGTGGTGCTATGTGGTGGTGTAGAAATGGTCCAAGAACAAAAGAGTTTTAGAGCTTGGAAGAGAGAGAGAGAGAGGGAACTTTAATGTAAGACTCCCAAACAAAACTTTTTTTTTTAACCCTCAAAACACAATTGGGGGTGCTGGTTATATAGGCAAAGGTGTCGAGAAAAGGGGGGAAATATGAAATTCAAATTTCCTCCCCAAAAGGCCAAACCCCGGATACAGGACCTGGGGGAAAACAAATTGCACAACTAGAACACACTTGGGGAGGGGGTCATGGCCGGCCAGCTCAAAAGGGCAAAAAAGGTCATCCAACTAGGTAAGTGGCCGGCCTGCTACATTTTCTGGCCGGCCTGCTACTTTCAGGACAAAAAAAAATAGGTCTGCCGGAAAGAAAGGTGGCCGACCAGTGATTGGGAAGTCCAAAGGTGGACGTTCAGGTGTCCAAATTGAAGCCCCGGAAGTTATCTTTCCAATGGCGCAAACCTTACATTAAAATTCCTCCTGTGGAAAAAGTTATGCCTGTTTCCGTGAAGCCGCGCAGATTCGGTCCTACCTGGATTCATACCGAACTTCTCCCAAACTAGTTTTCCTCTCTTTTCTCCTCTTTTCTTCAACTCCAAACCCCTAAGTAAGGTGTTTTGAAAGATTTTTCAAAGATTTCATCTCTCTTTTATTCATTTCCACTTTGTCCTTGCTCGGTTTACCGAAAAGCGCAATATTTGACAAAATGCGAGCCTCGGAACATCGTAAAAACTTTATTTCAAAAACGTTTTGAAAGAGAGGGTTTTGAGACTAAAATCTTTTGATCAAGATTGTTTTGCTCCAAAAAGGGGTATGAAGTTGAGATTTGACTCTCTCATTGCCGAAGAAACTGAACCTTTCCCCTGCACACCTTTCTCCACCATGTAAACCATCAGTCGCGTCCAAGTCTTAAAGGCAGTCAAAAATGGGGTGTCTACAGTTGCCCCTCTTTGACAAAACTCGGAAGTCAAGAAGTGACGAGAGTGAATGTCAAAGCCTAGAGATGACCCATTTTTGACAAGGCCGAAGACTTGGACAAACAAACAAAATATAGATAAATAAATGGTTGTGCCCGTAGGCTGCCTACGTATCCTTTTGCAAGGAATCAAACCAGCGTAGTTCAGGGGCAAGATGCAAAATGATATGCAGAAAGATTTTGATAATTGGACTTATACGCTACACGAAGCCGGTTTGAAAGTTGGACTTATACGCTACGCGAAGCCGGTTTGAAGATTGGACTTATACGCTACGCGAAGCCGGTATGAAAATTGGACTTATGCGCTACGCGAAGCCGGTTTGAAAATTGAGGACTCATGCAATGCACTGCAATGTAGTGGCTAAGATGCAATGTAATAGCTAAGAGGTAAAGGTACCTTACAGGGGCAATTGGCAATGACTTACCTCGGCAATGTCCTACCTCATGCTGATGTGGGAATCTTTCTCTTCTTCTCAGTTGAACCACAGGTACTACTTTTCTCCCTGACTATGGTTGCAGCTTTCCCTATTCTCCAACAGGGTGACAGACTAGGTTGGATCAGTATCCAGAATTGAGGCGCATACAGATGCTATCTCAATCTATGGGGCTGCCATACAGATTTCAAGCCGAGGATATACCCCTGGGTATTTAAACCAGACTTTAGTCTCGGAAATCCCGAACCTTTGTGTTCTAGGCATGAGCCATTCGAACTCTAGTTTCCACCGTCTCAGTTGGTCTCCTAGGAACTCACCGCTAACACAGGCAGGTGGCTATACCAGACCACCGGAAGTCGTTCGGGCACAACAAACACCAAAGGAATTGCACCTTTAGAGGATTTAAGGTCTCCTAGACCGGGCAATAAAACAGATATGATGCAATGGATGTAATAGATGTGATGCAATAGATAATAGATGCGATGCAACAGAGAGTGCAATAGATGCAAAATGGTGACGTACGCCAACCACGCTGGACTCGTGAGTGGAGGAAGAACAAAGAAAATCAATCAGGAGCGCGTTCCACGCAACCTAAGGTAAATTCCAAACACGCTGAAATCGTGTGAGGAAAGGGACACTCGAACCACGCTGAAATCGTGAGAGGAGGTCCAAAAACAACCGCTCAAGTGCGCGCACAACGCAACCCGAGATAAAATCCAAACACGCTGAAATCGTGTGAGGAAAAGAACACTCTAACCACGCTAAAATCGTGAGAAGAGGTCCGAAAACAACCGCTCAAGTGCGCGCACAACGCAACCTGAGATAAGATCCAAACACGCTGAAATCATGTAAGGAACGGGACACTCAAACCACGCTAAAATCGTGAGAGGAGGTCCAAAAACAATCCGCCTAACGCGTCTACAACGCAACCTGGGATAAATTCCAAACACGCCGAAATCGTGTGAGGAAAAGAACACTCTAACCACGCTGAAATCCTAAGAAGAGGTCCAAAAACAACCGCTCAAGTGCGCACACAACGCAACCTGAGATAAAATCCAAACACGCTGAAATCGTGTGAGGAAGAGAACACTCTAACCACGCTGAAATCGTGAGAAGAGGTCCGAAAACAACCGCTCAAGTGCGCACACAACGCAACCTGAGATAAATCCAAACACGCTAAAATCGTGTGAGGAAAAGAACACTCTAACCACACTGAAATCGTGAGAAGAGGTCCGAAAACAACCGCTCAAGTGCGCGCACAACGCAACCCGAGATAAGATCCAAACACGCTGAAATCGTGTGAGGAACGGGACACTCAAACCACGCTGAAATCATGAGGAGAGGTCCTAAAACAACCCGCCCAGCGCGTCTTCAACGCAAACTGGGATAAATTCCAAACACGCTAAAATCGTGTGAGGAAGAGAACACTCTAACCACGCTGAAATCGTGAGAAGAGGTCCAAAAACAACCGCTCAAGTGCGCACAGAACGCAACCTGAGATAAATTCCAAACACGCTGAAATCGTGTGAGGAACGGGACACTCAAACCACGCTGAAATCGTGAGAGGAGGTCCTAAAAAACAACCGGCCCAGCGCGTCTACAACGCAACTTGGGATAAATTCCAAACACGCCAAAATCGTGTGAGGAAAAGAACACTCTAACCACGCTGAAATCATGAGAAGAGGTCCGAAAACAACCGCTCAAGTGCGCGCACAACGCAACTTGAGAAAGTCCTGGAGGACAACGATCCCAAACGCTGCTCAGCATAAAAGGATAAATGGTAGAAGATAACACAAGATGCAAATAAATGCAAGTAAGGTGTGCATGACAATACGAGTGGAAAGGTGCATAACAATGCGGGTGGATGGGTGCATAACAATGTGGGTGGATGGGTGCATAACTTTGAAGCAGGCTTGATCTTGCGCTTGAAGTAGAGGCACACTCATACTTCGGAGCACTGACAAGGCTTGAAAAGGTACATCCAGAATACAATCACGGAATTTTCTGAAGTTGAAGCACACTCAGATGCTTCCATTTTCCCTCTTTTCTTTTGCTTTATAGTCCGGAACCCATGTAGCTTCAGATAGGTCCTTGTTTTACTGTTCACACTTATCGAGGGTGGACCCTACAGTTTTATGAAAGAACAAATACTGTTTTGAACAAATGTGGAGAACGGCACGGCACTCGGAGCACAAAACGATTTTATTTTCGAAATTGAGATATGAGTTTTTGACCAGGTATTGAGCCTACGACTGAACACAGCAAAACGACTCAACAAGGGAATAAAAGGCACACAACCTAGACACATTGAGTAACACTTGAAACGACTCAAAACAAGAATCGAGATAAAACAAAAAAAGACACGACACTCAGACGTGCACAGGGAGCCTGTTTCACCGGGTAGTGTTTCCCACCCTTTCTCATTTGTGATTCTCACATCACTCTGGCACTCAATCTCTTGTTTTCTGAAAAAGCCCTTTTTCTCACTTTTTCTCTCATCGCACATCTCTCTATTCTTCAATCTCTCATTTTTCAATCCCTCCCCTGGGTGGTTGATGGATAAACAGGGAGTTGCGGGCTCTTGCCCCTAGCATGCTGCTAGATTCTCTTTCTTCCGTTCACAGCTAGTAAATTCCTCCCATAAAAGGGTTGCGCTACAACTGGGTGTGTAGCAAATCTGCAGCTAACATCGGTTGATGATGCTTTACTGGGGAGTTTGGACATGATAAGATCTGTCCAGATGATGGAGTGGAATATCTTGCCCCATTCCAGTTCGTGCTTCGCACTTGGCTTGATACCTCGTTGCTTGGAGGGTGAGAGAGCTTTCAGCCTTTTGTTGTGCCCTTTTCTGGCGAATACGGTGCCCTTTCCGGCAAGTAGATTGCCCTTTCTAGCAAGTATTTTGACAAAGGGGAAAAGACAGAACACTTGACTCAATTGTGCCCCTAGTTCATTATTTTGACCATTTTTGTTTTGATTTTTCTACTAAAATAATTTTAACCAAAATGAGAGTTAGATTAACGCGCTTGTTCGATTTTTTGATTCAAAATCATGCAAGTTAGGTTATGAGCATTGAAAATTTTCCTTTTTTGGGTCCAGGAAAAGGGTCCAGTTTTGGAAAAAAATGGAATAGTTTTTGAGAGAAAATCAGTCAACCTCAGTAAAAATTCTCAAAAACTGTTTTTGCAATCGGCCACTGCTCAACGAGCATAGAACCCACTCTCGAGATGCACAACCTCAAATCCAAAGAAAATTTGCCCCTTGCTTGAAGAGAGCTGCATGGCAACGGAAAGTTGCCCCTTGTTTGGACGACACCGCGGCGCATTGAATGGCAACGAAAAGTTGCCCCTTGTTTGAATGGCACCGCAGCGCATTGTAGTCAGTCCTCAGAGTGACGAACACAACCAAATCCTCAGATACAGAGAAGACAAAGATGACCAGAACCATCGCATGGACACAATCAAATTGAAGTGTTTTACGGCTGGACTTCAGAATGAAGTTGCCTACGTATCCCAAAGATGGGAATCAAGCCTTACGTAGTTCGGGGTTAAGGTACACTCGGGTATTTAACCTCTCCTTTTTATGCTCTAACTTTTGCCAAGGCGCCTGTTGCAGGTTTTCAACCTTGCGAGCTTCGTTTTTCTTCTTTTCAATTCTTTTCATTTCTTTTTTTTTTTGATTGATTTTTTTTTTGTTCTTTTCTTTGCATTTTTCTTTTTTTGTTCTTCTTTTCTTCTTCTTTTTTTTTTCTTTTCTTGCTCTAACTTTTGCCTGGGCCGCCCTTTCGGGTTTTCGGCCCAGCGAGCCTCTCAAGGATAAAAGTGTAGCTTTGTCCATGTCGAATGGTTTTGAGATCCTGAAGTCATCTGAATCCAGGAGAATGGTTGCTGTTTGCTGACGATGCATGAGTCCATCCAATAGGGGGCTGAATCTGCCCCTAGTGTCGTGGATAGGAACTCAGTTTTTCTTCAGCAATACTTTCTTCTTCCTCCCTCTGGGATTTGGCATTCTTGCCGACCTTCTTTGATTTGTGGAATGATCAATCCTCGGCTCTTCGAGCACATTTGAAATTCTTTGCCCCTAGTTCCAGGGGTGCTTCTGATCTAGCTTTGCAAGCTTCTTTTGATGACATCTGGTCTTCTTGATCTGACTTTCGTGCCTCTTGTTCGAGGGTTGTTTCAAATCTGGCCACACAGGCCTCACATTGTGGTTGACCGTTTGAACATTCTGAATCCCAGTTCAAGGTTTGAAAGTGAGGGGTCGAGTTTCGAGGCTGAGAGCGATCCTAGGCTGCACAATCTCAAGAGCGATTCCACACAGGTCTTCATAGAACCGCGCAAAACATTTTTTTGAAATCTTTTAAGAAAGCGACAAATCGCTCGCGCTGAAGACAATGTAGAACCAATCTGGATCAAGCCAGGATCCTTCCCAGTACTCACACTAACAAGCATGATTTCATTCATTAAGGTCTTAGCACGCCTCTCTTCCTCTCAGTTGATCAAATTTTTTGCAAATCCCGAGGAATTCCTTTCTCTTCGTTTTCACCACAGTGTTCAAAAAGTTTTGAAAAACTCAGGTCATTACAATGACTTCAAGGCACAGAAAAGACAGAGTCCTTAGTCAAATACTGTCATCTCCTTCAGAACTTCCGGCATAACTGGCACAAGGCAGAAGCAAACACGAGAGCGTAAAAATCACTGCTGTTTCATTCAAAAACTGCTGGCACAACTGGCTCCCTGGTAGAAACAGACTGAAAACAAAACGAAAAGACAAACGCAAAACAAAATGGTGACGCCCGAGGTAATACCCCCGGAATCACCCGACTCCTATACAACAGGACTGACTCGATATAATAAGACAGACCCGAAACAAAAAGACTGACTCAAAACAGACTCAAAACAACAAGACTGACCCAATACCCAAGTCAGAAAGCACAAAAACCAGCATTCACAAATGCTCAAAACAGTGCATGTCATCCACCATATCTGGAGTAAACTGAGTGCCGTCCGCAGGCGGTTCATCCCCCGATCACATGGTCACATTATCCTCCAAGTTCACTGATCTAGTGCCGATAGACTTTGCAGAGCTTGGCGCGGCAATGACCCCGTTGTCAATCAGATCTTGCACTTCGTGGCGAAGATGAGAGCAATTGTTGGTGCCATGACCGGTTTGCTGATGGAAGGCACAGTACTGGGCAGCATCATGCGTAGCCGGAAGAGGATTTGGGAGAGGCCGAGGCTCAAGGGGTTTGAGATGGCCTTGTCCAACAAGGATTTGGAAAGCTTTGGACAAAGGCATGTGGAGGGCATGGAAGACCCTCTGACCTCGAGGTTGGTACTTCAAGGTTTGTGAATTTTTGCTGGACGCACCAGTAAAGGGATTGGCAGGTGCTGGCCTGGTTTGTTGATCTTTTCCGAGTGCAGGATTATAGCTGAAAGGAACGTTTCTGATACAACGACCCTTCTCCCGGCTTGCCCCTTGATCCAAACTGCCCCCAACTTGAGTGGCGAAAATGTCGTCCACAGTTTTTGCAACAACTGCGAGCACTTGCTCTTTGTTCAGTCCCTCGGCTTTAAAAGCCTCAATAGCCAACAGAAGATGTTCATGGGGATCCATGTCCGCCCCTATCTTGTTCTTTCCACTCGCCTCCACTTCGCCAAGGGATTGGCATTCCTCAAATGCAGCCCATTCCAAGACTGGGGAGCCTTTTGACATGAACTCCCTGGTATGTGATGTGGTTGATGACGGAGCCAATGTCCCGGAGGCCAGATCTGTCACAGTTCTCTGAAGATCTTCGATCATTCTCTTCAGCTCAGAAGTAGTGGGCTCACGGGTTTAAGATGATTGGGGTCTAGGTGCATCCATCATGCATAAGTCCATGTTTTCTGGAATGAACACCTCAGGCTTGGGTAGATGGGCTGGGGTGATGTATATGCTGGGGTCGTAGGTGGACGGCAGTATATGGATGAGGTTGAGATGTAGAGGTGATGGGTCAGTACTAACCTGAGGTCCTTTTGGTGGAGCTAGGGTCTCTTCGTCAATAAGATCCTGAATCTTATGACGGAGGCGGATGCAACGGTTCGTATCATGACCGTGCTGTTGATGGTAGGCACAGTATTTAGCTGGGTCATATCTTGGCGGAAGAGGGTTTGGAAGGGGTTGGGGTTCTAGAAGTTCTAGATGCCCTTCTTCTCATAGCTTTTTCAAAGCTTGAGAGAGACTCATGTAAAGAGGATGGAATTTTCGGGCTTGGGGCCGAGTTGAAGTGGTTGGTTCTTGGCCATTGTGGGAAGTGGTGATAGTGTCTACTTCTGAGCATTTCGCAGCTGTGCTACCATCAGTAGTAGCATTGGAACTGCGAGCAACATTCCTCTTCAAAGGCTCATTATCTTCTGCAAAGATCCCTTGTCTGATGGCATCCTCGATTTGAACCCCCATTTCATGAAGGGCTGGAAAGGTAAACAGAGGTAAAACGACCATCTTTTGCAGCAACTTGCCATGCAAATTCCGAACAATCATCCTGATCTGATCTTTATCGGAAGGCCTTGTAGTCATCATTGAGGCCTTTGCTCTCCATCTCGTCACGAATTCGGAGAAACCCTCATTTGGTTCTTGGCGGGTGACTTCAAGATCATGAGTTGTGACCTCGATCTGTGTGTTGTAGGAGTATTGAGCAATAAAGGCCTCAGCCAGCTCTTCCCAGTTCTGTTTCACAGAGCTCTCCAATTTTGCATACCAGATTGCGGCTATCCCAGACAGGGTTCGGCCGAATAATGACAATTTCTGGGCTGTGGTCAAACCCATTGGCCTTAAGATATCAAAAAACAGTTGGAGGTGCACCATTGGGTCTTCAGAGCCATCGAATCGATCGATATGTGGCATCTTGAACCGATCTGGTAATGTCACCACTGAGTCGGTATAACCATTCTCTATATCAGGAATATAATGGGCCCTCTGAGACTTTTTGAACAATTCCTCAAGCTTGCTTACTTTCAATGCTGTGGGGTCCGTCTTGAACTCAAAGGGGGAGTCTGGTAGGTTGGTGGGTGTTTTAGATAGCTGGGGTAGAACCAGGGGCAGAGTTGGCCCGCCTAGAATGTTCGTATCATCCTGGACGTGGGTTGCCTCCCCGAGTATGGGAACTCTTGGTGGGGGAGGAGCCTGGTGTGAAGTAGATACCCCAGTTTGCTGCTCTAACCTGGCAATTGTCTCTGCCTGTTGGGCTATGACCACGGCCTGTTGCTTGGTGAATTCCGCTTGACGAACAGCATATAGCGATCCCGGTATTCCCTCTACTGTTCAGTTGTACTCCGGACTCGGTTCTGTGGAGTTGGTAGTTGTGTCTATCTTGTTGTCGTCCTTTAATTCCATTTGTAAGAGTTTTAGGATGTTTTGGGCAGGTGTGTTACAGGTTGGTTGAGCCTGAGTCTCAAATCTAGTTTCCCAGGTTTTTGGTGTTACGCTCGAGCGGGTTGTTCTGCGCTCGAGCGGGGTTTGGTTTTTGGCTGTCCGCTCGAGCGGGACTTCTTGCGCTCGAGCGGTATTTACACACTCACAGTATTTTGTTTTCTGTAAAACTTCTGCAAATGTGATTTCTACGCTCGAGCGGGTTGCGCTCGAGCGGGTTGCGCTCGAGCGGGCTTGTAGACGCTCGAGCGGGTAGTACATTGTGGGTGTAAGTTCTGGGAGGGGGAAATCTGCGCTCGAGCGGACGGGTTTTCGTGCTCGAGCAGATGTACTTTATTCATGTGTCTTGGCGCTCGAGCGGGTCGTCTTACGCTCGAGCGGACCCAGATTTTTGTTCTTAACGCTCGAGCGTTGTGTTTTCCGCTCGAGCGGACATGCCTTATATCAGTACACAGTCGAGCATTTTTAGATCACTTTTACAACCTTATTCTCTCTCTTACTTTTCAAAAACACCATTTGAGAGCTTCTCTCTCTAAATTTTTCACTTCTCTCTAAGTGTTGATCTAGCTAGAGTGTTTTCCAAACCTTTGGCCTTTACAAAAAGGTTGTTGATCGTCGTGGGCTATCCTTTGATCCAAGAATCTCGGGATTTGGAGCATCTTCACTTTCGTCATCTCCTTCGTTGGGTTTCATCTTTTGAGGTAGGGATTCATACTCACTACTATGGGTTTTGACATGGATTTTTGGGCATTTTGTTAAATGGTTGATTTTGGGAGTTAGGGTTTAAAAAGGTTAAAAAGGGGTTTTGTTATTTTGATTCTAAAAATGTGTATTTTGGATTTCAAGATAATAATATTGTTGTTGGTTGTTGATATATAGACCATTGGGTCAATATTTGGAAATGGGGTAGAAAACCCTAATTTGTTGTATAAATTAATTGGTATAATTAATTTTAGGCTAAATGTGGTTATATGGAATTGAGTTGGAAATAGTGAAATTGGCTCATTATATGGTAGAATGGTGGAGTTGGATTTATTAATCGCTCTTCTTTTAAAACATTGATATTTTATCTGTTGGAGCTTTTATTATCTGTTTAGAAATAATTGCTTGGGCTACCGGTGGAGGGTAGTTTTGATTGTTGTAGACAATGCATGATGATTAGGAAAACTAAAACTAATCAATTGAACGTGTCATAGAGTATGACAGTTGATAGAATACATTAACGTTATGTATTGATTGATTGTGTATATGACTTATAAGTATATACATTGTGTGTGTGTGGGGGAGGAGATAGGGGATGTACTCCACGGTTTAGGGGAAGATGAGGGATGGACCTCTAAACCGGATGTTATTTGGGAGAAGATAGGGGATGGACTCCACTGGTACAGCTCATATGCTTATCAGTTTATGTGTTGATACAGCTCATATGCTTATCTTTGGAAGTGTTGATATAGCTTATATGCTTATCTGGTGATTGTTGATATAGCTAGTAGGCTTATCTACTGTGAAATGAGAACTGTTTAAAGTGAGTCTTGTCTCATGTAAGCTGTTGGCCAGGTTCTGAGCCATAGTTGTGAATTGTGAGCTTGTTAAGGGATGGAAAATGAAATGAAACATAGACACGATTGTCATGTAATGGAAATGGAGTTATAAATTGATCTTTGTGAGTTAAACATTTATCAATTGCTGATGTCTTAGTTATTGCTCATACTGTGTTTAGCATATCTCAACTGGGCGTTGGCTCACCTTTTATGGGACACCATTTTCAAGTACAGGTAGCATGCCACCTCCAAGGACATAGCTTGGACGGATGTGGGAGTTGAAGACTCTTTTTGATTATTTTGTTGTATTACATGTACATCAAGCCACGGGCTTATTTTGTTTAGAGTTAGTACTCTTCTTTTGTGAAACCAAGTGTTAACTTGGAAAGCTGTAAGCCTATAGGGCACTTGCTTTTGTTGTTAACATGTAATACTGTTGTAAGAATTACTCTAATGAATGAAAAGGTGTTGATTTCTTTATATCATTGCATGTCTAATATGATGGGATTTATGTATTATTTTGAGGGCGTTACACAGCATCTTGCTGCATGGCTTTCATACTATCCTGGAGCTGGCACACCATCTCTTCTAAGCCTGACATACTGTCCTGATCTGATTGAACCACCAGCATATCTATCTCTGCAGTAGACTCGAAATCTCAACCTGGCTGTTCAAAGACCACTGAGCTGGTAGCTGCTGTACTGGTGGTCTGTGCCTGACCGACCTTTCCACCCTGCCTCTAGTAAAGGAACACTGATTGCCTTTGAACTGAATCTCTGACCTGACAAAGTCTATCAACACAAGTTCGGTGTACCCGGGGGATATTAGAGCCTTCTGAAGCTATGGTTCCAAGACTACCTAGCAAAAGAGAAAATGGACAGCATCTCAGCCTAATTTCACCTGAACAGATACGAGCATAGTTTGAATGAGTGTGCCCTCTACTGAATTCTGCCTAAATCTCTGTCCTGCAAACTGATACCCTCAGGTAAACTGAGTCCCAAAATACTGAACCGGTGCCCGTAGGCCTGATGCCCAAACTTGTAAACTGATACATGCATTCGTATAGAGACGCACTCTAAAGCACATAACAAGCAAGTGAGAGCCAAAACACCCCTATATTGGGGTAGGGTTTCCCTGTCCTATTTTGTCAAGAGCTAGGGTTTCACTACGCACGCAGCGGTTTCAAACAACCTATCGGGTAAGCAACCTGTCCTAGCTTGGAATGGTCACTATGGATTCCGAATATGCACTAGGTCGAATGGTCAAAAAGGGTGCCCCGGTAAAATCGGGGTTTGTGTTCCCATACTGGCAGAGCCCACAACCGGTCAGCCTTATGGTCATGCCTTGACAAGACAAGCCTCCGGCAAACCGTTCAGGAATAGCAGATGGCAAACACGGTGTCCTAGGCGCACCAATGCAAATGCAATGCAAAGAAACACATAAGTGTAGCCAAAACCAGATATCATGGGTTCGAGTCAAGTTCTCTAAATCCCCAGCAGAGTCGCCAGAAACTGTAACAAGTCCGCGGGGGACCTCGCTACAGTTCGGACTCGATTTGTGTCACGGTTCGTAATCTGAACCAAAGAATCCAAATCTGACAAATCGTTTTGAGAAAACAGATTTTTGAAAGAAGTGCCAAACATGGACTGCTTTGCCAGATATAGAGTCGCCACCTAAATATTTTATTTTGGGAAATTTAGGAAACCCTGACTCGTTGCCTAAGGCCACGTGTTCGTCATCACCAAAGTTGCCTCGGCTCGGGAACTTGGGTACGATTGGGGAAGGTCACTTCGTGAGCACCCCCGCTCGCCCGATCAAAGATCGGCCTCTACTATCCATGATATCTAGTTTTGAAAACATTGTGCGCTCTTATTCCGGTTATTAGCCTAGATTTACTATGTGATGCGCACAGCATACAAGTATAGACTGGGTCGCCTGAATTGGAACAAAACATTTCATGCTTGTTTTTTAAAGATGGTTTGCTACACGCAAGTAGGCTTAAAATGTAGATTTTGCCACCCTCAGGTGGGCTTAGAAAACATGGTTTTGCCACTATCTAGTGGGCTTAAAACTCGCAGTTGATGATTTGTCTCAATCCAAATAACCTAACCTTCACCCACAGGCACTCAGGCAGGTATATCACATAAGCACATAGCCTCATGGTAAGCATGCTATCATGGCAGTCACTCACACGCATGTAAGGATGTTAAAGCGTAAAACTTACCGAGTACTCCAAGCCAAAAAAGAAGCTAATTAGAAATCCATGCATGATCCTAATTATACAGAAATGCCTAATGCAACACATGCAGTAATGCAACTATAGCAGGCTCGGCTATTCTAAACATGGCATACGGAATGCTACAGCTATCAAGTATTCAAGTTGGAATTGAAATACAGATGCAGTTAGTATGATGCGCCGAGCCCGGTGCATGCAAAACAGATGAATGAATGCAAACATGCTATCATACTATATGCTAATTGAAACATGGCCTAATCTAACCATCATAAGCACGTAAATAAAAGGGAAGAAAGACGTGAGGTTGGAAGACATACATCACACTCACGCACACTTATTACAATTGTGCCCTCGCTCGGAGGGTCCGAAAGAATAATACAGTCCCAAATAAATAGTACAGTCCGAATAAATACAAAATCCTAATTAATTTATAAATTAATCTAGGAAAGCATTAAAACTAGCATACAAGCTAGGGACTGCCTCGACTCGGTTCCGGATGATGGATGATGCATGTTTAAGTTGTCTTGCGCGGAAATCCACTGCGATGCCCCAATTAGCCTCCGTTTGCAACTGTTCTTGGAAAGCGCGCCAAGCTCCGGAAGGCTGCTGATTCTTGATTTGCTGCAATAGAGAGCAGGACAGGGGCATGGCAATGTATTTTCACATATGTATGCATGTTTCGATCCTCGTGCCACCAATCACGCATCCCGATGCATGATGGCCGAGGAATCGAATTGCACGACTCAATATAGAATGAATGCACATGAAAACACAACAAGACCAAGACTCCATCATGGATAATCCGAAGTGTCGGTGACTGAGATTTGAGACACGTTCCGTCACTCGGAGTACGAAACATACCTCGTTTCCCGTGCTCGGGCTACTCCTATTCCAAACACAATGCAATATGCATGACATGCATGAATGCAACTAAGATACAACCTAACATGCACAACGCTATGAAATGACATACACGATGCACGAGGTAACATGGCATATACAATGAGCTAACATACAACCTAGCATACACAATGCTATGAAATGAAATGGCATACACAATGCATAATGGACTTACACCAACACAAGTGGACCTCATCCACACTCACATAGGAGGCCATTAGGTGGAAATGAGACACTCAAAATGCGTGCACGCATGCACGCAAACCGAGGCACGAACCTAAGGCACGAATGCCACTCTACCAAAGCATGGCAAGGCATGGAATATGGTATGCAAACATGCAAATTTCAGTGCTAAAATATGATGCTAAACAGCCCCGAAACATGGTGATATGGCACCCGATGCATGAGATGAGACCCGAAACTCAAAACTGGGCACATGGAATGACTTATAGCTATACAAAGCATGCATTATTTGAACATGAAGCATGAAGACAGAGTCAAGGCAGTCCAAAAACATAAACTATTCTAGTTTAAAGTGTGGCCAAAAAGTGCTAGCAAGATGGCTTAAATTAGCATGCGATTTTGACGGGCAAACATGGTTTCATTGGCAAGTGTAAGATGCACATGGAATCTGACCAAACCATCAAAAATCAGTGAATAAATCATATGGAAATAGACCCAAATAACCACTGATATGCAACCATGGCATGCCAAAATGATGAGTTGCTTTAGAGGGCCATACAAGGGATTCTTAAGCACATATAAGATGGACATGTGGCAGCCCCAAACCCACTTTGAAAATCAAATATGGTAGTCCCAAAACTCAACAAATTGGCCCTAGAATGTGACTAGGAAGCATGCAAGATGGGGTCGCTTTGAAAGGCCAAAATTACCACCAAACAAGTCAAGGTGAGAGGGGGTCACCCCCTCTAATTTGGAAGCTCAAAACAGTGGCCAAGCCACTAGAAATCCACTGGATTCCAGTGGCTAGAGGGCCAAATGAAGCATGCAACAAGGGCTAGGATGCAAAGCTCAAAATGGGAGGCAACCAAGCATACAAGATAGCATATGACTTCAAACAAAAATGGAACCTTAATAAAATATGAAGATGATGTTAAAAAAAGCCTTTTTACAGTTTATGAAAAGTCCCAAAAATGGATACAAATAAGCCTAATCTATCATGCAAAAATGGCCCTAAAAGAGAGAATAGACGTAAGAGGCAGCAACTGGCCCCAAATGGCAAGGAGACCTCAACAAAGTTGAAGAGGGGCTCAAAACAAGGCACTTTACAGTTTACAAAAAGCCACGAAAATAAACACAAGTAAGCCTAAAATATCATGCAAGAAAAAGGCCAAAGAGAGACAAAGAAGCAAGTGATAGCTTCTGCCCTCAAACAGAGGAGATCCCTTCAACAATGTTAAAGAGAGGCTCAAAACATAATATTTTACAGTTTATGGCAAAGTCCAAAACAGCTCACAAATAGGCCTAAAATACTATTCAAAAAAAGGCCAAAAAGAGAGGTAAAGAAGCAAGTGGTAGCTGGAGACCTCAAACAGCAAGAGGTCCTTAATCAAACATGAAAAGGAGCTTAAAATATGATTATTTACAGTTTGGGTCGGAGCCCAAAAATATAAGCAAGTAAGACTTATAAATGAATCAAGAAAAGGCTAGAAAAGGGAAGAAGAAGGCTCACCCTTGAAGACCAATGGACCAGCAGCTCTTGAACCAAGAAGAGGGGCTCCTAGCCTCTGGAAAACAGCCTCAAAGTGTTGGAAAGGAGGATGGAGAGGTGGTGCTATGTGGTGGTGTAGAAATGGTCCAAGAACAAAAGGGTTTTAGAGCTTGGAAGAAAGAGAGAGAGGGAGCTTTAATGCAAGACTCCCAAACAAAACTTTTTTTTTTTAAATCTCAAAACACAGCTGGGGGTGCTGGTTATATAGGCAAAGGTGTCGAGAAAAGGGGGGAAATATGAAATTCAAATTTCCCCCCCAAAAGGCCAAACCCCGGATACAGGACCTGGGGGAAAACAAATTGCACAACTAGAACACACTTGGGGAGGGGGTCATGGCCGGCCAGCTCAAAAGGGCAAAAAAGGTCATCCAACTAGGTAAGTGGCCGGCCTGCTACATTTTCTGGCCGGCCTGCTACTTTCAGGACAAAAAAAGAAAGGTGGCCGGCCAGTGATTGGGAAGTCCAAAGGTGGCCGTTCAGGTGTCCAAATTGAATCCCCGGAAGTTAGCTTTCCAATGGCGCAAACCATGCATTAAAATTCCTCCTGTGGAAAAAGTTATGCCTGTTTCTGTGAAGCCGCGCAGATTCGGTCCTACCTGGATTCATACCGAACTTCTCCCAAACTAGTTTTCCTCTCTTTTCTCCTCTTTTCTTCAACTCCAAACCCCTAAGTAAGGTGTTTTGAAAGATTTTTCAAAGATTTCATCTCTCTTTCATTCATTTCCACTTTGTCCTTGCTCGGTTTACCGAAAAGCGCAATATTTTACAAAATGCGAGCCTCGGAACATCGTAAAAACTTTATTTCAAAAACGTTTTGAAAGAGAGGGTTTTGAGACTAAAATCTTTTGATCAAGATTGTTTTGCTCCAAAAAGGGGTATGAAGTTGAGATTTGACTCTCTCATT
The DNA here is from genome assembly GCA_030407325.1 of Camellia japonica. Classification (NCBI taxonomy): domain Eukaryota; kingdom Viridiplantae; phylum Streptophyta; class Magnoliopsida; order Ericales; family Theaceae; genus Camellia; species Camellia japonica. Next base: position 105,711,351 of record JAPPVO010000002.1, on the reverse strand, counting down.
GCCGAAGAAACTGAACCTTTCCCCTGCACACCTTTCTCCACCATGTAAACCATCAGTCGCGTCCAAGTCTTAAAGGCAATCAAAAATGGGGTGTCTACAGTGCCTTAGGATCGGTCCTCGGTTCGCGTGCACGCGTGCACACACCTCGAGTGTCTCATTTTCATCTAATGGCCTCCTATGTGAGTGTGGCTGAGGTCCACTCATGTTGGTGTAAGTCCATCATGCATCGCATATGCCATTTCATTTCATAGCATTGCGTATGCTAGGTTGCATGTTAGAACATTGTGTATGCCGTGTTACATCGAGCATCGTGTATGCCATCTCATAGCATCGTGTATGCTAGGTTGTATATCAGTTGCATTCCTGCATGTCATGCATATTGCATTGTGTTTGGGATAAGAGTTAGCCCGAGCACGGGAAACGAGGGACGTTTCGTACTCCGAGTGACGGAACGTGTCTCAATTCCCTGTCGCCGATACTCCGGATTATCCGTGATGGAGTCTAGGCCTTGTTGTGTTTATGTGTGCATTCATTTCATATTAAGTCGTGCAATTCGACTCCTCGGCCATTATGGATCGATATGCGTGATTGGTGACACGAGGATCGAGGACTACACTCCCTGAAGAGTAGTCGTGCATACATATGTGAAAATACATTGCCATGCCCCTTTCCTGCTCTCTGTTGCAGCAAATCAAAAACCGGCAATCTTTTGGGACTACGCGCAACATTCCAGGCTCAATTGTAAACAGAGGCTGATTGGGGCGTCGCAATGGATTTCCGCGCCAAACAACCCGAGCATGCATCATCCATCATTCGGAGCAGAGTTGAGGCAGTCCCCTAGCTTGCATGCTAGTTTACTGTTTTTCCTAATTAATTTAATTAATTAGGATTTTGTATTTATTCAGACTGTAAATTATTCATTTGGGACTGTATATTATTTATTCGGACCCTCCAAGTGAGGGCAATGTTGTAATAAGTGTGCGTGAGTGTGATGTATGTCTTCCAACCCTACGTCTTTCTCCCTTTTATTTACCCGCTTATGATGGTTAGATTAGGGCATGTTTCAATTAGCATACAGTATGATAGCATGTTTGCATTCATTCATCTGTTTTGCATGCACCGGGCTCGGCGCATCATAACTCACTGCATTGTATTTCAATTCCAACTTGAATACTTGTTAGCTGTAGCATTCCATATGCCATGTTTAGAATAGCCGAGCCTGCTATAGTTGCATTTTTGCATGTGTTGCATTAGGCATTTCTGTATAATTAGGATCATGCATGATTTCTAATCAGTTTCTATTTTGGCTTGGAGTACTCGGTAAGTTTTTACGTTTTAGCATCCTTGCATGTGTGTGAGTGACTGCCATGATAGCATGTTTACCATGAGGCTATTTGCTTATGTGATATAACTGCCTGAATGCCTGTGGGTGAAGGTTGGGTTATTTGGATTGGAACAATGCATTGACTGTGAGTTTTAAGCCCACTAGATAGTGGCAAAACCATGTTTTCTAAGCCCACCTGAGGGTGGCAAAATCTGCATTTTAAGCCTACTTGCAAGTAGCAAACCATCTTTCAAAAACAAACATGAAATGTTTTGTTCCAATTCAGGCGACCCGGTCTATACTTGTATGCTGTGTGCATCACATAGTAAATCTAGGCTAATAACCGGAATAAGGACGCATAATGTTTTCAAAACTAGATATCATGATTAGCAGAGGCCGATCTTTGATCGGGCGAGCGGGGGTGCTCACGAAGTGACCTTCCCCAATCGTACCCAAATTCCCGAGCCGAGGCAACTTTGGTGATGACGGACACGTGGCCTTAGGCAACGAGTCAGGGTTTCCTAAATTTCCCAAAATAAAATATTTAGGTGGCGACTCTGTATCTGGCAAAGCAGTCCATGTTTGGCACTTCTTTCAAAAATCTGTTTTCTCAAAACGATTTGCTGGATTTGGACTATTTGGTTCAGATTACGAACCGTGACAAATTGAGTCCTGAACTGTAGTGAGCCCAAAATGAACGGAACGGGGGACTCATACCCTCCCGGGGCGTTCGGGGACGTCTACAGTTTCTGGCGACTCTACTGGGGATTTAGAGAACTTGACTCGAACTCATGATATCTGGTTTTGACTACACTTGTGTGTTTCTTTGCATTGCATTTGCATTGGTGCGCCTAGGACACCGTGTTTGCCATCTGCTATTCCTGAACAGTTTGCCGGAGGCTTGTCTAGTCAAGGCATGACCATAAGGCTGACCAGTTGTGGGCTCTGCCAGTATGGGAACACAAACCCCGGTTTTACCGGGGCACCCTTTTGACCATTCGACCTAGTGCATATCGAAATCCTTAGTGACCATTCCAAACTAGGACAGGTTGCTTACCCGATATAGGTTGTTTGAAACCGCTGCGTGCGTAGTGAAACCCTAGCTCCTGACAAAATAGGACAGGGAAACCCTACCCCAACATAGGGGTGTTTTGGCTCTCACTTATCTGTTATGTGCTGTTAGAGTGCGTCTCTACAGGGAATGCATGTATCAGTTTATGAGTTTGGGCATTAGGCCTGCGGGCAACAGTCAGTGTTTGAGAATCAGTTATCTGTGGGTATCAGACTCAGTTTTCGGAGACAGTGATTCAGGGATAATGATCAGTGTTTGAGGACAGGGTATATTCAGCTTATTGACCGTGTGTTGTTATGTCCAACTGTGTGTTGTGTATTTATTTTAAGATGTTATGCTGTTCGTTTATCTGGTTATTTATTTCCTTTTTGCTTTATTTATCTTTTGCTAGGACAGTTTTAGCACAATTGCTTCCGACCCAGTAGATATTCCCCAAGCACTTTGGACAAGAGGTCGTCGGCTCAATCGATCTGAGGATCTGGTTGACAGACAGCCAGTATTCCATTCTCTACCCCCGGTTGTCCAGAGAAGGCCGAGAAGGCGTAGTGTATCTGAACAGAGGTTACCAGAGCAGTGGTCTACCCTAGCAGTAAACAGTCGAGTTGAGGTCCCAGTTTCTGCCATAGAGATACACATACCAGTCAGTCACCAGGATCAGCAGAACATAGCCGAGATGGAAGAAATGATGCGCCAAATCCAAGAGAGTATGAAGCAGATGCAGGAGGACGCTGTCCGCCAAGCGGAGTTCTCTAAGCAGCAGGCCACAATCATGGACCAACAGGCAGAACTAATTACCCGGCTCCAGCAGCAAGCCGGGGCATCAGCCTCACACCCAGCTCCTCTTCCACCAGGGATCCCCCTACCCGAGCAAACACCAACTACCCAGAATGTCCTGCCAAACATCCAAAACACCTTGCCGAATGTCCAGAACATCCAGGAGGACACAGACCTTCCAACGGGGCCAGCTCCGCCCCCGCTTCCACCTCAATCATCCAAGGTACATACACCCATTAACCACCTGGACTGTCCCTTCGAGTTCGAAGTAGATCCTACAGCACTGAAACTGAGCAAGCTCGAGAAGCTATTCAAAAAAATCCCAAGGGGTAAAAGCTATCCCGGATATCGAGGACGGATATACCGATGTGGCTGTGACGCTACCGGATAGATTCAAGATGTCGCAGATTGATCGCTTCGACGGATCTGGTGATCCCATGGTCCACCTCCGACTATTCTTAGATATACTACGACCAATGGGCCTCACCAGACCCCAGAAGCTTTCGCTATTCGGCCGAACCCTGTCGGGTGTGGCCGCTATCTGGTATGCGAAGTTGGAGGATGATGTCAAGCGAGTTGGGATGAAATGGCCGAGGCCTTTGTTGCGCAATACTCTTACAACACCCAGATCGAGATTACAACTCGTGATCTCGAAACAACAAGGCAGGAGCTCAAAGAGAGTTTCTCGGATTTTGTGACTCGGGAGGGCGAAGGCCTCGATGATGACTTTAAGGCCCACCGATAAGGACCAGATCAGGATGATTGTGCGCAATCTCCAGCCAAAACTGATGCAAAAGATGATTGTACTCCCCTTCCCCACCTTTTCGGATCTGCACGAGGGGGTACAAATCGAAGATGCGATGAAACAGGGTCTGATTGACCAAGACAGGGAGCAATCCCGGAGAACCTTTAACCGTAACAACAATGCAGGCCCAAGCGGCGCTGCAACTGCAAGAACTTCGGAGGTAAACATGGTCGCCACCATTCCCCCTCCCCCTCCAAGGCCCATGGCAGCCACACCCTTCTCCGGTGCATCCGAAAGCAATACACAGACCACTAAATACCAACCCAGAGGCCAAAGAACCTTCACCCCATTGTACATGCCTTTGTCCAAGGCTCTAGGGGTCTTAATCAGAAAAGGGCACCTAAAACCCCTGGAGCCAAGGCCGTTACCAAATCCACTTCCCCTCACTCACAACCCAGCCAAATACTGTGCTTATCACCAGCAACACGGTCATGACACCGACCAATACTTCAGATTGCGTCACGAGATTCAGGATCTCGTTGACAAACAGGTGATTTTGCCGCCAGAAAGACCCAACGTCACAACCAACCCACTCCCTACACACAACCAAGCTCCACCTCCCAAAAGAATCAACTTCATCCAGACTGGGGTCATGTCTTACGATCCTAGCATCTATATCACTCCCTCCCATCTACCTAAGCCAGAGGTGCTCCTTCCCGACTGCACTGACTTTTTGTGCATGCTGGACATCTCTACAACCCAACCTGAGCCAATGGTGGCGACTGTTGAAGACGGTGCAGGGGAGATCGCAGAGGAGAATGGAACTGTTGAGTTGGGGTTTGAGCAGTCTGGGAATTTTGCTGGAGAAGCCTACAATCCGAGCAATTACATCCTGTCAGCAGGACAGTCTGAGCCAAGTATAGAATTGACAGAGAGAGCAGAACTGTGTATGATCCAGGGGGATAGATTTGAGCAGGGAACGGATGATTTAACAGCTGTGGAAGAGGGTCTTACCAATCTCCAGTTTTTCAATGACCAAGAATCAGGGGACGCAGCAGTCAACTGTTTTGAGTATGAGGAATCGACAGAGGCTACCGGATGGCTGGATGATCAACCGGATGTTGTAGAATTTCAACAGAGCCCAGCAGGGGCGAGGGTATCAATTGTGGCCGGGAGGGCCAAAAGTCAGAATACATTGCCGGAGAGCGCCGGTACAAAGAATTTCGCTCAAGACAGAAGCATTGTGAATGCGGGGAAAGTTGAACAACAAACTGCGCTGACGCAGGTAGAACAACAGGGTTCTGAGAGAACCGGGAAAGCCAAGACCCATGAGGGGATTGAAAATACTGTGGGCACAGGGACAGAAGATGCTGCGAGCATGTGGGCTGAGAGTGCTGCGAGTACAATCTTGCCGGAGCCAGACAGGTGCCTTTTGAATGCCAACGGAATGTGGTGGGAAGATGATGACTTGTGTCTTGCCCACACAGACGAGGATTGGGGGAGCAATCAACCTGACGATACCTGGTATCTCGATGAAGTTGATCACATGACAAGAAGCGGGCGGTACTTCAAACCCCCGCACCTAGACCAACTAGAGGCATCTAGGAAATACAAGGAAACTGAAAAGCAGAAAGAGAAACAGATTGAGGAGGAAGCTGTATTGAAGCAACTGAAGAAGATACAAGCAGACATCTCCATCTGGGGACTGCTTATGGCGTCACGAGTGCACAGACAGGCTGTCCTATCTGCTATGGACAAGGCTAAACTTTCTATAGATACCACACCAGAGCAGCTGGTTGGACTGGTCTTTCTGAGAGGAGGTTCCCCAATGTTAACCTTTTCAGACAAAGAACTGCCGCCTGAGGGCGCAAATCATAACAAACCCCTCTACATCTCTGTGGAATGCAGGACAAGTGGGTGCCGGTAGTTCTTGTCGACACGGGATCCGCCATTAATGTATGCCTGTCAAGGACGGCATATGTAATCGGGTTAAAGCCCGCGGACTTCGTGCCAACTACTCAAGTGATCAGAGCCTATGATAACACCAGCAGGGAGGTGATGGGGACTATCAAAATTCAGACCCAGGTTGGTCCAGGACAACACAACATTGAATTCCATGTCTTGGACGTTCCTGCAACCTTTAATCTACTCTTGGGGCGGCCATGGTTGCACCAAGTGAAAGCAGTCTCTTCCACTTTACATCAGATGCTGAAGTACCCTCACGAGAAGGGGGTGGCCATTGTTTTCGGGAACTCATCAATCCATCCACCTCCGGAGGTATCTACACTAGTCCTAGAAATCAAGCACGACACGGAGGATGTGTTCTTATCAGGGTTTACTCTGGCTGAGGCTCGGGTTGTGCAGAATATCATGGCAGTTAATGAGGGAGTGTACGTCAGTGCCCAATCTGTATACCTCATGAACAAGCTACAACACATCCCCGGGATGGGATTAGGAAGGAGCGGCCGGAAGGGCATCGCAGCATTGGCTGAAGTGCCACATAACCCTCATACCTTTGGATTGGGTTATCAGCCCACCAAAGAAGATTGGGTAAGGAAGGGGAAAGAAATGGCTGGAAGAGCCAGAGCAAAGAAAGCGGGGAAGCCTTTTGACTTAATACATCGGCCCATTCAGGGTACCCTAAACGGACGTTTCGTCGGGAGGGGGAGGACTTTCCGTTTTGTGGCTTCCCCGAGCCGTGGCTGAACGCGGAGAAGAAGCGCGTGCCAGGCTTCGAGATTTTCTTTGATCTACAATTACCGGGGGATGACGTTGCCGAAGAGCAGACAGACCCATCAGCTGAGGTTGAGCAGTGTAAAGCAGGGGACGCCGAGGGCGCCGAAATTGAAATGGGGGTAGCACTGGCAAGTCTACTCTCAGATCCTCCGATCGACCATAAGTGCTTGGGAGATAACTTCTCGGTTTCCATGATCGGGGATGAAACGGCTGTGGGCCTATCAGCGACTATTTTGGATGCATCTATCGCACCCTCTCTCACTTGGCAATACGAAGAGGGATTTTTGTCCAGTAGCACCGGGTCAGGTAGTGAGCCGGAATCTGATTCCACCGAGTCTTGTGAGTCGGAATCAGGTTCCAGCTCGACTGAGTCTGAGTCTGGTAATCCTGGGGATGATAACCCGGATGCCACAGTTCTGTCCAGGTCGTCTTTTTCTTTCTCATTTGAGTCTGTTGTAACCGAGAATTCGGACGATTTGGATGTGCTTAATGAGAATCAAGTAACTGTGGTTTCTGAGTACTTTTCTGTGCCCTTGATTTATTGCATAAACTCAGACTTTCAAAATTTTGATAAAAACGACGAGGACGAAATTCCTCCGGTTTTGCAACGCTTAATTGAACAAGAACATGAGAGATTTGTCAAACCCTTAATGGATGAAATCACTACCGTGAATATTGGTACTGAGGAGGACCCGCGGCTGGTCCAGATCGGGTCCACGTTGTCTTCGGAGGAACGCGAGCGCTTAGTCGCTTTATTAAAAGATTTCAAAGATGTTTTCGTGTGGTCCTACGAAGACATGCCTGGAATTGATCTTGAGATTGTACAGCATCGGATCCCCCTTGACCCCGAGGCCCGACCTGTCAAACAGAAACTCAGGAGTATCCGCCCGGACTGGGTCTCAAGATCAAGGAAGAGGTCACCAAGCAAATCGACGCAGGCTTCCTACTGGTATCCGAATACCCGACTTGGTTGGCCAACATTGTTCCAGTGCCGAAGAAGGATGGCAGGATCCGAGTATGCGTAGATTTCAGGGATTTGAACAGAGCTAGTCTAAAGGACGACTTTCCCTTGCCGCATATTGATGAGTTAGTGGATTTCACAGCGGGGCATGCTTTGCTTTCGTTCATGGATGGCTTCTCAGGATACAACCAGACAGTGATGGCACCCGAAGACCAGGAAAAGACTGCGTTCACCACCCCGTGGGGGACATACTGCTACAGAGTAATGCCGTTTGGGTTGAAGAATGCTGGAGCTACTTATCAACGGGCCGCGACCACAATATTGCATGACATGATCCACAAAGAGGTTGAGGTGTATGTGGACGACATGATTGTCAAGTCCAAAGAAAGAGAGGGCTACCACACCACCTTGCAAAAGTTCTTCCAAAGGATCAGAGAATTCCGGTTGCGGCTAAATCCTCAGAAATGTACGTTCGGTGTTACAGCGGGAAAAATGCTGGGGTTTCTGATTACACAGAGAGGTATCGAAGTCGACCCTTCCAAAATCAAGGCCATCTTAGAAATGCCCCCACCAAGGACTGAAAAGGAGGTGCGAGGCTTTCTGGGTAAAGTACAATTCATAAGACGGTTTATCTCAAAATTAACCTTGACTTGTGAACCACTTTTTGGTCTCCTGAAGAAAGACAAGAAATTCCAATGGAACGGCCGATGCCAAGCTGCTTTTGAACAGATCAAGGAATACTTACAAAACCCGCCCGTGTTGTCACCGCCAGAGCCGGGGAAGCCGTTGATATTGTACCTTTCAGTGACTAAGACTACAATGGGCTGTATGCTAGCACAAGAATCAGAGGACAAAACGGAAAAAGCCATCTACTATTTGAGCAAGAAGATGCTAGAGTATGAGACTCGCTATACACCACTGGAGAAGGCTTGCTTAGCTTTGGTATGGGCTACCAGGAAGCTGCGGCACTACCTGTTAGCTCACTCTGTAATGTTGGTTTCACGACTCGATCCCATCAAATATCTTTTCGAGAAACCAGCACTTACGGATACACTAGCTCGTTGGTTGCTGTTGCTCTCCGAATTTGATCTAAAATATGTAACACGCAAGTCAGTCAAGGGAAGAGCAGTAGCAGAATTCTTAGCCGACCATCCAGTGGAAGGGGGTGAAGCAGTCGAGTACCTATTCCCAGATGAAGCTATTTTGCATATCGACGATGAAACTTGGACGATGTACTTTGACGGAGCGTCAAATCAACACGGGTATGGGATAGGGGTGTTGCTGATAGCACCCGACAATTCCCGTATCCCCCTAGCCTTCAAACTCCGGTTCAAAGTCTCGAACAACGAAGCAGAATATGAGGCATGCATCGCCGGTCTAGAAGCAGCCCTGGAACTAGGGGCAAGACGGTTGGACGTCATCGGGGACTCGAACCTTGTTGTGTCTCAAGCAAAAGGAGACTGGAAAGTCAAAGAAGAAAAGATGATGATGTATCACCAGACCTTGGACTTGTTAATTCCTCGGTTTGAGAAGCTAAACTTTACTCATCTACTAAGAGAGAACAACAGGTTCACAGATTCTTTAGCAACTCTATCTTCCATGATAGACATCCCATACGGAGTCCGGATGCGTCCAGTCATTATTGACCAGAAATTTGCACCAGCCTACGAGTCGATTGCTGCTATAGATAAGGTTCAGGACGAAAACCCCTGGTACCACGACATTTGGAATTTCCTGGAGAAGGAAGCATACCCGCCAAGGGTAAATGCCAAGGATAAAAGGGCAATCAGAAGAATGGCCGTTCAGTTCATCATCTGTGGGGGTAAGCTGTATAAAAGAGGTCATCTGGGAATGCATAAGCTGTGTGTCGATGCCGAAGAATCAAGGCGTCTAATGGAAGCCATCCATGGAGGGGAATGCGGTGCGCACATGAATGGAGTAATGCTAGCACGGAAGATCCTCAGACAGGGTTACTACTGGTCCACCATGGAGGAGGACTGTATCGGTTTTGTTCGGCGATGCCACAAATGTCAAATTCATGCAAATCGCATGAACATTCCGCCGTCAAAGCTGTACAATATGACTTCGCCATGGCCATTTTCAGTCTGGGGAATTGATGTGATCGGGGCTGTCACTCCGAAGGGGTCGAATGGGCATGAGTTCATCCTGGTCGCGATAGATTATTTCACGAAGTGGGTCGAGGCCCAATCTTATGCGGTGTTGAAGGCTTCACATGTTGCGAAGTTTATCAGAAACAACATCATCTGTCGCTACGGAGTCCCAAACGAGATAATTTCAGATAACGGTTCCCACTTCAAGAAGGAGGTGGTTGACTTGTTGGAAAAATACAATGTGGCTTTTCATAAGTCGTCTACCTATCGGCCGCAAACCAACGGAGCGGTTGAGGCCGCCAACAAGAACATCAAACACATATTGCAGAAGATGGTGGAAACCTACCGGGACTGGCCAGATAAGCTGCCGTTTGCTCTGTGGGGCTACCGGACTTCAATCAGAACTTCTACTGGGGCGACTCCGTATTCATTAGTTTATGGGATGGAGGCCGTTCTACCTATTGAGATTGAGGTTCCGTCATTACGAGTATTGGCTGAGTGTCAAATAGCCGAAGCAGATTGGCAGCAGAGCAGGTTTGAGGAACTCATGCTCTTTGATGAGAGAAGACTGAAAGCACTGTACCACGTTCAAGGTTATCAACGCAGAATTGCCCGGGCTTTCAACAAGAAAGTGAAGTCCAGGAATTTAAAGGAAGGAGATTTGGTACTCAAGGATAACCGAGCTCCCATCCACGACCCAAGGGGCAAGTTCAGACCTAATTGGACTGGCCCCTACATCATTAAGTCTATCTGGTCAGGTGGAGCTGTGGTTCTGATGGATCTAGATGGCTTGGAGTTTTCGCAACCGATCAATATGGACAAGTTGAAGAAATATTACCCTTGAGAGGCTCGCTAGGCCGAAAACCCGAAAGGGCGACCTAGGCAAAACTCAAAGCACAAAAAAATTTGAAATTATAAAAACTGAGCTCGCAAGATTGAAAACCCGCAAAAGGCGGCCTTGACAAAAGTTAGAGCGAAAAAGGAGAGTGAAAATACCCGAGTGAACCCGAGCCTGAACTACGTAAGACTTGATTCCCATCTTTGGGATACGTAGGCAACTTCATCATGAAGTTCAGCCATAAACTTTTCCCCGATCAACTTTGCCTATTTGATCTCAGTCATCTTTGTCTAATCAGCATTCATCGTAATCTCCGGTGCAGTGCTTCTCAGACTAGGGGCAACTTTCCGTTGCTGTGCAATGCTGCGATACTTTTCAGACTAGGGGCAACTTTCCAGTTGCTAGGATCCGGGGTTGTGCATCTCAGTGACAGATCTCAGGCGTGTCCAGTTGTGATCCATATCGAAAATGGTTTTGAAAAGTTTTAATAAAAGTTGACTTTGTTCAAATTAATCTTTTTACAACCAAGACCATTTTTGGACCAAAGCGGAAAATTTTCAGTACCACAACCTTCAATTTCATTGATTTCAAATAAACAGAGTTCTCCTGCTCTTGCATACAATTGAAGTTGCTTTTTATTACATTCATAAAGAAAACTTGAAAGTACTAGTAAAGCAATAAATCCGGGGCATAGTCAAGTCAGGTGTCCCTGCGCCCCCTCCCAGAGCTGGTCGAAGCCTCTGATGCCAAGCTGGGCCCAATCTGCGCCTCTTCATTGAGCCAATCCAAGCACTCGTCAGACAAAGTGCAACTGAAAATGGGAGCAGGGGCCAGGAGCTCTCTAGTTCTCCATGCTGTGGCATACCGGGCAAGCTGTGCGCCTCGAACCGGAAAAGCAGCCGGGTACTCAATCCCCTCTGGCGGGCAAGTCTGATCATGACCGAACTGGCGTAGAAACCGGAACAGAAAGTAGAACACACAGTGAGTCAGACCAATCAACTGGATCCCGATCAGCCGGGACATGCTGTAACTCATTGCCGGGAGATTGAGCCAAGGGCAGCGCCAAGCAATGCGATCTGCAGACAAATTGCACATCCAGTCAAACCACCATCCCTCATCAAGGGCATCGACTAGGCGTTGTCGAAAGAAGTAGCCGCGGTGAGTAGGCTGGGCAAGAGTCCACAACCTGCAATTTCCATCAACCATACCTGGGGAGGGATGAAAAATGAGAGAATGAAGAATAGAGAGATGTGCGATGAGAGAAAAGTAAGAAAGGGTTTTGTGAGAAAAACGAGCCTGAGGGCCGAGTGATGTGAGCAAGATATATGTGAGGTTGGGTGGGAAACATTACCTGCAGCAGTAGTGGACTCCCCGCAAATCTGGTCGTCTCCGGCGATAGAAAGCATCTAAGCCCATCAGTGTCTCGGCCAATGTCATGGCGATGCAGCTCTTTCCTTCTTTCAAGCCTTGAGCAACTTCAATCAGACGAATGCTAGATCCACCGAAGCCCGGGCAAGCAGAAAGTAAGACAGCATGCACAAGCAGAGGGCGTGTTGCCGAAAACCTTGCCAATAATGGTTGCCACGGTCACCGGCATCAGAAAAGCGATGAATCAGCCGAGGATGTCCAGTTCCCCATTGCAGATCAGAGACCGAGCATCATGCAGGGTGAGCCACACATCCGCCCTAAAGCTTGGGCGTGGCCAAAGCGAAACTGGGGCAAGATCTCTTCATGACGTTCAGATTCCATCAAAACTTGAAAATCTTCGAAAGTTGGACATACCTCTTGCCCGCCGAAGCTAAACACATGCGTTACCGGATTCCAAAACCTCGCCGCGGCATGGAGGAAGGGAAGGTGCAGCGGAGTGCGGCTCAGCGTGAATAGTGCATTCAAGCCGAAACCCCGAAAGTTCAGCTTTTCCGAGCCATCTAGAGAAGCGATCCAAGCTGCGAGATTTTCGTTGAGAAACGCCTCCATTTTGATGCAAAAACTGAGATGGAATGAATGAGCCACGGAGCTAGGACTTTTAAAGAGGATAAGGCACTGTTCGGGGGGACACGTGTCAAAAATCTGATGGTTGCTGGGCTAAGTGGCCGCCGGCCACCTTTCCTAGCAGGCCGGCCACCTTTCTCCCTTCAAATGCAAAAAGCTGGCCGGCCAACTCCCAAAGGTGGCCGGCCATGCTCCAATGTGTTCCTTTGGTCCTGTTTTACCCTCTAGAAGGAAGTTCCAAGCATTTCCATGCATCGGGAGTGTCAAAGGCCTCCGTTTCCCTCAGTTTCGGATGCGTTCCGTCACCCAGATCGTCCGAAATACACTTTGTTTATAGAATTGTTGTTAAGTCTTGCTTATCGAGTTGTTGTCTTGCTTATCGAGTTGTTAAGTTTGTCGAGCTGTCGAGTTGCATGCGTTGAGTTATTACTTTTTGTTTAATTTTGTTATGCCTTATTTATCGAGTCATCAACATTGTTGTGTTTTGCTTATCGAGTTGTAAACTTGCTAAGATTTTGTTATTTCCTAGTAAGTTGAGTTGTTTAGTTTGTTGTGTCGGTTCACTACCTGACTGGGCAAATACACAGTGCACATTTCCATCCAATCTCATTTTGGTGCAAAATGATGCGATATGATGCTAAGAACATAAAATACAACACTTTTTTCAAAAAGCTGTTTCATTCCATCATGCCTCCTTTGTTACAACATTTTACAACAAAGGTACAAGTTTTACAGAAAATAAAACTGCCTAACAATATACAATGTGCTACAACTACTAGCAAAAAGGTAAATAAAACAGGAAACAACTGCATCAATGCTCTCAAGAGCAGGAATAAGAGGCCCTCTTCATCCTCTTCTGCGAGGCAACCTCTGCACCACCGGCATCATCGTCTGAGTCGGAGCTGTCGCCCTCAGGATCCTCCTCGGCCTCACCTCCACTACCAGAACCGGGATCAGAGCCACCCTCTCTGTCAGCAGATGTCTCTGACTGACGATCTGCAGCCTTCTCCTCCTCCTCCTCGGGCTCCTCCTCTATGATGTGTGCCCTGTGTCTGCCTCGTCCGTGAGACGACTCCCCTCTCCCTGCTCCCCGGGAAGGCCTAGATGGCCCGGCCTATGACTGAGCATACACTGGAGGCATCTGAAAATGAAGAATGCAATTTGAATACATCAGCCGGAACATGTATATCAGATATAGAGAGTGGGTGCATGCAGATACAGTATGAAATGTGGTGTGTGTCAGATGTGCTCTACACAGACAACCTATCAATGCAGTAAAATGTCCAAGATCAGCATGTCATCAGAAGTATGATAAATGCCAGAAAACTAAAGGGTACCTGGAAGCCCATGATGGACAACTGCGCCTCTCTCCGCAGGACCATGCCCTCGAGCGAGGCTACCATCCCGAGCACCTCATCCATGTACTCCCTGGGTGGCTGCAGAAACAAGCTCAAGACATCAATGAATAAACAAATGCCGAAGTATTGGTGTGATAAACGGAAAACAGCAGAACATACCGGTGGTGAGTCAGGGTCGCTGACATATCGGTGGCCAGGCATCGGGGGCTCTATCGGGATCGGAATCGGGGAGGTGGTCCCATATTGCCATCCCATCAACGCAGTCGGCATATCCGGCCATCCGGGATGATGATAAGTCGGAGGAACCGGGGGAACCAGTCCACCCCCACCTCTAGATGTACCAGCCCTGCTAGTGGAAGGGGCACCTGCAGCTCGAGCCCGGCTCGATGAAGGCATACCAGCAGATCTCCTCGTCGGAGTACGGACTCCTGTCAGCGGAGGCATCAAGTAGGTGTGACGGTAGGTCGCGTACTCCCCCTGCTCCAGATGTAGGAAAGCATCGGTACCTAGCACGGCATCAACGACCTCCTGGGGAGAGAGCCTATCGGCGGTCCGCATGTCGTCTAGAGGCGCTGAAGGAATGTCCTGCTCAGGGTGGCCCCATACCTGACACAAGAAGCGATCTCCCAAAAACCAGGCCCTCCCAACTGGCCCCTCGAACAAGATCCTATACCGAGAGGCCCCCCACGCTCCGGCAAAATAGAATCGGAAGTCTCTGCCCAAAAGAGCCCAAGGCTGCCATATGATCTGCGGATAACCAATGCATAAGCTGATCAGAAATTGTGGGAGTGCAAGAAAAATCAAAGCCATGAAACATGGAGAACCGAGAGTTCTGAAATACCTCCGGTGACCGCACTGTATCAAAGTACTGTCGCAGGTAGACGAGAGACTCCCGAGGTCTCGGCCGATACTGGCCCTCGAATACGAGTGAATACGGGGTCGTAAGGGGCACCTCCACTATAAGCTCTGGGGCTAGTATCGGGAAGTATGCATAGACCCATAACTGTGAGGAACAGAGCAATAGTCATCAGAATACAGAATGCCGAGTGCAGAATATAAATACAACATGCTGAGAGCAAAGTGCAGAATGTAAAGTGCGCCGTGTGTGCCATGTGCAAATAATGAGAAGCAGAAATGTAAATCAAGAGGGCAGAAAGTACCTCCCAGGCCCTCCAATAGCCGCCAACCATGTTCCCCCGTCCGCGGGAGGTCGCGCTCATATAGCAGTAAAGAGTAGCCAAGCTGGCGCCGCCCCAATCATACCGGCTAACCTGTGAAAGGTCCACTAGAGCACTCAAAAGATATAGCCCGACGGTGTTCCCCCTATCGGTGCCGAAGAGGAACATCAGGAACCCGCGGGTATACTGTGCCACCTCCCTAGGAGTCTCAGGCTCCATCTCCGGTCTCCTGAAATGGGAAGAGAACCAGGTGTATCGGACTCTGCCCGAAGATCGTCAACTGGCGGGCGAGCCCCCAATAAGTATAACCAAGCGGCCTCCCACTCGCCCATATCCTCGTCGTATGGGATGGCCCAACCCCCCACATCAAGGCCCGTCAGCATGGCAAAGTCAAACGGGGTCATGGTCATGTCCCCGGTGGCAGAGAAATGGAAAGAGTTGGTGGTGTCCCACCATCTCTCTACCAAAGCGCCCATCAGAGTCCTGCTAGCGGACAGCGAGAGATCCCAGTGCAAAAGGTCCCGAACCCTGCCACATCAACCAAATCCCGGACAGCCTCCGGGAGCTCGGCGTACCACTCTCTCGCTGTGATAGAGCCGTATCCTCGCACAGTCCGAGCAGTCACCTGCGTTCAGAATGAACATATGTATTCAGTTTCAGAAAGAAATGAATAAGCTGTGTGCAAGTGAAATGGATAAGCTGCGTGCAAGTGAAATGTGTGAGCTGTGTGCAAAATCAGATCAAATAACAGAATCTGGGCGGCGTGTTCAGAAAATTCAACAACGAGTTGTGTGTTCAGAAATTTAAGTGTTTAGGCTGTGTGTTCAACTCTCGATCAGTGTGTGCTGCGTGTTCACCTTCAATTCGGGCTGTGTGTTCAGAAAATTAGGGTTTGGGCTGCGTGTTCAACTCTCGATCAGTGTGTGTTGCGTATTCACCTCAACAATGGGCTGTGTGTTTAGAAAATTAGAGTTTGGGCTGCGTGTTCTACTCTCAATCAGCGTGTGCTGTGTGTTCACCTCAACAATGGGCTGTGTGTTCAAAAAATTAGAGTTTGGGCTGCGTGTTCTACTCTCAATCAGTGTGTGCTGCGTGTTCACCTTCAATGGGCTGTGTGTTCAGAAAATTAGAGTTTGGGCTGCGTGTTCTACTCTCGATCAGTGTGTGCTGTGTGTTCACCTCAACAATGGGCTGTGTGTTCAGAAAATTAGAGTTTGGGCTGCGTGTTCTACTCTCAATCAGTGTGTGCTGCGTGTTCACCTTCAATTCGGGCTGTGTGTTCAGAAAATTAGAGTTTGGGCTGCGTGTTCTACTCTCGATCAGTGTGTGCTGTGTGTTCACCTCAACAATGGGCTGTGTGTTCAGAAAATTAGAGTTTGGCTGCGTGTTCTACTCTCGATCAGTGTGTGCCGTGTGTTCGCAATTAATTTATGGGTTGCGTATTCAGAAGTTCAAAGTGATTGAACTGTGTGTTCAAGATGCAAACAGGATACGGTGTTACAAATTAAACATTCAAAAACAAGCTGAGTGCTTGAGTGAGCAGATGAACATAACAAAAGCACAAAATACGCGGGAAATGTAGAATACATTGCGGAAAATGTAAAAGTGAAGTCTCGTGAGAGAGGTGAGACTCTGGCTCCCGCAAAATCAGATCCCTAGGCGCTCGATCATCAAAGTCAGTGAAATGGTAGAAAACCGCCTGCGGGAGGACGTGCTCCTGAGGATGATACCTCACAGGATCGAACGGCTGAACTCTCGGGGGCAGAGCCATAATATCCGAATCACCCCCGGCACCTGGAGGACCCCTGCATGTGGAAAATGACCCGCCATTTTGAAAAATCTGCAAAAAGGAGCAAAAATGAGCAAAATGGGCCAAAATTGGAAAAGGTCAACAAAAGTCAACTCTCGGGAAATGAAAAAGTCAACAAAAGTCAACCCCCAAGAAAATCTTCCAAAAGTTGAGACAAACTTACCTCAAGTGGTGAAAATGAGAAAAGAAGCTCCGAAATCAAAATTTAATCGGTTCAAAGTGACGAAAACTGAAAGATTTCGCGAAAACAACTTGCGTGGGGCGTTGGAAAACGCGTATGGAGCGCAGATCTGAGAGGAAAAATGCTCTAGGAAGGTAGAGGGACTGATTTCGGCCTTGGAGCTATGAGCAAAAAGTGTTTGGCCTTGTATATTTAAAGAAATGAGGGTGAAAAGTCAAAAATGCCCCGAATCTGGGCAAGGTGGCCGGCCGGCCACCTTTTCTGGCAGGCCGGCCACCCCACTCCCTTACCCCTGGCCAGCAGCCTCCCTTTTAGACAATACATGGCCGGCAGCCTTCCCAACATGCCCCCAAGCTCCCTGCAAATTTTGGTGATGATTGGAGTCCCCGGGACCTGAAAAAGTACAAGAGAAGTGCACTTTCCGACGCGAAATCGCTCCGCCGGAACTTCAACTTCAAATTTCGACGCGTGTCTCATCATTACTCATCAAAAGCAAGGTTTATCCTTTTTGAATATGTTGTGACCCTTCCGGGGGGAGAACCGGAGGTCGCAATCGAGTCACCCTCGCCGAAACGCGCTTTTCTTCGCTCATTGTTTTGTGACAAACGTGCATCCTAGTTTACACTTGTTTTGCATTGTTATGCACATCACTTGCATTCTCATGCATATACTTGCATTGTTATGCACGTTTCCTTGGTAATATCATGCCTCCATGTTTAAACTTGCGTTGTCACGCGCGTTTCTTCTCGCATTACGATGCACTCACCCATCGACATCACATTTGTCGACATTTCGATATCACATTGAACATATGTTGTTAAATATGTTGTGCTTGTTGAGTTTCTTTCTTTTACAGGCACGATATTGTATGTACGGTTCATTTGAGGCTGGTGCGACCAGACGAATCGTGCAGGTATCGTATCTTCTCCGTGTGAGACGTGGGAGAGTTGAACAATTCTCCGCATTCTTAACTGCATGAAATGTAGTTGTTGCTTTGCATCCTTGCTTAAAACTGTTGCATCTATTTGTGAATACTTGCTTCATTACAGCTTGCTGCATTTGCATGATCATCGAGTTACATCCGGCTTTATGCATACCGCTTTGCATTTTGCCCCGTGCCTGCGGGCACATCTTGGTTTATCTTGTATGTTTGTCTAAGTCTTCGGCCTTGTCAAAAATGGGTCGTCTCTGGGCTTTGACATTCACTCCCGTCACTTATGACTTTCGAGTTCTGTCAAAGAGGGGCAACTGTAGACACCCCATTTTTGACCGACCTTAAGACTCAGACGTCACCGATTGAGTGCTTGGTGATGCTGCATATCGTGCTCGTTCAGAGGTCTCAGAGTCTCGGCTGCGAGCCTTGCCTCCGAACTTCCGGACTTTTCTGTGCTTCGCCTCGGTTTATGAACCAGGCTCTGTTTTCTCTTCCCGAAGAGAGGGAGAGGTCTCGTAGACCATCTCTCAGTGGCCGTAGGCTACGTTTCGTGGTCGTAGGCCATTTTTCCCGTTTGGAGCCCGGTTTTCGATTTTTCGGAGCCGTCGGCCGTGTGCCTCGGTTCGGGACCGCTTAACCACCTCCGTTTGCTCCGGTTTTTGGCATGCATCTTATTTCCCCCCTTTTTAGGGACACTGTGGCTCGAGAGACCAACTTCGTGGTCAAACGCCACCTCCGGTGCTTAACAGTCAGTTTTCGGGGTCCCGGGCCGCGCGTTTTGGCCCCCGAACCTTCGTTTTACATCGGTTTGAGTTCATTTTTGGCAGGGACCTCATTTTCATTGGTATGAAGGTCGTAGAAGGGTGGGAGGCCAGCAATTGTTCTGAGAACCAGCTTTATTCCTTCAACGCTCTCCGTCGCCCGTTTTTCTCGCTAGAAAGCTGGCGTTGACCATTCCCGGGCCACTTTCTTGGACCATCAACCACATATTTGTGTTGTACACACCTGGGAGGCCACCAATATGTCATGGCCGGCCAGCAATTGTTCCTGACCCTTTTGAACCCCTCTGAAAAGTTGGGTTTTCTCTCTCCTGGTTCACTTTTTCTGGGTTTTGACCACATGGTTGTGTTGTGCACACATGGGAGGCCACCAATATGGGTGGCCGGCCAGTTAATTTTCATTGACCCTTTTGAACCTGGCCGGCCGGCTACCTGGACTCTCTGAACCTGGCCGGCCATGCTCCCCACACCCTGTTCCTTCCAGCTATGCCCTCCTTTCCCCCCCAGATTCTGTATTCGATGGGGGAACTTTTGGGGGGGAAATTTGAATTCAATTTTCCCCCCTTTTCCTCCACTCCTTTGCCTATATAACCACACCCTCCAGCTCCATTTTAGAGGGTTACAAAAATTGCTTTGAGCCTCTTGCACTAACTCTCCCTCTCTCTCTACTCCAAGCCTCAAAACCCAAAGTTCTTGCACCAATCCATAGCACCACACCTCCTCACTCCATTCCAGCAACTTGGAGTCCATTTCCAGAGGCTAGGAGCACCATTTCTTGGACCAAAAACTGTTGAAGACACAGGCTACAAGGGTGAGTCCCATTTTCCCTCTTTTGTGCACTATTTTGGTCTATATCTTAGCTCCTTGTGCTTATATTTTGGGCTCCGACCCAAACTGGAAATAGTATTATTTTGAGCTCCTTGTCATGTTTGATTAAGGGCCTTTCCCTGTTTGAGGCTTCCTTCTCACCCTTTGTGTTTAAACTCTCTTTTAGGCCTTTTCTTGCATAGTATTTTAGGCTTATTTGTGAGCTGTTTTGGACTTGGTCATAAACTGTAAAATACTTGTTTTGAGCCCCTCTTCAACATTGTTGAAGGGCTCTCCTCTGTTTGAGGCCAGCAGCTACCCCTTGCCTCTTTATCCCTCTTTTAGGCCTTTTCTTGCATGATAGTTTAGCCTCACTTGTGTTTGTTTGTGGCTTGATGTAAACTGTAAAGTGCATGTTTTGAGCCCCTCTTCAACTTTGTTGAAGGGCTCTTTGCCATTTGGGGCCGGCTGCTGTCCCTTGTCTCTATTCTCTCTTTTAGGGCCTTCTCTTGCATGTTGTTTTAGCCTTATTTGCGTTCATTTTTTAGACTTGTTGTAAACTGAAAAAAGGCTTTTTTGACATCATCTTCATGTTTTAAAGTCCATTTTTTTTTTTGAGGTCATATGCTATCTTGTATGCTTGGTTGCCTCCCATTTTGAGCCTTACATCCTAGCCCTTGTTGCATGCTTTGTTTGGCCCTCTAGCCACTGGAATCCAGTGGATTTCCAGTGGCCTTGATGCTGTTTTGAGCTTCCAAATCAGAGAGGGGTGACCCCCTCTCACCTTGACTTGTTGGTGGTCATTTCGGCCTTCAAAGAGGCCCTATCTTGCATGCTTTATTGACTGATTTTGGGGCCAATTTGGTGAGTTTTGAGACTATCATATTTGATTTTCAGAGTTGGTTTGGGGCTGCCACATGTCTATCTTGTATGTGCCTAATAACTCCTTGCATGCCCTTCCAAAGGAGCCCTCATTTGTGCATGTGTTGGCTGCTTTTCCATGTGTATTTGGGCGTATTTTGGCATGTTTAGTTCACTGATTTTTGCTGGTTTGTGAAATTCCATGTGCTTCATATACGTGCCATGTAATCCATGTTTGCTAGTCAAAATCGCATGCTATTTTAGGCCATGCTAGCATCTTTTGGCCATGCTTTGAACTAGAAAAGTTCATGTTTTGGGACTGCCTTGACTCTGTCTTCATGCTTCATGTTCAAATAATGCATGCTTTGTATAGCTATAGGTCATTGCACATGCCTAGTTTTGAGTTTCGGGGTTCATCTCATGCATCGGGTGCCATATTGCCATGTTTCGGGGCTGTTTAGCATCATATTTTAGCACTGAAATTTGCTTGTTTGCATATCATGTTCCATGCCTTACCATGCTTTGGTAGAGTGGCATTCGTGCCTTAGGATCGGTCCTCGGTTTGCGTGCATGTGTGCACGCATCTCGAGTGTCTCATTTTCATCTAATGGCCTCCTATGTGAAGTGTGGCTGAGGTCCACTCATGTTGGTGTAAGTCCATCATGCATTGTGTATGCCATTTCATTTCATAGCATTGTGTATGCTAGGTTGCATGTTAGCGCATTGTGTATGCCATGTTACATCGTGCATCGTGTATGCCATTTCATAGCATTGTGTATGCTAGGTTGTATATTAGTTGCATTCATGCATGTCATGCATATTGCATTGTGTTTGGGATAGGAGTTAGCCCGAGCACGGGAAACGAGGGACATTTCGTACTCCGAGTGACGGAACGTGTCTCAATTCCCTGTCGCCGACACTCCGGATTATCCATGATGGAGTCTAGGCCTTGTTGTGTTTATGTGTGCATTCATTTCATATTAAGTCGTGCAATTCGACTCCTCGGCCATCATGCATCGATATGCGTGATTGGTGGCACGAGGATCGAGGACTACACTCCCTGAAGAGTAGTCGTGCATACATATGTGAAAATACATTGCCATGCCCCTTTCCTGCTCTCTGTTGCAGCAAATCAAAAACCAGCAATCTTTTGGGACTTCGCGCAACATTCCAGCCAATTGTAAACAGAGGCTAATTGGGGCGTCGCAATGGATTTCCGCGCCAAGCAACCCGAACATGCATCATCCATCATTCGGAGCAGAGTTGAGGCAGTCCCCTAGCTTGCATGCTAGTTTACTATTTTTCCTAATTAATTTGTTAATTAATTAGGATTTTGTATTTATTTGGACTGTAAATTATTCATTTGGGACTGTATATTATTTATTCGGACCCTCCGAGTGAGGGCAATGTTGTAATAAGTGTGCGTGAGTGTGATGTATGTCTTCCAACCTCACGTCTTTCTCCCTTTTATTTACCCGCTTATGATGGTTAGATTAGGGCATGTTTCAATTAGCATACAGTATGATAGCATGTTTGCATTCATTCATCTGTTTTGCATGCACCGGGCTCGGCGCATCATACTAACTGCATTGTATTTCAATTCCAAGTTGAATACTTGTTAGCTGTAGCATTCCATATGCCATGTTTAGAATAGCCGAGCCTGCTATAGTTGCATTTTTGCATGTGTTGCATTAGGCATTTCTGTATAGTTAGGATCATGCATGATTTCTAATTAGCTTCTGTTTTGGCTTGGAGTACTCGGTAAGTTTTATGCTTTAGCATCCTTGCATGTGTGTGAGTGACTGCCATGATAGCATGCTTACCATGAGGCTATTTGCTTATGTGATATAACTGCCTGAATGCCTGTGGGTGAAGGTTGGGTTATTTGGATTGGAACAATGCATTGACTGTGAGTTTTAAGCCCACTAGATAGTGGCAAAACCATGTTTTCTAAGCCCACCTGAGGGTGGCAAAATCTGCATTTTAA
Organism: Camellia japonica; assembly: GCA_030407325.1. NCBI lineage: Eukaryota > Viridiplantae > Streptophyta > Magnoliopsida > Ericales > Theaceae > Camellia > Camellia japonica. Next base: position 105,688,903 of record JAPPVO010000002.1, on the reverse strand, counting down.
GCCTACTTGCGAGTAGCAAACCATCTTTCAAAAAAAAAACATGAAATGTTTTGTTCCAATTCAGGCGACCCGGTCTATACTTGTATGCTGTGCGCATCACATAGTAAATCTAGGCTAATAACCGGAATAAGAGCATAATGTTTTCAAAACTAGATATCATGGTTAGTAGAGGCCGATCTTTGATCGGGCGAGCGGGGTGCTCACGAAGTGACATTCCCCAATCGTACCCAAGTTCCCGAGCCGAGGCAACTTTGGTGATGACGGACACGTGGCCTTAGGCAACGAGTCAGGGTTTCCTAAATTTCCCAAAATAAAATATTTAGGTGGCAACTTTGTATCTGGCAAAGCAGTCCATGTTTGGCACTTCTTTCAAAAATCTGTTTTCTCAAAACGATTTGCCGGATTTTGACTCTTTGGTTCAGATTACGAACCGTGACAAATTGAGTCCTGAACTGTAGTGAGCCCAAAACGAACGGAACGGGGGACTCATACCCTCCCGGGGCGTTCGGGGACGTCTACAATGTTTTTCTGCTTCCTATCGTACTTTTTAATATGCTATTCACTCTTTTTCAGAACCTTAATCTTGCAAGGAGGCCGGGCAGGATCCTCATTGGATTCAAGCTATGGAGGATGAGTTGTCTGCTTTACATAGAACTAGTACTTGGGAGTTAGGTCCTTTACCTGTTAGTAAGAATCTGGTTGGTTGCAAATGGGTTTACAAAGTCAAGACTCATTCTGATGGTTCTCTTGAGCGCTACAAAACTCGTCTGGTTGCCAAAGGTTTCTCATAAGAGTATGGTATTGATTATGAGGAGACCTTTGCTCCTGTTGCCAAAATGACTACTGTCCATACTTTGATCTCTGTCGTTCTTGGCCTCTTTATCAAATGGATGTTAAGAATGCTTTTCTTAATGGCCATCTCACTGAGGAGGTTTGCACGTGTCCTCCTCCTGGCCTTCACCATTCTTCTAGACAGGTTTGTCGCCTTCGGCATGCTCTGTATGATCTGAAGCAGTCTCCTCGTGCTTGGTATGATCGCTTTCAGACTGCTGTTACTGAGGTTAGGTTTCATCCTTGTGCCCAGGACTCTGCTTTGTTTTTTCTCCATACCTCTGCTGGATTTGTTGCGTTATTACTGTATGTGGATGATATGATCATCACTGGTTCTGACTCTTCTGCTATATCTGAGGTCAAGCAACATCTTTTCCGTACCTTTGAAATGAAGTATCTCGGTTCATTGCGGTATTTTCTTGGTATTGAGGTAGCTTCTTCTCCCAATGGCTACTTTCTCTTTCAAGCCAAGTATGCCAATGAGGTTATTCATCGTGCCGGTCTTATTGACACTAAGATTTCTGATACCCTTATTGAGCCTAATGTAAAGCTTAACACTATTGATGGTGTTCTTCTGGATGATCCTACTCTATATCGAGAGCTCGTGGGTTGCTTAGTCTATCTGATGGTTACTCGTCCTGATTTTGCCTATGCTGTTCATGTGGTTAGCCAATTTGTTTCTGCTCCTCGCTCCACACATTGTGCTGCCTTGGTTCGGATTCTTCGTTATTTCCGAGGTACTATCTTTTAGGGTTTACTATTGTCCTCTACTTCTCTCTGAATTTGGTGGCCTATGCTGATTCTAATTAGGCTGGTGACGTCAATGACCGCAAGTCCACGTCTAGTTTCTGTATGTTTCTTGGCGATTCCTTGATCTCTTGGAAAAGCAAGAAACAAACTATTGTTGCTCGCTCTACTACCGAAGCTGAGTATCATGCAATGGCTCATGCTACTACTGAAGTTGTCTGGCTTCGTTGTCTTCTTTCTGACTTGAACGTCCCTCAGTTTTCCCCGACCTCCCTCTATTGTGACAACCGCAATGCTATTTAGATTGCATATAACACTGTCTTTCATGAGTAGACCAAGCCCATTGAGATTGATTGTCACTTTGTTCATCAGCATATGCAGTCTGGTTCTATCTCACTTCCTTTCGTCTCTTCGGCTTTGCAGCTTGCTGACTTCTTTACCAAGACTCACACCACTGCTCGATTTCAGTTTCTTCTTGGCAAACTCTCAGTGTTTTCTGCCCAAACACCTTGAGTTTGAGCGAGGGTGTAAGAATAATATTAGTATATATATTATGTGAATATTGTTTCCTATTTAGAATTGGTTTAGGTTTATTCTTGTTGTTTCCTATTTAGGATTGGTTTAGGTTTATTCTTGTTTCTTATTTAGGATTAGTGTTCTATATCTATTAAAATTCTATATCAGTGATGTATTTGTTTAGGATTAAGATTTAGTGTTCTATATAATTGATGCATTCTTTGTTCAGTAAATACAATTGAATATACAAAAATTCTTCAGAATTCTTACAATTGGAGCAAAAAGGGGTAGCAATCTCAAGCTCTTGAACAGACACCTGAGGCAATCTTTCTAATTTTCTTCCCTGTCTTCCACAATCTACGACTTGATCTAGATCTCTTTCCACCCTTAGAAAATGATGGTCCTCTTACTCTGCCATGCTTCGCCCCACTCTCCATGTTTGATTCTCTATCAATCTGAACATTGTTTTTTCTGTGACATGTTCTAAGTTGCATAGACATGGTCTTGTTTACATCTGCAGTAGTTCGCCTAACACGTCTTCCTTCAAGATCAAGACTATTTAATCTATCGAGACCCTGATACAGCGGAATTACATTAAACAAGGTAAATTGGTTGAAAAAATTCAATCAGTAGTACCCAAGGGAAGTACTTGAACAATATTAGGTTATCTTAAAAGAATCAAAGCCAACTTGTAAAGGCACGTCCAAAGTGTAACGAGATAAGCTTCAGCTGTTACACATTCAATTTTATGCATAATCCACAGCATGTTCCACAACAATGCCTATCTTTTGGTTCTTCACTCTCCTGGCCATCTTTTTATTTTCTCTCCTCATCTTCCCAAACCAATATAAAATCGTTGAACTTTAAGAAGAATACAACCCAAACTGTAATTTTCCACCTATCTTGGGCTTATTAGCATGTTTAGAATCTCCAATTTGGTAAGAAAAACTGCATAGATCAAATTTTCAAGTATAACATTTGTCCCATACAGTTAATCTGTGAGAGATTCAACAAATAAAGAAAATTTAATGGTAGTGAGTAGAAAAATATAAATTATGCAGTGAAAAATATTTGTGAACAAAATTTTCCAATCACATTTTATCACATTCTTCTCCATCAAAGGTTTCCTAAAAAACAAATTCATCTGTCCACATGCACCACTATTACTGAGAGCAGTTTAATGTGTGTAAATTTATTTCATGAATAAAAAGAAACAAATTATGAGAGCTAAAAAACACCCACCTGTTGCTCTGAGACTTCTGGCAGCTTTGTAGTCATAACATTCTTCACAAAATCTTTCTTTACTCTAACAGAAGATCTCTTTGTGATCCTGGGGATCTCCAAATCAGAACCATCACGGTTTTGATTTTCAATAGGCGTTACCTGTGACCTATAAAATTACACATCTAATATTGGTAAATGTGTCTATGTCCTATATCATCCATGAGAAATTTAGTGCTAGAAATTACTTCACCTCCATTCATATCACAAGAAAAGAGACAAAAATTTAGAAAAAAGAACAAAAGATGTAGGCAGGTCTTAGCTTTCGAAAGCCAGAAAGCCAGCATTTGTACCTCGATCATGTCTCTGCCTCAGGTACATTACGAGAAAAGAAAAATAGCCTAACCCATAAATACAAATATACAAAGTAAAAACAGCTTGACAAAGCTCGGATAGTGTTCGTGGTTCTTTACCTTGCAATAGGAAACGTATTCATCTTTTATGCTAGCAATCATATTCTACATCCACAACAAACTCTTAAATTTTATATGTTGCTCAGCCTCCTCTAATATTTCTTTCTCCTGCTCAAATTTCTTAGCTACATTTTCCATTTCAAATATGTCACCTCGTACAAAAGTAATACGGTTTCTCTAACACAGGCAATTGCAGAACTCAATCTCTGCATTTCAAAAGTAATGTCAGCAGCACTAATTCACTACAAAAAATTTGACTTTTTGTGATGGCAAAATGCCGTCGCAAATACTCCAAATACCGTCTTAAAAGCTTTTTTGCAACGGCAGATGACTTTTAGCGATGGTAAGTGGGGGGTCGCAACAAAAGGCGTTGTTAAAAGGTTTTAGCGACGGCACAATGCCGTCGCCTTTTTTTTGCGATGGTAAAGTTGCCTTTTTGCGACGGAATTCTGCCGTCGCCATTAATATGTAAAAATCTGGGAATTTTTTAGACGATACTGTGTTGCCGTCGCTAAAAGTGTTATTTGTGACAGCAAAAATGCCGTCGCGAAAGTGTTTTATTGTGATAGGTAACCTGCCGTCGCTAAAAGTTTATTTGAGACAATATGACAACGCTGTCTCTAAAAGGTTATTTGCGACAGCAAATAATACCGTTGCGAAAGGTTTTTTTCAACTTTTGCAAATATCTTTTGCGACAGCATTGCTTATGTTGCAAAAACAATCTAGTTCTAATGTTTTTTGAGACGGTGTAGTGCCGTCTCAAAAAAAAAAAAAAAAATCTGCAATAAAATTATTAAAAATATGAAAATTACCTGTATTAAATGAAAAATAATTGAAAAATGAACCGATAATTACATAATAATATAAAATTTCAATATAAAAATAACAATTCATTCATAATAAAAATATTCTTCCATTCATAACAATACATCAGCAAAATTATCCCACAACATAATGTTGCATAATACATATACAATGTTTAAATACATAATATTGTTCACAATTCAAAATAATGTAAATCAAAAACAAAAGTTTTCATCATGATTCTTCCGTGGGTAACAAAAACAAAAATTAATCGCAATCTTCACACGTCTGCATTCCACAAGAAGCAAATTGCTACTGGAAAAATATCTGAAAACAAAAAATAAAAATAATTAATAACAATATAATTATGTGTTAATATTTTAATTACAAAAAACATTAAAAAAAAATTAACTACTATAAATTACAAAGATAATTAAGTAAATAATTTTGGCTAGACAGAAATCTGGCTCTAACTCCCAAACTGGGAACCCAATTCGAGCCCCATCTTCTCTCACAAGTCTCTTGTGCCTAGGCGGTCGTGTGTGCCAAGTTTCGTGCTACTCCAACGCCGTTTGATGATTTTGGGATATTAACACTTCAAATTCTAAGTTTCTTAAGAAATTAGTTTGTTTCTTAAGAGTGAAATCCGGCTCTAACTCCCACACCAGGAACCCGATTGGAGTCCCGTCTTCTCCCACAAGTCTCTCGTGTCTAGGTGGTCGTGTGTGCCAAGTTTCGTGCCAAACCGACGCCATTTGGCGATTTTGGGGCGTCAACACCTTGAATTCAAATTTCTTAAGGAACTAGTTTACTTAAACCGAAATTCAGCTCTAACTCCCAAACCGAGAACCCGATTCGAGCCCCATCTTCTCCCACAAGTCTCTCGTGCCTAGGCGGTCGTATGTGCCAAATTTCGTGCCAAATTTCGTGCCAATCCGACCCCGTTTGGTGATTTTGGGGTGTCAACACCTCGAATTCAAGTTTCTTAAGGAACTAGTTTGCCTAGAGTGAAATCTGACTCTAACTCCCAAACCGAGAACCCAATTGGAGTCCCGTCTTCTCCCACAAGTCTCTCGTGCCTAGGCGGTCGTGTGTGCTAAGTTTCATGCCAAACCGACGCCGTTTGGTGATTTTGGGGCGTCAACACCTCGAATTCAAATTTCTTAAGGAACTAGTTTGCCTAGACCGTAATCCGGCTCTAACTCCCAAATCGGGAACCTGATTCGAGCCCCGTCTTCTCCCACAAGTCTTTAATGTCTACACGGTCGTGTGTGCCAAGTTTCGTGCTACTCCGACGCCGTTTGATATTTTGGGACATTAACACCTCAAATTCTAAGTTTGTTAAGAAATTAGTTTGTTTCTTAAGAGTGAAATCCGGCTCTAACTCCCAAACCGGGGACCCGATTGGAGTCCCATCTTCTCCCACAAGTCTCTCATGCCTAGGCGGTCGTGTGTGCCAATTTTCGTGCCAAATCGATGCCGTTTGGTGATTTTGGAACGTCAACACCTCGAATTCAAATTTCTTAAGGAACTAGTTTGCCTAGACCGAAATTCGGCTCTAACTCCCAAACCGGAAACCCAAATTGAGCCCGATTTTCTCCCATAAGTCTCGTGCCTAGGCAGTCGTGTATGCCAAGTTTTATGCTACTTCGACGTCGTTTGATGATTTTGGGACATTAACACCTCAAATTCTAAGTTTCTTAAGAAATTAGTTTGTTTCTTAAGAGTGAAATCCGACTCTAACTCCCAAACCGGAAACCCGATTCGAGTCTCGTCTTCTCCCACAAGTCTCTCGTGCCTAGGCGGTCGTGTGTGCCAAGTTTCGTGCTAATCCGACGCCGTTTGGTGATTTTGGGGCGTCAACACCTCGAATTCTAAATTTCTTAGGGAACTAGTTTACCTAGTTTGCTAATGGTAGACATAACCTTTTACACCTTGTGTTTTGCTTCTTTGTGTGGTTAAATTCCAGCCCATATGAATAAATAAGCAAAAGCAAACCTAAAACGCACTTCCATATCTATGATGCCATGAACACATCAAAATGCTTGTATTTTTTAACCACTCAAAATCTCATATTAATAGCTAAGGGAACAATCAAGATTCAACTACATACTATATTTGCATCCATTAGTAGTTCAGACACTAGATTCAATTAAATTAATATAGTAAACCATCAATATGCATAGAACATAATTTGCTATAAATCATATTAATATCAACAGTAAATGGAAAGCTACATCAAAGCATGCACACATGCAATTCTAGATGTGGTAGCAAGCAAATGTAGGAAGTGGACTAAGAATAGCACCATAACGAGTTACATGAAGCTGCATGGTCGATTTCCCATAATCTAATCAGCTGAGTTGAAATAGTAAACAAGCCTATGGTACTAAAAACAAACACCACCTCATAGTTACAAAAACATCTATAAGCACAAGTGCAGCCAAACATACCCTTGCAACTATCCATGCAACCCTCAATCTCTACCACGGCTTATCAAGAGTTTCAAAATCAACCATTGACTCATTTTAACCCAATATTTTACCCCTAATGAGCCAAATCTATCATTTTACCCTTACCATATCAAAAGTCATCAAATAATCCAATATGTTAACATAAGGTACAAAAATATCACATTAAATCATTAAACTAGTAAAACTAGTAATGAAAATAACTTGAAAAATACTTTAAAAATACCAAATCAACCCTAAATCTTTTAAATTAAGGTATATTTAATGGCAAGCAATCTAACTACACAAGTTACATGTGCACATGGCACAAGTTGCACTTACACCAAACAAGCAGCTACCATTTAAGCTGCTTTGCTTTAATATGGTAGCTTGGTTAAAAAATAAAGATCCATTTCAGTGCCCTTCAAGTTGCCAAATTTTGGCATTGTTATACTTTGTGCCAACATTTTCCTTAAAAAAATAACAAAACAAAATCTAATTTGAAGCCCACGTAGCCAACTCAAATCTGAAAGGGAAGAGTTCTAACAAACCAAACAAGCAACAGAGTTACACCCAAGAAGCAGTAGCGTTACACCATTCTTACATTATTTTTATATTGGTTATAGATTTCCACATAATGTCACTACCTCCTAAACGTTACAGTTAGAAAAAGGCCATCATTCATATTTTCACATCCAGTATAATATATTGACTTACTTGATTGTTACACAAGATCTCTATAGAAGGCTTAAGCTTTTGCCAAGGCTTCAACCGAAATGAACCATCTCCTCCAATAGCTGGATGTTGTAACTACCCTACTGGCAATCCAGGAGCAAAAGTTCCATCAATGTCCATGTTATCTAATGGTTTGTCAAGAACCATCTTTTCTACAACATAGTTAATAACCTACAAAAATAATTAAATAAATAAGAACTTGTTCAGACAAATGTTTGCTCTGCATCTTTCTTATTAACAAGACAAAATAAAAATTAAAGCGTAAAAGTTACACAGCAAACTAAAACGCAACACTAACACAGAGCCGGACTTCAAAATTAGGCCTAAATAGAGATCAAATTCACAATAATTAGAAACCAGGACCTCTAGTAGGAAAACAAACCAATATAAGCTGGTGGTCAATATTGAACGAATAATAATTAGCAGTAGTATCTCTTTCTACAGGTGCATTATTCCATGCAAATGAAGCACAAAACTTTAAAATTTATGAAACTACCAACAAAACCAAATAAAATCATACTTTTTGTATTCTCAATATACAAGGTGCACTTAGTTTCCCTTGCGTAAGAATCTGGACAGCTGAGCCCTCACATAGATGTAAATAAAAGCTGCATCTGTAGAAATTAGAATAAATTCAGACAAAGATCATCCGAAATGTGTTATTTCATTAAGTTTCCATCTTTGCCCTTGTATACTTCGTCCCTACAATTCCTTTTCATCCATATCTATGTTTCAATGGATTTGCTTTTATTCTCATTTCATTATCATATTAAGTAATTTTATTTATAATTGTGCAGAACTCATCAAGCAAGGTCAGCTAATAAATTGCACAAAAAATTTAAATAAAAAAAAAAAGATATTTGTAAATTATACGGTCCAATTAACTGAAAAGAAAAACAATTAATTAATTACTCTAAGCAAACAGAACCCAAAGTTAAAGAGCTTAAAATTACCAGAAAGCCTCTCCCGAGGGTTCTGCAGAGCTTCGCGAAGGAACTGATCCACGAAATTGATTAAATCTTCGGAAACGTCTCCAACCTTCTGAACCATAACAAGCGAAGAAGAAGCCGAAGAAGCTGAACCATAAACGAGGTGGTCATGAGAAGCAGAGCTCAAAGAAGACGAAGACGAAGATGGCGGATTCGAAGAAAAAGAGTTGTTGTTTGTGGGAAGAGAGCATCAATCTGGTAACGCTGGCCTCCAAGTTCGCTACCTCCCAGGAATCAGGGGGGGCTCCCAGATCCTCCACAGAGCCTTCCATGGAGGATTGAGAGAAATCTAGGGTTAGCGAATCCAAGTAATCATCAAATTCAGCTACATGAATAAACCCTAAGATTGTATTCGGTGGATTTCATTGAGAGTTGGATTGGATTGGAATTTCAATTTCTCGAAGAAGAAGAGAGATTATTAGGGCAGTAAGGGGGAAGGGATAGGGTTTGATGTTTGAGTGGGAAAGGGGTCACACCATTCGTGCCAGGCAGGAATGGAAAAAAAAAGAGGGGGGGGGGGGGGGGGGGGGGGGCGCCAAAATTTAGGCTCTGTTTGGAACGATTCTGTAAATCGTTTTTAACATGTGAGTTTGAGTATGGTGTTTGGATGGAGCTGTGAAATTAATTTTTCACAGTTCTGCAAAACGATTTGTATATTCTGTCGTCTGTTCTGTCAAAAACCAGGGCCTGTTTCAAATTTTTTTTTTCAAAAGGGAAGTCCGGCCGGTCGTCCGGCCGGTTGACCGGATGAGCGATTTTTTTTTTTTTTTAAATGTTTGCAATTGATATATAATTCAAAAAAATATTTTCTGAAATTTTTAAAATTTTTTATGTGCTTTAAAATAATTTTAAGTTGTATGAGTTGTAAATTTTTGTATCACATATCAAATGTCACATCAACAATTCCCTACTCAAATCAAAACTCTTTTCAAAACAATTTTCAAAACTCTTTACCAAACAAATTTTCTACACTCAAATCATAATTCCACAACACACAAACTCAAAATACAACTCATACTCTCGAATCACATTTACAAAACTCTACCAAACGCTACCTTAGTTTCCATCACAAATGAACCAAGCGGAGGTTGCCGTTGCTAAACAAATTTATTTTTTGTTAAAATAATTTTTTTTATAGTTAATGAAATTTTTTATTTTTTTTATTTTTCATTTTCTTTTAGTTACTAAGGTTGAGAATTTATTTGTTTCATTTTTATTTTAATGAATAAAAAATTATTGTTATTATTTTTTCTTTGGTAGAAGTAAGAATAATATTTTAATGAAAAATATTTTCTTGAAAATAAAGTTATTTTTTTGTGGTCAATGAAAAATATTTTTCTGCGACCTTTTTCTTTTTTTTTTGTTACTAAAAATCAGAAACTAATTTTTTTGTGGTAGAGGATAAGGAGTGGCAGTAGTGGTGAAAGTGGTGGATAAGAGGTGGTGGTGGTGGTGGTGACGGTGGCGGCAAAGGAGATTAGTGGCGAAGTAGTGATAGAGGAGATAGAGTAGTGGTGGTAGCGGAAAAGTAATGGTAGTAGTGGAGTGGTGGCGATAGTGGTAGTAATGATAGTCGTAGAAGTGGAGTGGAAACAGTGGTAGTAGTGGTTGTGAGAGAAAGATGGTGGTGAGAGAAAGATAAGTGAGAGACAGATAGAGAAGAGAGATAGAGAGAGACAGAGACGGAGTGATGAGAGAGAGAGAGAGGAGAGAGAGAGTGGTCGATAAAAGTGCATTTTCTTGTAGTGGAGAGCTTGGTAAATAGAGAAGAGGAGAGGGACAGAGTAAGCAAGGTGAACACAATGGGGGAGAGAGATAGATAGACAGACACAGAGAGATAAAGAGAAAGAGAAGAGTGATGAGTGAGAGAGAGATAGAGATATATATATATATATATATACAGAGAGAGAAAGAGAGACAGAGATAGATAGACAGACAGACAGAAAAAGAGAGAGAAACAAGAGATGAGCGAGAGATAGACAAAGAGAAAGAGAAAGAGAGCGAAAAGAGATGATCTAGAGCAAGACATAGAGAGAGAGAGAGAGAGAAGAAAAAGAAAGATGAGTGAGAGAGACAGAGAAAGAGATAAAGAGAAAAGAGATGAGCGAGAGACAAAGAGAGAAAGAGACAGAGACAAAGACAAATAGACAGAGAAGAGTGATGAGTGAAAGAGAGAGAGAGAGAGAGAGAGAGAGAGAATAGAGAGAGAGAGAGAGAGAGAAAGAAAGAGAAAGAGATAGAGAGTGGGAGACAGAAAAAGAGACAGCGAGAGAAGGGAGATGAACGAGAGAGACAGAGAGAGAAAGATAGAGAGAAGAGAGATGAGCGAGAGAGACATAGAGAGAAGAGAGATGAACGAGAGAGATAGAGAGAAGAGAGATAAGCGAGAGAGATAGAGAGAGATAGAGAGAAAAGAGATGAGCGAAAGAGATAGAGAGAAGAGAGATGAGTAAAAGAGACAAAGAGAGAAAATAAATGAGAGAAGAGATAGATGAATGAGAGAGAGAGAGAGAGACAAATAGACAGACAGACAGAGAAAGAAGAGTGATGAGTGAGAGAGAGAAAGAGAAGAGAGAGAGGAAGATGAAAAAATGGGTGAAAAGATATAGAGAGAGAGAAAGAGCGAAAAGAGATAAACGAGAGAGAGACAGAGAGATATGAGCGAGAGAGATAAAGAGAAGAGAGATAGGCGAGAGACACAGAGAGAAAGAGAGAGACAGACAGACAGACAGAGAAGAGTGATGAATGAGAGAGAGAAAGAGAAGAGAGACAGAGATAGGGACATAGAGAGAAAGAGAGAGAGACAGACAAAGAAGAATGATGAGTGAGAGAGAGAAACAGAAGAGAGACAGAGACACATAGAGAAAGAGAGAGACAGACAGATAGAGAAGAGTGATGAATGAGAGAGAGAAAGAGAAGAGAGATAGAAACAGAGACAGAGAAAGATGAAAAAATGGATGAAAAGAGAAATGTTCAAAAGAGTAAGACGACGTCGTTTTTTTTTTTTTTTTTTTTTGTGACAAAAAAATACCATTGCATTTATTTAAACCATTTTGTGACTATATATATATGAAGCCATCTCAAAGCCACAATATATATATTTTACTCTCTTTTTTTTTCAACAGTACCTATTACAGTCGCAAAAAACTCTTTTTTTTTTTTGTTTTTTTTTTTTGCGACTGCAGCTGGTACCGTCGCAAAAACTCTATTTTTTTGCGACAGTAATCTCTGTCGTCGCAAATACTCTATTTTTTTTTTTTTGCGACAGCAATTTATGCCGTCGCAAATACTCTCCTTTTTCGCGACATCATTTTATGCCTTCGCAAATACTCTATTTTTTGCGACGGCAAGTTGTGCCGTCTCAAAAAGTCATTTTTTGCGACGGTAAATGTGCCGTCGCAAAAAGTTTCATCTTTTAAGCCCCCTTTTCTTGTAGTGTAATCAACAAAATGATAAGTTTTTCAAACACGTATAAAGAAAATAAGATGATTAGATTGTAAATGGGATGATAAAAATAACTCACCCCCATTTTATTCATTGTAGTAGAAGGATTAATGACAAAAATACTTATTGAAATTCTCAGTTAACTTTAAAGACATTTTTAAATGTTAAGAAGTAGATTCCTTAGATGTGCATATTCAATTGGAACTAAATAGAATGATTGTGCCAAATGTAATAACACAAAAACCAATATTAAATTCATCAAAAGAAATAATATATATAGCAAGTTAGAATGAATGAAGATCTGATACCATGAAAGAGGCAAATGGGATTGCTACAACAATTGCATGTAACGTGTGCCACGTAACATTCCCTTTTGCAGAGGCTACAGAAAATGGTTTCTTGAGAATTTGGAGATTCACTCACGCTATGTTTGGTTGGAGGATTTGAGGAGGGATTTGGAAAGGAAAAGGGAAAAGTTAGGTGAAATGTGAATAATATATACCTACATTTCACCTAGTTTCACACACATTTTTCCTTTCCCTTTCCAAATCCCTCCCCAAATCCCCTAGCCAAACACAGCATCAGAGTTGCTCTTAATCTCTTTAAAACCCAGCGGGCACAGTGATGCACTAGCATTAGGCATGCAAAAGAGGCGTCAGGATCCTCTAGAGTGGAGACTGTAGAGTGATCTCCTAAAGTGAGGAGATCCAATGGCTGAAAATAAAATTAACCAAAACGACGTCGTTTTGGTTAGTAAGTTGAAAAAAAAAAATGATTTTAAAATTCCCTCCATTTAGAACATATAGGAAGCTTTCTAGAGGAGGAACCAAATCAAAGCTACCTTACCATACAGATATACTTTTATTATTGAACTTTGTATATTATATATATATAGAGAGAGAGAGAGAGGGTTTTAGAAGCGATTTCCCTAGAACCTGTTAGTAATCTCTATACTAAAAGATGTGTTATTCGACGAGGCGTCACAAAGCCACAAGTTCATTGTTCTAAAATTTCTTGGTCAAAATTAATTTTTATATAGTTCATTGATTTATACTTCCTTCTACTTGAACTCCAATTGCCCCAAGAAAACAAGATACATCAACCAACAAACCAATCAAAAAAATCAATAAAACAAATCAAAAGTTGAAAACAGAGTAGGAAACATATGAGAGTGAGTATAATACACATAAATTATATAAAACACAAACATGTAGAGAAAGAAAGAAGGAAATTGGGGGAGGACCTGAAGTAGAGGTAATGGAGGAATGGAGGAGAGAAACGCAAGTGTTGACGCAGAGTGGATCACGAGACCCAATTGCGGATGACCCAGTTGGCAGACTGGAAGAAGCAAAACCCAGCAAGTATGGGGACGAGCTCGGTGCACTTGTTGAACAGTATTTCGAAGAACACAGACACACACTACATCACCAGAGTCGCCATGAAGAATGCCTCTGCCTTGTTCTCATCATCTTGTCCTCTCCTCGCCATTCCCACACTCTCTCTTTCTCTCTTTCTAATTTTTTTTTTTTTCTAACTTACTAACCAAAACGACGTCGTTTTGGTTAGTTTTATTTTCAACCATTGGATCTCCTCATTTTAGAGATCACTCTAGGATCTTCACTCTAGAGGATCCTGACACGCAAAAGAGACCTTGACATATGGAGAGAGACTGTGTCCACAAAGGAACTATCTTCCTGATTTGAAGACTTCGAAAGAAGCATTGCTTCCTTGCAGAGAAGTTCTTCACAAGGAACAATTGGCATCCTGTGAAGAAGTGCATAACGCTGACTAGCTTCGGCCCCTAATGGAAACCAGTTACCTATTGCAAAGTTTACTGCTTCAACACAGTTAAATCTTGAAGGTCTAAAAAGATAAAAGGGGTTGTATAAATAAGTACATATATTGTTTGTGCTTGCTCTATAAGGGGTTTGTGTGGCTGTCTGTACTAAAAAAATAAATAATAAATAACAAAAACATATATCAAGCATCTTACCATGACTAAATCCTGCGTGATATGATCTAGGAAAGGTGATCATAAATTCCCCTGGCAATTGCACAGCCTTGTAAACAGGGGCGTCCTCTTGCAGCAAAATATTTGGGGGAAACATCGTCGTTTTATCCATAAGCACGCCAAAGCTCCATCCTTGCCACTAGTTGATAAAATGGCAACACTATAAACATAATGCTGGACAACTTTCTCAAACTCAGAGGCTGCATGACTGGGAACTCCATACAAGGTTTTGGGTGCACCAAAGTGATGATAATTAATACTGAAAGAGGAATAACCAAAAGACATGAAAACATTTAGCAAAAAAGAAAGATTAAAGAAGTAACATATTACCTGTACAAGTAATGATCTTCCACATGCCATGCAAACATACTGAATAACATTCCTATGTAAAGCACGGGATCTGTTATTCCCTGGAATGAAAAGGAGCTACAAATTAGATCAAAGCATTTGGTTAAAAGTAGATTGACAATCTTTAAAACAATGGTTTTATAGTCATCAAATTACCGAAATTTCTGTTTCCAACAATCGCAATGTTGATTTGGGAAGGTGTGGAAGTGTCTGAGATCAAGCAACAAAAATAAATGTATGTAGCAAATAAGATAATGGGAAGAGAAAGGACATTCAAAAAAATAAATAAGGATATATGGTCAAAACCTTCAAATTCCATTTGCTTCTTCCAAGCTGATCATGCAAAGCACATGAAAAGGCACTACCATCGACATTAACTCCATATTCAACTATTCCTTTCTTCCCACGAGCCATTTCCTTCCAAAATTCCCTTTCCACAAGTGTGGAAGGAAGACAGCCAGAAATACAATATCTACGAGCAAATACCTTGTTCGCTATATTCTCAAAATCACGGAGGGTATAGTACCTTAAAGAAAAAATAGCAAGCAAAATATCGTGCATATTTGCTCTCAAAAGCAAATCAAGAGCTTCTAAAAGTTGCTTGTTATTTATTTTTCAAAATTACCTTCCTCTCATAAAGAAGTTGACCTTGTCATTGGTACCCCACTCTGCCAGCCGAAGAGGTTGCACTTTAGTTGTGAACTTAAAATCTCTTGCCTCCTTTAGTACTATTCCCACTGGAATAGAAGAACTCAGAGGAGACACAATCTAACAATGTGGATAAGTTTGAGAGAATTGATGTAGAATGGATAGATAAAATATCAGAGTGCCCAGTGTATCGTCCATCTAAGGAAGAGTTTGAAGATCCTTTTGTTTATCTGCAAAACATTGCTCCAGATGCTTCAAAATATGTTATTGCATTAATGTACTTTTGGTGGTCATTTTCTTTGATATGTTTACCATTGCTTTCGCCAAATAAATTTGCTATATTGCTCAATTTCAGGGATTTGCACTACAACAAAACTAACTATTCACGGCATCATGTTTACGACATGCACTAAATGCATGTCGTAATTAGTACGGCATCATGTTTACGACATGCACTAAATGCATGTCGTAATTAGTACATTCTACGGCATTTTTTTTTTTGCAAGCCGTTAATATTTTGTCAATAACAGCATACATACCATGTAAGTCGTTGATTCATATATTTATAGCATGCAAAAGTATGCCGTAAAAAACGTATGTTTTTACGACTTACAAAAATATGCCGTAAAATATTTGCACTTAAGACGACATGCATTTCATGTTATAAAATATTATAACTTTACACGGCATGCATTAACATGTCATGAAAACTTTTGCAAAAAAAAAAAATTCAATCCGGAATTTTTTTATGGCATGCAAAAAGCATGCCGTAAAAAATGTATATTTTCACGGCATACAAAAATATGTCATAAAATATTTGTACTTAAGACGACATACATTTCATGTCATAAAATATTATAACTTTACACGGCATGCATTAGCATGTCCTGAAAACTTTTATTAAAGAAAATTTCAATTCAATGTTTTTTCTTATTTAAAAAAGCTAACAATTTCCAATCGCGCTTCTCACTTTAAATTTTCCTAATTGAGGAAAATGTAAAAAATAATTTATACATTATTTTATAATTTAGCGTCTCTTTTAAGGAATAATTGCGCCCAGTGAGATTTTGGGAAAAAAATTACATATTCATGAAAAAATTTATAATTTTCATAATTAATATTTATATGGCTTCTCACTATTTTGTAATTTTTTTTTAAAATTACCTTGATTTGATATTTTCCCTTCTTTTAATAATTTATTTATTTTTTACTTTTTAGATGTGTCTAATCTGAATGCAACTAAAAAGTAAAATATTTGTAAAAAAAAATATAATAAAATATAATATATATGAAATGTATTAAATTTTATATTTTTTTGAATTGAATGATTTTTTTTAAAAGTTAAAAATATTTTCTGTTAAATATATGTTAATTATTTGAATTTAAAAAGTAAAAAAAAATTATTTAAAATATTTAAAAACTTAAAAAAAAAAAAAAAAAACTCAAAAACATTATTTTAGCCTCGTTCACCACTCTCCCAGACAACTTCTGTATATATTTTTGCCCCAAACCCTCTCTATCTCTCTCTCTCTCTCTCTCTCTCTCTCTATGTGCGAGCTCCAAATGGTTAACCTAACCCTCCGTGTCCTCTCTCGCCCCGAGTTCTCTCAACTCACCCGAATCTTCCAAACCCTAGGCCTCGAATACGACGAGAAAGTCCTTCTTTCGATCGGCAACGAAGTCCTCAAGGCCGTCGTCGTTCAATTCAACGCCGATCAGCTCCTCACCGAGCGTCCCAGCGTCTCTGCACTGGTTCGCCAGAGCTTGGTTCATCGTGCTAAGGATTTCAACATCGTTCTCGATGACGTTGCGATCACGCACTTATTGTATGGGGCTGAGTTCTCCAAGGCCCTGGAGCAGAAGTAGGTGGCGCAGCAGGAGGCTGAGTTCTCCAAGGCCATGGAGCAGAAGTAGGTGTCACATGAATCTCTCTCTCTCTCTCTCTCTCTCTCTCTATAAATACATCTGAATCGAACCTTTTCATTTGTGAATTGATCAAGTATTTTTTGTTCTATTTGATTCTTAATTGTTTTATATATCTATGTGTAATATATGCGACTCTGTATGTACATCTAAATATATGTATTTTGAATTTTGGTGTTCTACTTCAAAATTAGAAAACCTATTTTATTGATTTTTATTTATGTATGCCTGTATTTTAGAAAATTTAGTCAACCTCCTCTTGTATGAATTTATAGTTATTGCTTTTGATTCACAGATAAAAGGAATTGAAGCTAGGGTTTCATAAACTCTTCGTCTGATTACCACTGTTTAGATTCAAAATTATAGGTGTAAAATGGAATTGAATAATCGATGGGATTAAAAACACAGTTCAATTGTTATTGAAATTGGAAGTCTATCAGATGTTCTGGTTGGTTCTGGAACTTCCATTCTGCTATGCTTGTAAAATTTCTATGGAGATATGTGAGCTCCTAAACATCCAAGTTGGAATTTGGGTCAAGGGTCAGTGGGATCGTTTTATTCAATCAACCATTTTATGTTGTGTCTGGTCTGTCTGTGTTTGGTCTGTCTGTGTGGTGAGTTTGTTCTCAATGTAAGCATCATCAAATCTAACTCTGTATCTAAAATATTCTTTCTTGCTTTCTTTCTTTTATCATTGTCAAATTGATTCTCCAACTATGAAATTGAACTCATGAAGTAGAAAAGGAGTGAGGTTTGTCAAGTTATCAAAATTCCTGACCTCATTTATTAGTTAGACTAATCAACTAATTGTTTGTGCAATGATTTTCATTTTTGTTCACTGGAGGGAGAAAAGCATGATCTTTTGTAGGTGTAGCTTTTTTGAAATGGATTCTGCTTCAAACTCTACACTTAAATCAACTTTGGAAAATTGTGGACTTCAACTTTTGGGCATAATATATGATCTATGGCAGGTTCACAGCACCTCGTGTTCTGCTTGGTTCACACACGTATACACTATATTGGGTTCACTTATGCATGTACAATTAAAAATAGTTTATTTAAAAGAAAAAAGAAATGAAAGTATGAATTGCACAAATATTGTGACATCGTTGTCATATTTGATGTTACAATGTTTAGGTATTGTGTAGTCGTATTTCTTTTAGCAACGTTGAATAACTTCATACAATATATAGTTAGTCTTGCACTCATTTCTGCATTACTGGATGCTTATGCAAATAGTAGTTTTTATGATGAAATGCATTCTTCATAGAATATTTATCTTAATGTTGCCATCATTCGCCATAAGTTTGTTGCTATTTTTTTTAGCAATCCTAAGGTAAATAGGCTTTTATGTTTGTTTCTTTCAAATTTCCTTATTTAAACAGTTGCTTTTGAGAAAATATGATCCTCACGAACAAGAAAACAATCTGATCTGGGTCCAAAACAATCTGATATGATAAACAATATACAGAAATGCAATAATCAACTTAAAACTTGTGGTAAATAGTATCATATATTTGTGGTTCAAAATTTGTTACTTTCTGTAGTAACATGAAAAATATATGCTATAATTCATGCTTATGTTTATGCATACGAATTTGTTAATGTGGTTTATTTCCCCTTAAATCTAAGCGTGTGTTAGGTTTCTTTGGTCTTTGTTATTAATATGACTAAATTTATCAAAATGTTTTGGGTTTTAATTTGCCTATGACCTGTGTATGCATGTCATATTTGTGATTAGCTTTGAAGAACAATGCAGTGGTCCAGAGAACAATGCAATGACAATAGATATAGGAACACGGAGTTATCAGGTCTATGTTCTACTCATGTTTACAACCTTTGCTTTTTTGTCTTTATATTTTGTTTAGAGAGTCAACCAGTATTGCTGCTATTGATGTCACTTAGGTTGCCTTGTGAAATATCTAGACTTGTGAACCTATCAAGCTGTAGAGAGGTTGGAAGTTGGATGATGATTCCTGATTTAGGCTTCTGTGCCCTGATTTTGCTTTGCTTGAGGTGTTGAACGGTGGTCATATATATATTCAAAAAAAAAAAAAAAAAAAATTTCCAGTTGTTTATGGATAAATTTTACAGGAACCATGTTAGTGGACTATACTTGGATAAATTCTAATTTTCTTCAGTACAGTTTTTAATAATGTATTAACATCTAAGTGGATAATATACTATTAGTTTAATAATTTTCATTTCCTTTGCTTCCTCTCTTTATTTGGTTGTTGTCTTCACCCTTTTTGATGAGGCGTATTTATTGCATCTGACTGTGATTTCAAGTCTTGCTACACTTAGGGTAATATTGTTCCTAGTTTAATTTTTTCTAGTTTAACCAAATAAGTGAGATTTGAAAAGTAACCTGTTATTTAGGAAATTAATTAATGTCCTTTGAATACCAGGGAAAATGAGCAGCTATCCAAGTATGGTGACACTAAAATAGCTCGTAGCATAATGTTGATAGAGCTTAAAATACTTATAGAAGCAAATCCTCTTTTCCGTGAAAAGCTTGTTTTCCCTACTTTAAAGTCATCAAGATTGCGGACTCTGATCAATCAAAGGTAATGTTGGTTTTGTAATGTATGAGTAAGCAAATTACGATTATTTGATAATTTATTTATTGTGCTTTTATATGTCAGTTATATTAATTATTCATTTACATTGGAGTCAATTTTCTTTTTTCTTTTTTGATGCATCCGTCTTCCTGTTGGCTACCCTATTGAGGTGGCTATTTTGAGTCCACTTAATTGCTACCCAACTGTTTTCACATGTAAATTCTTAAAAATCTGATCTACTTTTCTTTATAACAGTGGTGATATTTTCTCAGTTGGTGGGTTGATATCTTTTTACTTGCCATTTGTTTACAGATCTTTCAGCATACTCATTTCTTGTGTGTTTTTGGACAATAAATTCATTTCCATGCATTTATTTTGTGCTTATTTATGCATGCGCTCAGTAAATTCCTGGATGCTCAATGTTTATTTTTCTTTTCATTCTTACAGATACTGCTATAGAATTGTGATGTTCACTGGGTATGTTTGATATTTGAATCTGATTTTGTTGTCTGTCCAGTCTGAATTGGCAGCACCAACTCTGTAAAAATCCTAGGCCAAACCCAGACATAAAGACTTTGTTCACAGACCATACTTGCACACCTCCAAATGGGGCTCTTGCACCTACTTCTGTTTCTCTTCCACCTGCTGGAGTTGCGAAGGCTACTGCTTATCCATCACTTGGAGCACATGGTGTATGATACCATTTGTCTTAGAAGTTTAATTTCTTCTCCTCTTCTCTCTTTCTTCTCCTCTTCTCTCTAATTACATACATCTTTTTAGTAGTTTTACTGATGAATATCTTGTTTTTATTTGTTGTGTGTAGCCCTTTCTGCCTGCTGTAGCAACTGCTAATGCTAATGCTAATGCCTTAGCAAGTTGGATGGTGAATGCTACTGCTTCTTCATCCGTTCAAGCGGCTATTGTTATTGCATCTTCCTTAGGAAAGAATAACCACTTGGTATGCAAACTGTTACTGCAAGGGCTTTGTGTCCACTATGTTTGTAGTTCTTGAGGGCATAGTAGCTGCCTAACTGTCAACCAATGAGAAACACAGCTCCAAAGCTCTCTGTCTCACCTTGTGTCTGAATAAATCATTTATTACTTTTGTTTCTTTTATTTAATTCATTTTTCTTGTGAGAAAAGTTCATGTATGAAAACTAAGTTGTGTTATGTGAATTAAAACTTTAAGAGAATCCAAAGTAATTATGTTAAAATTGTGGAATTTTCTATATTTTGAAGGCTATTTTGATGTGGACAATAAATGATTTTCCAGCTTATGAAAACTTAGCTGAATTTTCAATGTATTGTGCTATCTATTTTCTGATTTGTATGTTTGAGGTTGTTATCAGCTTCATATGATAGAAGTTGAGGATAAAAGTTAGTATGCAATTTGTTTGGTGTATGGATATTAGATTTTTTTGCTTACTTCATAGTTGCTGCTTCTGCTTGGTTTGTAACAGGTTACATTTTATAAACTATTGTCTACATACGGTTAGGTAAGGTCATGTTGCTATATATATATGTATATATTATATTAAAAATAACTTTCTACGGCATGCAAAATTATGTCGTGAAAAGTGTAATGATTTATAGCATGTAAGAAAATGTCGTAGAAGATTATATACGGCATACAAGGCATGTCATAAATATATTAAAAATGACCTTCTACGGCATACAAAATTATGTCGTGAAAAGTGTGATAATTTATGACATGCAAGAAAATGTCGTAAAATACTATATACGGCATACAAAGTATGCCATAAATATATTAAAAATAATCTTCTACGGCATGCAAAATTATGTCATGGAAAGTATGATGATTTATGACATGATAAAAATGTCGTAAAAAGTTATATACGACATACAAAGTATGTCATTAATGTTTAATTTATTACTTTTTACAACTTTACCTGCATGCCGTAAATAATGCTCAACTTTCCACGGCATGTCATATAACAGCATTTGTGTGCATGCCGTGAAAGAGTTTTTACGGCATGCATTGCAAGCCGTAAAAAGTCAATTTTGTTATAGTGATTATGGCCATATAAAGTAATCAAGATTCAAGACCAATCACTTTGCATGTTTAGAGGTAAATTCAAGACCAATCACTTTGTAATTCACACTGTCAACATTCAATGCATAGGATGCATTTGGATTTTGAATAAAGTAAAAATGCATAAAGTGGAAGCTTTTTTTTTTTTTTTTCCCTCCACAAATCCATGATTCAAACACAATAATAGTGTTCAAATTTTGGAAGTCTTATTGAATTCAGATAAGACTCTTCACAAATTTATCCGATGCGCATACATCACGTATGCCACGACTTTTAGTACTATTATAAAATGTACATCCATAACCAGTGGCGGAGCTAGGAATTTGATATAAGGGGGGCACCTATTAATTATAATGTCAAAATTTTTCTTCCCCAATCAATAACAATAACATAATAATAATTTTTCGAACTAATATTAAACATTAAAAATTAATATTCATTACAAAAAGTTTTTAATTTTAAATTTTTACAATTGACCGTAAAAAGTTTTCATCTTTTGAAATCTTTCCATGATAGTATCGTTGTCAATACCATCAAAAATATCTCTTTCAATGTAGACAACCAACCTATCATTCATATATTCATCACACATTCGGTTTCGCAACCGATTCTTCACAATATTCATAGCTGAAAATACCCACTCAATAATAGCAGTTGCAATAGGTAAATTAATGCTAAAGTCAAAAGCAAATACACCGGTGGATATACTTTGTTTTTTTCCAATCTCCACCATTTTCTTAGAAAGATCGGCAATTCTATTCAACCTACTGGATAGCATATCGATAATATATGTATCAAGTTGATCATGAAGTACCATGAGCTCCACTGAAGAAAATTCTTCGGGATAAAATTCGACAAGATGAATTAACTTTTTCTTGTCAAAACTAGAGAAAGAGTTGGATGGATTCAAACGTGCCACACAAAGTAATAACTCAGTGTTTAATTCAGTGAAATGAGCATTTAGTTCTTAAATTTGCATATCCAAAATAGTATAGAATAATTCAGAACGATAGTGATGTAGGTTTGTAATTTCTTGAGCATTATGCCTTTTTCTCCCTCGAGCTACAAACATATCATTCATTTGGAGAACATCAACTTCATGGTTTTATGTATATTAATATTAATAAATTTAAATAAGAGCAAAAAAAAATTCATGTTATTTTAATTTTTATTTTTTTAAAAATAATTAATATTTTAAGATAATAAAAAATAAAACAAGAAATTAATATTTTTAAAATGGAAAGGAATAAAATTTATAATCTTCATAATTAACAACAAATCCATCGAGGTAATATACCACTATATAGGTTTATTTTAAAAAAAATTAAAAGTTAATTTTTTTACTTTTTAATTTTTTTGAATCATATTATTTCTCTATTTTTTTTTTTATAAAAATTAAAAATTAATTTTTAACCTATTTGTGTTGTAATCAGCCTGCAAAGAGGAGAATCCTATTAAATACTAATTTCTATATATATATATATAATCCATCAAAACAAAATGCCAGAGGCACTGGTGATTGCATCACGAGTAGCAAATTTTCCGAATCTTTAACACACACTCCACACAGCGCATCTGGTGATTGCGTCACCGAGTAGCAAATTTTCTGAATCTTTAACACACTCCACACAGCACAGACCCCAAAAAAAAAAATGAAAAGTCAGGGGGGCACGTGACCCCCCTTGCCCCTACAAGGCTCCGCCCTTGTCCATAACTTTTTTCTTTTCCAAATTACCCTTATGCTATTGTCCTTATCTAATTGTCAAAATACCTTGTCAGATCTAACTATTTCAAACTTTTTTTTTTTTGGTTACAGGAAAATTCTCCTACTCTCCTGCAGGTTCAGGGCAGTGCTATTTGCAGATATCACCAATGTGTCTTATTGTCCGTTCCAAGTAAGGAGATTATAAATTGGGAATTTACCCCAACATCCCAAGACAAACTCTGCTTAAGTCATAACTCATGTAGCAGGGGAGTATTGGGCCCATACCAAGTGACAAATTCCGCTTAAGTCAGGACTCGCGTAGCGGGAGAACATTGGGCCCACACCAAGTGTTGTGGTAGCAATAACATATCATGTTGTCCGTTCCAAGTAAGGAGACTATAACCTGGGAATTTACCTCAACCTCCCAAGATAAACTCCGCTTAAGTCGGAACTCGCATAGCGGGAGAGTATTGGGCCCACACCAAGTGTTGTGGTAGTAATAACTTGAGACTAACCTCCTAACCAACTGCGCTACGCCCAAGAGATTGGCCCAAGAAATTCTGAACTTGAGACCTAGGGCCTTAACCCCAAAGCCTTTACCAAGTTGCCAAACACCCTTGGATTACTATTTCAAACTTGGTAACTAACTGCTAGGTAGTGCGTGTCCAACTTCTAGTTTTCTTATCTTCTTACAAAAATAAAAATAAAAAAATACACGAAAAAAATGATGAAGATAATAACTACAAGAGCATGTAAATAAACATCCAAACATAAACTATCCAAATTTAGATCTTCTTTGTCTTGTTCGGTGGGTTCACAATCTTTTGTCTTTTTGATATATAAGGTTTGAAATTCAAAATAAAGTCCCTTAGAAATTGGATGATGAGTCCATTTTTACGTATATATAATCAATTTGCATGAAAATTTTTTGAGCCCAAAATTATCATCTCTCAAAATTGAAAAGAGAAGGTGAGAGAGGAAATATAGATATATATATATATATATATATTGTGTGTGTGTATATATAAATGGCAGAGAATGTAAGACAACATTAAGATTGTCATATATGTATACATACCTACACATATATGTACACATACATCTCTATGCAGATGGTGTATAAATATATATGAGGGAGAGAGAGAGGGGACAGTAACGGTCGAGAGCAATTTGATTTTGGAGTGAGTTAACAATTAAAAGGTGTTTCGTAATCCAGTTCAGTTGTACCGGCCGCGGCTAAATCGAGAGGACTAGTTCACATTAACAGTCAACTGCCAATTACAGAGCATATGATGATGATTATTACGATCATGACAATAATTTGGACCTATTGCAACCCAAACAAAAATGTTTACCCCTTTCCCCTACCCCGTTTGACCCCTCTCTTTTTTGATTAGTCACTTTTTCTTTTTTTTTTTCTTCTCCTCCGATCACCACCTGCCACGTGTGTGTGGGGATGGTGATTGGAGGGGTCTCTATCAATGCTCGCAATCCAAATGGATTGTTGCATTAAAACAAAATGCACAAGAAATTTTTGTGCTCCTCAATTTTTTTAATCCAAAACCAACCATGCATTGACCACTGTCCAATTATATTTTTTTGAACTTTTGAACTTTTGAACAGTAAAGAGGCAATCCTTTTTCTCTTCTCTTCTCTTTTCTTTTTTCTCCATAAACTTAAAATTCAAAGAAAGTCTTTCTTTTTCATTTTCTTTTAAAAATTCAAAGCACAAACAAAACTTTTTAACTTCCATTTCAACCTTCAAATAAATACTTCTTCATTGCCCTTGACCTTAGCATGGTTCTCACAGAAGCCAATTGGATCACCAAACCACATCATAAAATATTTCCATAATTGTGACGGTGCTACTTCATAAAAGTCCTACCAATATGCAAAGTAGCACATTTTATTCTTATAAGTGAGGATCTATATTATGTGGCATCCAAACAAACGAGGAAGTTCCATCAACGCAAACATTCCAACAACATATGACAACCTAGGCATCATTTACCGGTTTCTAACAAAGCATAAAGGGCAAATAATACTTAAAACTCCAACATTCAAACTACCTTGCATATATATATATACACACACGATTAGCAAATCGAAGGATCAAGAATTATTAAGCTGAGCATGACCCTCTGCTGGATTTCTTCCCTGTTCTTCCTCCCCCACTTTTTCCTTAGTCTTCTGTCCCACATCTGCTGGATTTCTTCCCTGCTCTGCTGGATTATTAAGCTGAGCATGACCCTCTGCTGGATTTCTTCCCTGTTCTTCCTCCGCCACTTTTTCCTTAGTCTTCTGTCCCACATCTCCTGCAGCCTTTGCAGCCCTATTGAAAGCACCCGTAACCCACGAAGTTCCCGTCAAAATATAGCGGTTCTTCATGATTGCAGATCCAGCAGTACTAACTTTCTGCTCAGCAACTGCAAAGGCAGACTTGGTCTTTTCAGAAACTTGGAACTTCTCGTCCATTTCCTTCACTTTGTCATTCACTATAGTGGTGCCCACGCCGATCTTCTCACTAAGACCGATCTTCTGGTCCAGGGAAGCAACTTTGGCCGTGGCAGTGGAAGTGAACTGGTGCTTCTCATCAAGAGCCTTCGCTTGGTTGACCGCATCTTTGCCCAATATGAAGCCCTTGGCCAACATGCTGCTGACAACATCCTCTGCCTTTTGGACAGCAGACCCAGCAGCACCGGCACTTTTGTTCTCTGTGGACTGGACAGAATTAACAGTTTAGTCATGTAAGAAAGTGAATCCATTTAGTGGGTAAAATTAAAGAAAATGATATGATCATACAATAGGTGTTACTGAAGCAGTGGGTGGCAACTTGTAATCTGGTGCAAGAGCTATGGCAATGGACTGGTCAACTATTGTTGATCCCTGAAGAACACCCAAATGACTTTATCATACATGAAAGAAACTTGAAACTTATAGAGAACAGAAAGGGCAAAAACAACTCATTCTTCATCTAAAGCAACTACAAAAGCTTGAAATACAAATAACTAAAGCACAACCAGCAAACATTGGTCTTCTTTCTAGAAGTACATAATCTAAATACAACACTCATTGAACAAAAAGTGCTGGCCCCAATTGAGTGATATGAGATAAACAATGTTTTATATATAGAATAGTGCATCTGTGCATGGTGCAAAAAAAATCCACATTGATACACAGACGACCTGTGAGAATGGAACATAATATGATAACTTGATCAACATCAACCAAGGGAGTTCTGATTCCAATTTGGTATTGGGTCTTATCTGTTCCACGTTCTTAAATTGAACATCACAAGTCTAGTTCAGATTTGGAATTGGATCTGATCTGTTCCATGTTCTTAACTTGAACATCAGTGGCAAAAGTAAAACCAATAGACCCAAGTTCCAAGGATATCCAAAAGTATTCCCTAATATAAAAGCACAAAAGATTCTGAGATGAATTTCAAATTTTAATTCTTCAGAGACAGACTTCAATTAAAAGCAAGAATTCTTGTGCTTGAAAGAGCACACCAGTTAAACTTGTAAAGAAACATGATTTAAGTCTTTACATAATGTTATCAGTTGAAGATAGGATACCAAAAGTATAGCCTATGGGAAAAAATGAAATAACTGTTATATGAACTTTAGTCATGTTGATCATTATAGATAAAGTATAATACAATGAATGCTCTCTAATGAGTAGGACAGTAGTAAATCAACTGACATTCAAAAATGAAAAAATATAATAACTTCAAGGCCTAGAGAAGTGAATGAACCGATAGAAGAACCGCAGTCTCTGCGCCCTGAGGATCCTTAAAGGTAACATAAGCAATCTGAGACCGCTCATTCTCACTGCAAAAAAAAGAAAAAAAAAAAGAAAAAGAATGACAACCTTGACATCCATAAAATTTAATATCATTTGAATAGGCAACCAAGAAAATGGAATAAGTAAAAACAAACAGGGGTGGGGGGAGGCAAGAGGAGAGAAATAATTGGAATTTCATGACTACTAAAGCTCAGAAAAATTGCTTATGACTCCAGATAATCAGTTCTTTTCCCACAATTTCACAGTAACAAAGTGGAAGAACAACTGTTCACAATGCAGACAAAAAGCCAAAATTACTCCAACAACGAACCTGTGCATTTCCACATATTCAATTTCACCAGAAAAAGAAAAGAATTCCTTTATGTCCTGGTCAGTTGCACCTAAGGAGACGTTGCTGACTTTCACAGTTCTTACCTGTAACGACAAGAACCCACCCAAAACCGTGAGAAGAAACAAAAATCAAATAAGTCAAGAACGCTTGTGTGTAATTGCATAGTCCATTGATGTTTCAAAGCACATCATCCCCTTCCAGATACAAACATGAGCAAATCACATCTGTGAGGTGAATATAACTAACAGAAATCATTGATATTTGCACATAAGTAAGAACATTTCAAAAATTCTACGTCAACCATAATCTGCAAATTCTTGTTGATGCTTGTATTCACCTTCAATGACTGAACAACAGTAACACATGTGAAACCAAAACTTAGATAAAGGACAGAACTTCTCGTTCAAAAGGGACCCCACTAAACAATCACTTGCAATTTGAGTCAAACAGGGAGGAAAACCTTCTACAGATTCTTTATTAACTTTTGTTGCAACTCGACGTTTATTAAACATTTAACAATTTGCAAATAGAACATTTAATGGCAAGGTTAAGAATATCGTACTCTTAATAAATAAAAGGTTTGGCTTAGATGATTTTTATATTATTTCATTAATAAGGATTTAGAAAGTTCTAAAATAAGCCACATTTCATGTGTGGGAGTATAAACAACAAATAATAAACTTGAATTTTCAGAAGAGTCCTACCACGGACAAACCATTTTCTAGTGTTCACTTACAATGGGAGTGGAGCCCACATCATCACATGGTGTGGGTCCCACTCCCATTGTGAGTAAGTGATGACAGAAAATTGTATTTCTCTAATCATATTCTTTTGACAAAAGCCTCAACCCGAACCTTTTTTCAAGGGAGAAGTGCAAACACTTGAACTACTACGGTAAATTTTATGCTTATCAACATTCTCTCTCATACCATACAGGTTGATGATGCCGCAGATTTCACTGATACTATTATTAAAAAAAAATAACTCCACTTGAAATCTCAAGCCCTTGAGTTTTTCAACATACCTAAACTGTCTCCATAGTCAAACAATAATTACTATATGTTTATATTGTTCTTTAAGAATATAACATATATTAGGGCTGAGGAAAAAATTGAAAAAATCAAAAACCGGTCCGATCCAGTTCAAACTACTCGGTTTGGTTTGGTTTTTTCAATGAATGATTTGGTTTTAGTTCTTAAAATAAGTAAACCGTACCCCATGGTTTGGTTTGTGGTTGTAGTCATAGTTCCGGTTTAGAACCAAACTAGACCACTTAAATATATACACCCATATATATATATATATATATATTTTTTTTTATTTGCCGTTGACACTCAGAATATCTTATTATTAGACCATCTCCAACTTAGACTCAAATCTTTTATCAAATTTAAATTTGATGAAAACAATACGTTTCACCAAATTGGTATCAAAGGAAGGGAACCTTACTTTTTTCATCAAATTAAAGGAGCGTTTAACTTTTCATCAAATCTCGCAGGTCATCGGTGGACGGCAGGATGAATGACCAGCCGGACAATCTGGTGAACGACCAGATTGGGAAAATTTTGAAAAATATTTACACTAGGCCGAACGACCACCTGGACATCCTTCCGGTCGTCCGATTGTTTGATGAAAATTGAAAATTTAGTGTTAGAATGCTTGCTATCTGATTAAGCTTTTAACCAAAATCTTTACTCAAATTCGATGGAAAAAAAAAAAAAAAAAAAGAGTTGGAGATGCTCTTATCCCATATATAAGTCATAAGGTCTCTTATCTTGCAAGTGTGTGGGCTCTTAAATATAAAACAAAACTAGGTTTAAACAATCATTCAAATAATTATTAGTTATAAAATGATGATATATTATTATATTTGTTACTATGACAACATTTATAAAAACCATATTTCCAAACCGAATCAAACCGTGCTTTTGTTCGATTTGGTTCCAAGATTTTGGTGGTTTGATTGGGTTTCAAATTTCATAGAATTTCAAAATCGAACCAAACCGAAGCATGCTCACTCCTACCATATATAAGGAACAATAACATGAATGAATAACACCCAAAAATTCATTAAAAAAAAAAACCATCCACCACTTCACACAACAATCCATTCTCTGGGTGTTGTTCTGGAAAGTGGCCGAATCAACCCGATCTACACAGTAGGAATAATTACGAAACTCAGATATATCATCACGTTCACAATATAATTGAATACCCAATATATATGTTACTATGAATAAATAAAATTTTCAAATACTAACCGACATTGAAACAAATTAGGAATTGAAGCGGTAGTAAAGCGCAGGAATACGAGAGAGAGAGAAAATAAGGGGGAAAGGTTAGAGAGGATTGCGAGAGATATAAAAAGTAATTTGGTTTTGGTTTTGGGGAAGAAATATCAAAGATTTGAGGTTGGCGAGGGACGGAGGAAGGAAAGCAGAGTGCGTGATCAGTGAGGCGGTGAGGGTTGTGTCGTGTCGTGTCACCTTTTGAACTGTGACACTTCTAACGTGTACGTGGTTTTCACTCAATTTTTTTTTTTTTTTTTCTAAATTACAAATATATATATATTTTTAAATTTATTTAAAATATAAATTATACTCTATAATTTTAAAAAGTTATTTTATCTTATCAAAAATTTTATGTAATATAAAATTAAGGGATGTTTACTATCTCATCTCACAAATAAATATTCTACGGGTTGGTTTGGGAAGTGGGTTAGTTTTTTAGTGTTTTGGCTTTTTTGGTTATTAGCCTGGGCTAAAAAGTTTGGTTTGGGAAGGATTTTTTGACTTTTTTGATTTTTTTTATGAGAAAATAGTGTAATGATTATGAGTTAGATGTGATGTTTTATTTTTTGTGGCTAAAATAACCTATTTTATTTTTTGTGGCTAAAATAGCCAAAAAAATCCCAATGCAACCTTTCCCAAACGGAGTGTAATTAGTTTTAATTTTTTTTTATTAATCTGTTAAGTGTTATTAGTAGAGAGTTTCTTTTCATGTGGTCATATTTTCAATTTTGATAATGTTTTGGTGAACGAATATACTCTTTTATTAATGTGACAAATATGATGTGACATTTCAATGTCACAGATATTAATGTGACACTCCAACGCGACAGCTATAATGTGATACTCCAACAAAATTAAAAACTCATTAGTTTATTTTTTTCAAATGTGACAACATGGTGAGTATATTGTGACACTCCAAAAAAATTAAAAATTTCTTAGTATACTTTTCTCAAATGTAACATGTGATACTCCAACGTAGCGGGTATGATGTGATAATTAAAAAATCTTTAATGTATTCTTTTCAAATGTAACGATGTAATGGGTATGATATGACAACTAAACACTTCGTTATATATTTTTTTTCTAAATGTGACAACGTTGCAAGTATGATGTGATACTTTAAAATAATTAAAAATTTCTTAGTATATTTTTTCAAATCTAACAACGTGGCGGATATGATGAAATACTCTAAAAAAACTACAAACTTCTTAGTGCACTTTTCTCAAATGTAACATGTAACACTCCAAAAAAATTAAAAAAGTTGTTAGTGTACTTTTTTTAAATGTAACATTCTAATGTAGCGGGCAAATAAGTTATTACACATCCAAAACAACTAAATGGATTATAAGAAAAAATATAGGACTATATAGATCACAAGTCTAAAATATGGGACTTATTAGTTAATTTTTCTATAATTAATTAAAAAAATAAAATTCATAATTATTTTTTTGAAAATTGATTTCCAAATTAATATTTTTGGTTCAAAACTTGATTTCCGAAGTGAGCTTTTTTTTTTTTTTTTTTTTTTTTTTTTTTTTTTTTTTTTTTTTTTTTAAGAAGTGAGAAACAATGGGTTTAATTTTTTTGAAAAAAATAGTGAAATATCCCTCTTTAACTTTGTATAGTAAGAGAGGTTTAAGATTTTTTTTTTATTAATTAAGACCCCTTAACATTTTTACAAAGAAAATTCGACTCAGAAAAATTTCACTCGATTCAAAGAAATTTTGACTCCGACTAAAATTTCTCTGGTATTATCACATAGAAATTTTGTAATTTCTTTGTGAAAATCAAAGAAATTTCTTTGTGAAATCAAAGAAATTTCTCTGTGAAAATTAAAATTTCTTTAAGTCGGGCAAAATTTCATTGAGTTAAATTTTCTCTATAGAAATGTTGAGAGACTTTAACTATTATGAAAATATTGTATATCATTTATCTTATAAAATCTTAATACCAGGGACCTTAAAAAAATTTCTATTTTTTTTACTCAAAAGATGCGCACTGAAATTTTTTTATTTTTAAAAGATGTATGAGACACTTTGATTTAATATTAAGGGTGTGTGTTTGATGTCCATTAGAATCATTTTATTTTAGGATAAAAATATCATTAAGATAATATTTCATTAAATGTGTATATAGAGATAAATAAGTGTGTGGAAATATAATTTTCTTCTACTTGATTAGATAGATTGAAAAAGTGAAAAAAAAAATTACAAAAAAATTTCAAAAATAACAAAATGTTAAAAATAATTGATTTTTTTCTTTTTTGGCTATTTTTGGTTTTTTTTAGATATTTAGATTTTTTTTTTTTTTTTCTTTAAGGTTCATGAAAGTTAAAAAATTTTGACATAATTTTTTTAAAAATATCACTAAAGATAAAAATATGAAAAAAAATTCAAAAAAAATATCACTTTTTAAGGTAAGTTCAAACCTTATGAATGAATTTTTTATACTAAAATCAAGTGCATTTTGTTTATGAAAAAATTAGTGAAATATCCCTCTTCAACTTTAAGTAGTAAGAGAGGTTTAATATAAATTTACTTATTAATTAAGGTCCCTCAATATATAAAATACCTAATTTATGCTCAAATTCACAAACTCATCCAAACTCTAACCAAAACCCACTCAACTTGACTCACCCATGAGAAGGGAGAGAGGGAGGTGTTGAGATTAAAATATGAAAAAAAATTCAAAAAAAATATCACTTTTTTAGGTAAGTTCAAACCTTATGAATGAATTTTTTATACTAAAATCAAGTGCATTTTGTTTATGAAAAAATTAGTGAAATATCCCTCTTCAACTTTAGGTAGTAAGAGAGGTTTAATATAAATTTACTTATTAATTAAGGTCCCTCAATATATAAAATACCTAATTTACGCTCAAATTCACAAACTCATCCAAACTCTAACCAAAACCCACTCAACTTGACTCACCCATGAGAAGGGAGAGAGGGAGGTGTTGAGAGAGTAATAGAGACTCAAGTACTAATGAAACACAAGTAGAATCGCTAATATCGTCGCCATAAAAAGATTAAACCATTTGAATCTCTATCGCTAGGTCATTTGTGAAAACAATTTCGTCTCTATAGTCCAATCAATCAAAGTAGTGAATTACATAAACGTGTGTGTGTGTGTGTGTGTGTGTGTGTGTGTGTGTGTTAGCAAAAATCTGGTTTGGGTGTAATATCGATAAACAGCAAACAAACTAATTTTCACAAATAACAAGATCAAGCAATATGGTTGAGTGTCTTAATGTCTTGACAGGTTCAAGGACTTCTTTGAAGGTTTACTTCTTGAAAAAACAAAGTAAATACAACTAGAAATTGATTCTTAATAAAGAAACTTATCACTTTAACCATAAGGATCAAATTACAAGTTTTTTGACACTACAATCGATAAAACTTTGTACAAATTACAAATGCTAACCACTACTGCTATTGCTACTCCTAATTACAAGTACTGCTATTCTTAGATACATTAGACTACTCCTAGATTTCTCAAGTTGTGAGTTGATTTTTCTATCCCTCCTTCTTCGAATTTCCAGTCTTTATACCACTGGTCATGCTGTCCATATGTTGCCACGTTTTCCATCATGAAGTAGGTCACTTCCACTTCTTTGAATAACTACCTATGATCTCCACAACCGCCTGTAACTGCTTCCTCTGTTGTGGCCTTGTCTTTCTCTTCAACCTGTGCGAATAAACCACATGTCCTGCATTAACACACCCTTAAACTCATGGCTTCACACCTGAGCCACATTTAGCTATGTTCCATTACATTTTCAGGCATATCGATAGAAGAAACTGCCTTTGCTATCACTGCATATAAAATTCCTCTTTTAACTGCTTTAACCTTGTCACTTGTTCTGCATTTCAGAAACCACATGTGTCACCAATATACCGCCTCAAATTTCTAGCCCAAATGATAATACAACTGTAGACCCAACTTTCTCTGCGCACTCCCCTTTCAGAGAGGGTGCGAATTTGGTCTTACTACAGTTCAGACTCCTGTCACGGTTCTAAATCTAATCTCACAAAGTGTAATGTGAGACTGATAAACACCAAAGAGTCCAAATCTGGCAATTGGTTTTGAAAAATCAATTTTGAATGAAAAAGCGCCAAACATGGACTGCTTTGCCAGATTACAGAGTCGCCACCTAAATATTTTATTTTGGAAAATTTAGGAAACCCTAACTCGTGCCAAAGGCCACGTGTCCGTCATCACCAAAGTTGCCTCGGCTCGGGAACTTGGGTACGAGAGGGGAAGGTCATGCAATGAGCACCCCCACTCACTCGATCAAAGGATCGGCCTCTACTAAGCATGATATGGTGTTGTATAGACACATGTGTTCTTATTCCAGTTATTAATTTCACTTACTATGTGATGCGCACAGCATACAAGTATAGACTCAATCGCGAGAATTGGAACAAAACAACTCGTGTTTGTTTTTGAAAATGGTTTGAAAGTGCTACTTGCAAGTAGGCTAAAGCGCAGATTTGCCACCCTCAAGTGGGCTTTAAAACATGATTTTGCCACTTCGAAAAGTGGGCTTAAAACTCGCAATCATCGAGTTGTTCTAATTCAGGCAATCAAGCCTTCACCCACAGGCATTCATGCAGTTAAGTATTTAAGCAAATAGCCTCATGGCAAGCATGTTGTCATGGCATCACTCACACTCATGCAAGTATGCTAAAGCGTAAACACTTACAGTGTACTCCAAGCCAAAACAAAAGCTAATTAGAAATCATGCATGATCCTAACTATACAAAATGCATAATGCAACACATGCAATAATGCAAATAAAAGGCTCGGCTATCTAAGATGGCATATGAATGCAACAATTTGATACATGTATTCAAATAGGTATTGAAATACGATGCAATTTGAATGAAGCACCGAGCCCAGTGCATGCAATACAAATGAATGATGCAAAAATGCAAGCATAAGGTATGCTAATCGAAAAATGCCCTAAAACTAACCATCGAAAGCGGTAAGTAAAAGGGAGAAAGAAATGGGGTTGGAAGACATGCATACACATACGCACCTTTATTACAACATTGCGCCATCTCGAAGGAGGGTCCGAATAAGTAAGAACTAAGCTATGCTAAGCTAAGCTACTTATTACAAACCAACTAATTAACTATTCTAGCTAATTAATTATTACAGACCGAATTGAATTCAAACAACTAGCTATTCTAAGCTAATTAAGATATTACACAACAAATTGAATGACTAATTACACAAACTAATCATAAGAAATGAAATGGCCTCGCAGGTAAAGGAGACATGCATGCTCGTTGGCGTCCTCCCGAAAATCCACTACCTTGCCTCTAGAAGCCTCTGTTTGCACATCTTTGGAACTCTGAAAATTGTGCCAACCTCCAGATTACTTCTATTTGCTCTCAAGATCATACTGAGAGATGATCAGCTAGAAATGGTGGCCATCGGCCAACATTGATGGTTGGTCGGCTGGCTTGGGTGGCCGGTCGGCTAGAACATGTGGCCGGTCGGCCACTGCTTCACTGAAATTCCTCATTTTGCTGTAATAGAGAGCAAACAGAGGCATAGCAGTGTATTTATAAGGAAATGTATGTACTGCCACCCTCCTTATCATGTCTCAAGCTCAAAGGAGTGTGGCACTTGGCTCTCAAGCCACCAACCAAGCATTTTCAATGCATGGTGGCCAAAGAACCAAGCTTGTACAAGCTCAATGAATGCGCCATAAGATTCGAAAGGCCTCCACCCTATCATGCACAATCAAGGGGGACGGCGACCAAGAAATGTGACACGTTTCATCACTTTGAGTATAAAACGTCTCAGATTTCTTATGTTTGGATTAACGTCCGATCCAAACACATGCAATGCAACACAAATGCTTATCTTGCACATGTTTTACTTGGTTCATTTTTGTTTACACATTTTAGCTTACCAATTAATCCCTTAACCGGTTAAGTCCAATGTGAAAGACCTCTAATGAGAGATATGGCCTAAGCCACAAGCACCTTGAGCATGAAAGAAGCCTCATGCTTTTGGTTAGTAGAAACCCTCAAGAGAAGGCTAAAATCATTAGGCATGAGAGTCTCAATTCCATGCACAAGCCAACAAGGAGCTAAAGACCTCTTTCAAAGTGAATGAAAGAGTGAAACAATGGAGTGCAATGGCATATATTTCAGCACTGAAATGGCATGCTAAATGACTTAAAATCATGCAAACAAACCATGCACAATATGTTAAGAGTCAAAAGCATTGAAACTAGTGAAGGACACAACACTAGAGGTATGCAATACAAAGCTCGAATGACCAAATCAACTATGGACAGACCTAAAACATGCCAAATCAGTGGCCTAATCATGCTAAAACTTAGACACAAAAGGCAAGAAAATTATGCGCATATGTTGGCTCGCAAGCAAGGCACAAAGCTTAACTCTTAGAAGCAATGAAGGAGTGATACATGCAAGAGTATGACAATGGTATAAGCTCTGAAATTACATGCTAAATGATGCCATATCATGGAAATAACTCAAACAAAGCATGCTAGGGGCCCCCAAAACACAAAGCTAGCAAAGCCAACTATACCATAGCCATACAAGGCAAGCCTCAAAGGACCAAGACCATTCAAAACAGAGCTAAAGCATGTTAAAACAAGGCCAAAAACATGCTGGAGTGGAGCCAACACAAGCCCAAAATGATAGGCTAAAACATCAAGTACACTAGGCTAATGAACAAGATTGCACTACAAGTGTAAGAAGCAAGCAAGAGATGACCAAACCAGCCAAAAACAGAGTTTAAATATGTTAAAATATAACCAAAAACATGCTTGAACTAAGCTAACATAAGCCATAAAAAAATGCTACTTTGTAGTGCTAACAAGGCATGACATAGAGAGACAAGGAGGGGAGGCCACCCCCTCCCATTTTGGACCTCAAAACAAACTTTCTACCACTGAAATTCCTCTGAATTTCAGTGGTTTAAAGGGCCAAAAAGTTTGACTTTTACATGCTAAGAGATGATGCAAAAAGCTTAGCAATTAGGCAACAAGAAGGGGGATACAACCCCTTAGCACAAAATGGCTTTAAACCACCATTTTAAGGACTGAAAAATAGAGTTTTTTACAGTTGAAAACCAGCCCAAAAACAGTTTGAAAAGGTGGAAAAACAAGCATGCAAAACAAAGCTTAAAAAGGGTAAGTGTTTACCTTTGAAGCACAACAGCACTTAGGCACAAAATGGGCAACAAAACAAGCTCAATCCTCCTTCTAGAGCTCAAACAAGGTCCCAAGGAATCTCAGCCCAATGGTGGTCAAGTTTGATCAAGGATGTCTAGGCAAAGGAGAGGTCTATCTCTACTTCCATGCACACTCTCTTCTTGTATGCAGAAAAGGGCAAGAGAGAGAGGATTTTTAGAGAGAGATGCTCCCAAAATTTTCTAACCTTCCAAAATGATAGACATGGCCTTCATATATAGCAAAAAGAGAGCCTTGGGTCGGAAATATCTGATTTAGAGACAGCTAGAGCATTTGGAAGACAACTGGAGCAAAAGATTTGCAAATTCTGAGCTTTCTGGACATTTTTGGCCGACCGACCATCTTGGTGGCCGACCAGCTACTAATTTTGGCCGATAAGGGTCACTTTTGGCCGACCTATGGCCGGCAAGCTCCAATTGTGGCCGGCACCCTCCCACAGAGGTCGATGGCAAAAACTAGTCCCAGACCCCAGCTTCAACCAGGCATAACTCCTTCATCTTGACCCCTTTTCAGGTCATTCTTGAGCCTAAACTAAAGCCCCGGAAGTCTTTTTTCCAATGGTGGCAGCTTCACATCAAAATTCAAAGTGTGCTAAGAGATATCCCTCTTTTAGTGAAGACTGCTTAGTTTCTGTCCAACCGGATTGATGCCTAACTTCAACCAACCATATCTCCCTCATCTGGCCTCGGCTTGAGGAGATTCTTGAATGAAAAATGAAGCCCTGGAAGTCTTATTTCCAACGGTGGTGTTCTCATAGCTGAAATCCAAGTATACAAATGGATAGGCCCGATTTAGCAAGCACTACTCGTCTCTCTCTTAACGATTCATGCCCAACTTCTTCCTCAACTAGGTTTCTTCCCTCCACTCTTATTTTCTTCAACTCCAAACCTCTAACCAAGGTGTTTTGAAATATTTTTTCAAAGATTTCACCTCTCTTTCATTCATTTCTACTTTTTCCTTACTCGGTTTACCGAAAAGCACAACATTTAACAAAATACGAGCCTCGGACCATCGTAGGAACTTTGTTTCAAAAATATTTTGAAAGAGAGGGTTTTAAGGTCTAAAATCATTTTGGTCCAAAAGTGGAGTGTCTGGTTGGGATTTGACTCTCCTCTTACCGAAGAAATCAAACATTTGCACTACACAACTTTCATCACCAAGTAATCAATTAGCGGCACCCAAGTCTTAAGGGTGGTAAAAAATGGGGTGTCTAGAACAACAATCATGGCTCTTTCAAGGAAAACCAAATATAAATCTCCAAACTTACATTACATGATATAATAGTTCTTCATACAACAATACATTAATCTAACAACAAGTAAATAAACAAATAAATACCCCCAAGAGTTTACAAGTTTCCAAGGCTTGAGCCTGGTTACACAAAACGGTTATTCAAACCCACACACATACAGCCCTTTGCTTACACACAGAGTCAGAGCAAAATGAGAGTCTCGTACTCTCAACACACATTTCCTCACCTTTAGTTAGGCGACATCACCACATCTTTTCCTGTACAAAAATCTCGTAGGATTAGCATAAAGCCTAGTAGGAAATCCTTAACAAAGTATATACATTTTATACAAGTCTCAAGAGATAAAATGCACATGCCATGCTATGCCCCCTTTTTGAAGATAAATCACATTTTCATCTTTTGAAAAATATCATGCTCAATGATGTCATACAATTTCAATTGTTCAAAACTTACAATTTATTTCAAGGGTGGTAAATACGACTCTAGTAATCCCTAGGTCGGTGTCTGCAAGTAGACTATACAAGTACTACCAAATTGTCATTTTTACCGGTATTAACCGGAAGGCTAGACACCTATCCGTGCGGGTTTTTGGTCTTTAACCCCAGACTCTCAGGCCAACTTATTCAGTATCATCTACACTACCTATGAAGACTTACCAACGTATTTACCCCAAAACCATTTCATAGAAACTTGTTTCTCAACATTCTTTTCTCAATGCAAGTTTTCAAATCAACTTTCAAAAATTAATGTAATCAAATGAATTGTTATGCCAATAACACAAGATGAATATAAATACTTTTATTCCAATTCATCATCCAAGGAATAACATAATTCCCTCTTCTCAAGTATCCTCCACAATTAGTCATTTCAAGACTATTTCAACGTTTCGAACAATAATTTCCAAAACGAACAACAATTCTCATATTCCCTGAAATTCATCATTTATATAAATATAAATAAGAAATTTTCCAAACATTCATTTATTTTGACGCACAAAATAAATACAACAATATCATTCATGGATTTTGAGTCTCTTTTAAAAAAATCTCCAAATTCTAGGTTTTCTCACCAAAATTATGCAACTCAAATCCTTTGAAAGAAAACTTTCCAAAATCATATTTTCTTCAATCAACGAAGATCAAAACCTATAAGATCATTTTAAAAGAACAAAAGACAAACCTACTTTCAAAATCGCTGAACTTCTTGAATCAAAAATCAATTTTCAAAGCTATTGAAAGATGATTTCGAAAATCATATAGATCTTGCAAAAGATATATATATATATATAACTCTAAGAAAATCCTTACCTCAAGTTTTGAAGAAGAAATGAGATGAAACCCCCAAAATCAACGGTGTCGAAACTCGATCTTCTGCGTACACAACGAAGTCCTCGAGAAGTTAACCAACTTTGATGAAGAACTTATGGCAGAACTCTAATGGATCTTGGGAATGTAGAGAGAAGGGAGAGGAAAGGGTTTTAGAGAGAGAGAGATACACAAAAGTGATCTGAAATATCAGATTCACGAACTGATATAACATGGTTCGCTTGAGCCTGGAAAGCCCCGCTCGAGTGTCAAATACACTTTCCCAGTACTTTTGCCGACAAGCCAAACTTCTGAAACCAAACATTCTCCGCTCTAGCGCATAAACGGCTGCTCAACCGGACAAGCAACTTTTAATGAATTTTTCATTTTTGCTTCGGGGCGCTGCCCCTCAACCCCGCCAAAGCGCTGCCCTAGGACCCGCCAAGGGGCGCGGCCCCCTGGACCGCTGCGAGCTGACCAGACAGCTCGATCCCTGCCAAGGCGCTGCCCTTAGACCCGCCAAGGGGCGCTGCCTCCTAGACCCCCGCGAGCTAATCGGACAACTCGATCTCTGGTATACTCAGCGAAGTGGCAAAACTGGGATCACTACAACCAATCTTGTGATCCTTGCTCCTACCACATACTGGATCATCTCTCCATGCTTGGACATGTTTGTCGATAGACAAAAATAGTTTTTTAATGCCAACAGTGCCCCCTCATTCAAGACAAAAAAAGGATATTTTGTTTTGAATGAATATCACGTATAGGCTAAGTCTTTACACTTAATCATTTAAATGAGACCTGCCAATTAAAATTAAGCCTAAATAATAAAACAAGCCCAAACATCAGCCAAAAGAAGCCTAAGCATCACGATTAGGCCCAAAACCTTAATAAGACAGGTCCAATTATTAATATACAGGCCCAGATTCAATAGCAGGGTCCACCACAAGCTATTTGAACATCAGAATTCAAACCATCACCACTCTTATTCCCTCTACTTGCTCTGTGTTTTGACTCTTCAACCTCTTAGATTTGAAACCCTTTGTTCAATCCATTTCCATTGTGCCCAAACGAGCTCGAACTAAAGGAAAAAAACAAATAGAAACTCCATCTGTGCAACGCTTCCTAGCTGAGTTCTAACAGTTACTCTTACAACATGCATTTGATAGTGGTATCATCCCACGCAACATCACTGCACAAGGGGAGCTGGGTCCAACCTTTATTGCAAAAATACTTGTTGAACTCACTCGCTACTACCCTATTACAGACATTGAGGTGATGCTTTTTCATAAAGCAAAACTTGTTTGGCACCACTGGGACTCAGACCCTAGCTTTTGATGCTCGTGACAAAAACCTAACCCCAACTAGAGACTGTAGATCCAACGAATGATGGTGTATGACATTGACCTCTGGAGGGCTTTGGGTATTTGTGATGCCATTCGATTGTCAACCCTGGCTCTAGACATGGACAAATGGGCCATTAGTGCTGCCGCTTGCTTTTGGTCCATGTCATGCAATTCTCTCATCCTAAGGTGTAGTATGATCTTTCCATCATTCTTAATATTGTGCATTTAACTGGCCTTCTTACTTCTGGCCAACACATTAGTGCACTTTTAGCTCCCAAGTCACCCATTAAAATTGAGATTGACCTTAGCTATAGGAAATTCCAAACCAAATACCAACAATTCAGCCTTGAACCCACCAATGAGGAAATAGCAGCCTTTTATTTACTATGGGTTTTCAACATTTTCTGTGTGTGCCTGGTTTTAAAATCACCAAAGAGTATCTAGCCCTTGCTACCTGTATTCAAGAAGGCACAGAGTTGGCTTTTGGTCATTTCCTCTTGGGCACACTGTATAGAGGCCTTTTTTCCTTAGTTGATAAGGAAATAGACCATAACTGTGGTGGCCCTTTTTGGCTTTTCCAAGCCTAGCTCTATGCCTATTTTCCTGAAATTAGGCCTACTACTTAAACCCCATTCTTTTCCATGTGAGAGTTATGTTGAATTCTTTCTCTATTTTCGACCAGCCACCTCTATCTCATTCACTAAGGTGTTCACCATTCTTTTTGAACTACCTATCGATGCAGACTCTCAATTCTTTATTCTTTTCCATCACTTTCATTTTACTTCATCTGGAATTACATACATCAGTGCTGAGCCTCAAACTCTGGATAACAATTAAAGGTAGAAGCAAAAAAGCTTCTGGGCTCAAGTCCTTACCTCCAAATACATCTTAGTGGGTGGATCCATCTCCACCAGTAAACTTTCAAATTGCAGCTTCGAGAGCTACAACCCTTGCCAATGGGCCAGGCAAATAGGTTTGTATTAGACTGTCCCTTGTCCTTACTTCCACTCTACAATCCATGAACAAGATGGGACCAAACTTCAATTCAAGGATCCCTCATATATGGAATGTCTTCTAGTTGAAAATCAGAGATTATTCGACCAATTCAGCTTCTACTTGTACACCACCACTCCCTTCCCTACTACAAGATTCAAGGAATGGTGGTCTCTTATGAGTGCACTGATTTTTAACAAAGAACTCAAAGTCTGCCTCTGGAATGCGTATCTTGACAACAGGAGAGAAGTAAAGATGAGTATTGGTAACCACTCATATCCCTCTTTTCCTTATGTTGGTTACTTCTCTTGAGTTTGCATTGGTACTGACTTGCAATGTTTCTTTTATGTAGCCAAGTCCCTTATCAAAGCCACTCCATTAGCTATAGAGATGCCTTACTAGGCTGCTTCAGCCCTCACATATAAGAGTAAGGCTCCAATGAACCCACCAAAGAAATCCAAAGGCAACCCCTTGAACACCACCAGCTATGGAGGGTTCAAACCCTATTGCCAAGAAGCTGAAAGGAGGACCAAGAGTAGGCAAGAGGGGATTCTCCCTTCTAAACCACACCATAAAGGACCAACAACCCGCCAATTCTTGAAAGAAGGTCAACAAAGCTCCTTCCAAACCCATGATAGCTGCAACACCAGTTCTTTTTCCTACCAGCGATTCCTATTCTCCAATTGCCATTGAACAATCATACCGGGTATAAATCTCATTCATACCCCATAATAATTTAGCACACATCATGATTACTAATGTGTTGACACTTTATCTTCCAAAGAACATATAAAAGAAGGAAACTCCTCTCCCCAGTTATATCCAAATCCACATCTAACTCTTGCCTTGCTCAAAGAAATCTATCTGCTCAACACACTGACCCATCTCCTTCTCAAATCAACCTAGAATAACAAGCTCCCTACCATACTCAAGAAGAACAAGCTGGGAAAGAAAGAGTGGGCCTTAGGGATCTGGTAGCTGAATTGGCCTAACTCTTGTCTGAGATTCCTCAGGGAGTAGCATTAGGGGATTTGATGACCTTTCCCATCAGAGGGGTTCGCCTTGAAACTAATGAGGTCATCAATTTTCTTAGTGTTGCTTCTTCCTCAGAGGATTCCCAAGAAACAACTGGCCACATCAGGGAAACACCAATTGACTTGACCAATAATCCTAACAGCCATACTTCTCCTGTCGACAGAAGTAGGGTTGCGCATAGGGTTATCTGAACTGTCCAATCCACTCAACCCGAACCGATCTGCATACAAATAGGCGGTTTCGCAGACACAATGCGGGCGGATACATTTTGAAATATAGCATTATTGCGAGTTACGGGTTTTACTCGCACCCGCAAGAACCCTCTCGCACTTAGACTTTTTTTTTAAAACCTGGACCGGTGATTTCATTTACCCTATCCTAGATATTTTTTCCCAACAAACCAAACCCTAGTCATGGATGTTATTCATGATGGAGTTTGCAAGTTTGCAAATGTTTTTATTTCATTTAATGGGTTTGAATTGGATGAAATTTGACAACAATTTATTGTTATTTTATTATTGCATTTTGGATGAATGTAAAAGTTAATGCAGAATTACTTTTAGGTAAGTTTAGGATTTTGAATGATTTTACTTTAATTGTATTGTTAGGTAGTGAATGATTTTGATAATTTAGTTTAGGATTTTGAACGATGTGCTTGTGTTAGTTTATAATTTTACTTAAAAGTTTAGGATTTTGAATGATTTGCTTGTGTTAGGAATTAATTTTGTTATGTTTTTAATTTTATAAGTTTTAATTCATTAATTATTAATGTTAAGTATTTTAGAAAATGGAAGGAAAATGGCCCAAAATAAATATTTACAAAATGGAAAAAAAAAAAAAAGAGTAAAAAAATAATTTTTTTTAAAGAAAAAAGTCCAATTCGCAAATTGCCCGCACATTCGCGAACCTTATCCGCACAAACCGCAACCCGTACTACAGGCGATTGCAGGTTCAATTTTTCCCAAACTGCACATATGGGGGTGGGTCCAAAACGCAAACCGAACCATCCAAAACCGAACCGCAAGCACCCCTAGACAGAATTTCACCCACCCAAGGACAAGATGGTAATATCTTCAAAGACGACAAGCTCCCTCTGTACAATCAAGAGGGTGAGGTTGACAGAGCTGACACTAAAGTCCTGGAGAATGAA
Organism: Camellia japonica; assembly: GCA_030407325.1. Classification (NCBI taxonomy): domain Eukaryota; kingdom Viridiplantae; phylum Streptophyta; class Magnoliopsida; order Ericales; family Theaceae; genus Camellia; species Camellia japonica. The sequence goes on along the minus strand of JAPPVO010000002.1, from coordinate 105,644,696 downwards.
TTATCCTCAAGTGAGGTAAGGACTCTTCATGAGGGAATAACACATCCCTTCAGCAAGTATATTCATTCCCCTTCTGCCTCTACAGAAAACTCAATGCAGGAAGTATTATCCTTTCATCTGGCTTCAGCAGCGAATGCCTCCTTTTTCATTTCTTCACCCAATGGGAGGTCTGATCATGCTCCTCTAAAACTTCCATTGAAGTTCATTTGGCCCAGAGACATCAATTTTACCCACACAACCTACTATGGACATAGGGGTTCAAACCTCCCACATTTCCAGTCTTATCCAAGAACTAATCCCTGATGCTCTAGCCACATCCACTTCTACTGCTCAAGCACTGTCAATACAGGTAACACTCTTTGTACAAATATTTACCTTATCTTATTTCTCCATCTTCTCCTTGTGGCCTAATAATGTGCCTTCATATTTTGGCAGACCACTATGCCTACCCAAACAATAATTACTGCTAGGGGTGCAAACCACACCATTCTAAAGTCCAAGAAGGGAGGTCCTGACCACAACTATTGCAACCAATACTGTGGCTACCATTTTGACTTCACCAAAGGTAACACACAATCTCCAGTTGGTCATATATATCTTTTATTGCAACTCAAACCAATTATTAACTTAGACATTTCACTATGGTAGCCCATAGGTGCCACATCCTCTACAATCTAGGATTTGCTCTTGGGCATCTTTGCTGTTAAACAAATTTGTCACGACCCAAACCCGCCCCTATGGGTTTAGCACCGTAACCGGCCAGTAATCCGAGATTACCGAAGGCCTGCTTAACAGTAAAACAGTAATACAGAGTACAGGGGCTGGCGGAAGCCAAAACAGTAGTTAAAAGATGTCCAATGAGCTGTGACAGTCTGTATGCAAAAAGACTTTTCTTAACATATTCACATTTAGAACAAAACAGTATATACATGCATCATTTACAGGCATTCAGGTTAGGGACCAAGTCCCCATCATAACAGTACAGTACAGTACAGGTACAGTCTTTACAGTATTACAAAAACAGATGCAAGAAGGGGGAAATCTAAAACACCCCTAAGCAGCCCTAGCTCGGTCAGGCTTGGAACCTCGCAGTGAGGCACAGTGGTTGGCTTGATAAAAAGGGAGTTTAACCCAACGCTCCTAGCTCCGATTCGGTGCCTGGACTCCTACATATATATATATATATATATATATATATATATATATATATAAACAGTGAGCTAAGGCCTAGTGAATAACATGTGCGTAAAGAGGTTAAGAATGAATGTCCTTTCAATATTTAAAACAGTCATTCGAACAGTATATCAATTATCCGATCATAGCAGTCATAAGTGGTACATCCAATAACAAAACAGTACAGTAGGTCTTAACAGACCGAACAGTCAGTTGATGGCCATCATATCAGTAAACAGTAGTGGTTCCAAACATGGGAACCGACAGAGATCTCTGTGACAGTAGCAGTATAGTACAGTAACAATAAATTGCTATGGATGCCACGAATACAGTTCACAAATAGGACAAACATTCATTCAGTAAGAAATATCATTTCAGAAAGAAGTACAGTTGTTCATTCAGAAAATATTCATGATCGAACATATCTTTACAACATTGTTACTCATAGAGTTATGGGTTATGGATAAGCTAGTGCGCGTCCTCGGATGCCAACCCTACACAGTTACAGGATGAACACACACTAAGTCACATACTCGGGAATCGAAGACTTAGTCCCTACTTAGACTCGGTGTGGTTCTACATCAATATCCTCATTAAGATGCCTTAAACTAGGCCTAGGAATGCCTAGGATGGAAAGAGGATGCAAAGATGTACTTATAAACACTTTTAAACTCATAATATAACATGTTTCAAAGATCAATTTGAGAAATCGAAGCCCAAAGGTAGTTCAATTAAACTCATTTCTAAACAAAACTTCAAGAACATGAATTAAATGTAACATGCATGTATTTAAACAACTTCTAGGCTTCAAATACTTGCTCCAAAGAGCCAATTCCTTCAAAATCAAGATGAATTCATGGACTACAACAATAATATGGACATGCATGTAAGAATTCCCATGAAAACAACTTTAAATTTCAAGATGTGCACATGCATGCATGATTTAGCTCTAAATTCAACAATCTAAACCAAAACTTGACTTCAATCTCTAAACTTCCATGAACCATGCAACATAAGACTAGAATTCATAAACAAGAGGGTAATTATCCTACCTTAGGTCTAGAATTCAAGATGTGGAAGCTCAATTGTGCAAAACTCCTTCAATTCTCTAGTCACCAAGCCAATTCTCAATGGAAGGTAAGTTTCCTCTTCTCTCACTCTTTCCTATGGTTTTGGGTCTAGAATGGCTGAGGAAATGTGATTGAATTAAAGCTTAATATGTTATATGGGATGGCCCACTAAGTGGCAAAATAGTGATTAAGGCCAACTATTGCAATTTATCATTAATTAATCTAATTTAGTCATACCAAACCAAATTTCAATTAAACTTATCATAAAATCACATAAATTCCAATTAGCATGAAACATTAATTAATTTCAGATTCGGCCACCGATAAGGCCTTTCAATTTACAGTTTAAAAACACAAAACATGAACAGATAATTTAGCAGTCAAACAGATAGACACGAAATTAAACTAATACACTCAATCAATCAGTTCGAAATTTCAGTCAATCAGTCAATTAACATGCTTAATCATAGATTAGCACTAATCAGTGGTATCATCAGTAAACAGTGGTGAGGGTTGTCACAAAATTGTTGCCAACTTGGCTATTGAGGAGAGAGTGAAGTAACTGTCCAATGAGGGGCAACAACTGGTGGATCAGTTCTTCAATTTACTTGGCTCTTTCTCACACTACATCCCTGACTGAATGTTTTAAAGCCATTACACCTCTGATGCCTCAACTTTTTGACCTAGACCAAGTGTAGGCTTTTCGAGATTTTCTCTTAGAGTTTCCACAACACTTAGTGGCTATCAATCAACTCCATACTGAGCCCAAAAACATTTAAGCCCAAGTGGAGCAAGTGAAAAAGGCAGTCGATTCTCTGACTGAAACCTCCTCCAGATCACAAGCCCTCACTACTCAGATTGCCACTCTTGCAGTAGAAAAGGCTCAACTGGCACATGTGAGAGCTCAGAAAGCCGCTGCTAAACAAGAACAAGCTAACCTCACCAAGCAAATACCAAGCCTTCTTGCTTAAGTAGAGGGTGGCCCTCCTGCCATTAGACATGCCCAAGCCAAACTTATGCAGAGTAAGATTAAAAACCAAACTGCCCTCTAAGCCCGGAGTAGGCTTTCAATGTATTTCCAAAAAGACTAGACTCAATGTAATGATTGATTGTACTTTTGAACTTTTGATAGAATCTTTAATAAAAAGAACTATTACATTCATTCTTGTCTCTCATATATTTATATATATACTCTTATGCTTTCATGGTCTATTCATGCACTCCCACATAGTTGGATAGTATTTCTTTAAATACTTGCCATTAATGACCCTTTTATATGGCTCACCCTCTAAAGAAGCAAGATGATAAGCCCCTTCTCTAAGGACTTTATATATTTTAAATGGTCCTTCCCAATTTGGGGACCACATACCATACTCCTGACTTTTTGAACCAAGTGGTAAAATAGTTTTTCCAAACCAAATCTCCTTCAGAAAACACTTTAGTCTTTACCTTCTTGTTATAGCTCCTCTCAACTTTCTTTTTTTGAGCTATCAAATGATTGAATGTAGCAACCCTTTTTCCCTCTAAATCTTGCAACTCAATCAACATGGCCTCAGCGTATTCATCCATAGGGATATCCAAATGTCTAGCCAATCGACTAGACCTCACTTCTAAGGGCAACATAGTATCATGCCCATATACCAACTCATATGGGGTTGTACCTGTGCTAGTCCTTTTTGAATTTCTGTAAGCCTAAAGTACTTCTGACAAGAGATTATGCCAATCCCTAGGATTGTCCTCAATCATCCTTTCCAAAGTGTTTTTGACAATCTTGTTTTTACCTCAACTTGCCCATTTGCCTGGTCATAATAAGGTGAAAAATTCAATATCCACTACAAGACTTTACACTTTTGGCGACCAAATTTGGTTAGTCGCCAAAAGTATCACATTTGGCAACTAAAAAATTTATTAGTCGGCGTTGGTTTAGGATTTAGCTACTAAAATTTTTTAGTCGACAAATATTAATTATTGGTGACTAAATTTAGTTTTAGTCGGCAAAAAGTTCACTTTTGGCGACTAAAAATCGTATTCGTTGCCACAAGTCTATATTTTAGGCTACTAAATTTTTTTTAGTCGTCTTATATTATGTTTTGTTGACAAAATAAATTTTAGTCGCCAAATAATAAGCATATTCTTATGGTAACTCTTTGGCGACCAAAAAAATTAGTCGGCATTTGTTAACTTTTACTAACCAAAATTATATTTAGTCGCCAAAAATACTTAGGGCGACTAAAAAGTTAGTCGCCGTTATTTTATCTTCAGCTACAAAATAGAATAGTCGGGATATATATTGCATTTGCCGACAAAACATTGATTTAGTCGCTAAACATGGTAAATGTTTAGGGAAGGAAACAATTTATTGCTACTCGCGCTTCCTCTGTTAGACAAAACAATATTCAAACTCTCTCACACCCAGACTGTCTCACCACCAAACCTCACAAAAAATCACTTCACCGCAGCCCACCGTACGGAGGACGTCGGCACGGCCACTGCCACCACCAAAAATCACCACCGCCACAGACGCAAATCGCAGGTGCTCTCTTTCACTCTCTTCAGCTCGCTCTCTAGCTCTCTATCTGTCTGTGTGTGTGTGTGTGTCTCTTTCTTGCTCACAATCCCTTTCTATTTCTCTCTCTCTCTCTCTCACTCTCACATCTCTGTTTCCCTCTTTTTTGATTATTGATTTAGGGTTTAATTTCGTGTTGATTTAGACTGTTCCTCTGTTTTCCCATTTTCTGAAACCCAGATCTGTTGATTTAGGGTTTTACTCTCAATGTCTTAGGCAAATGTCTAACTTTAGCGGTTAATTAGCTGCACATTTTATGGATTCCTCATAAGCTTGCATGTTGAAACAAGAAAAAAAATTGCAAAAATACTCGTTTCCTGGATGACTACACTGTTAGCAATACTTGTGCTGATTGACATACAAAATAGAGAATGTTAGTCTTTATAAAACAGTGCAGCTGCATCACAAACAATGTTTTCATAAACAATTTATTTCTTAGATTGCTTGCTCATGAGTTTATTGTTTGATTCACTTTTTTGTTTGATTCTTTTGTATTTTTACTTGTGAAATACTCTTTTTTTGAAACCCCTTTTACATTGTTAATCATTTCCTTTGTTGAATTTCAGCTTGGATTGAACCTCAGAGATAATTTCTTGATCTTGGTTATGCGATTGTTGAAAACAAAGTTGTTGTACCCTACAATTTAAATATCAAAAAAAAAAAAAAAAAAAAACCCCAAGACAATGGGGGACCCTAATTTGGTCATTCGTTTCAAGAGGCCTATAAATTTTATCTTATATGTATTAGTGTGTGTTAGTAAATTTGTATGCATAAATTAATTCTCATATTTGTTCAAAGATTTGATGACGAGGACTTAGAATTGTACAATTTGAATCACTATATCTTATGACGTATTGCTATTTAATTTTACGTATAGGGATCTCAATGGACTTTCCTTGGCAAGGGAACTTGCCTCAGACTTTTAGAAGCTTTCTCACCTAAGATCTCTATAAGTATTATTTGGTTTCTATGGCTTTGCATTCACAGTTGGGTGTTTTTGGGTAGTTTGACGATTGAGGAAAATTGATTAGCAATTTTGGGTAGTTTAATGAATCATTTAACAATTATTAAATGTAACATTAGATGGCTTGTGTTAGCAGCACTTGAACAAGTTGAAAAAGTGAGCTTTACGTGCATTTAATGAGTGACAAAAGTGTAAATTCTTGTAGTGGTTGTTCGTTTGGTTAATATATGTTTTCCCCCTCCATTTAATCTTTCTAGGACCAAGGTTAGAATTCAATTCATATTTTCTAGTTTAATCTAAGTTATAAAGACCAATAGTGTGGCAGTAGAAATTTTCATACTCGAGCTGCACAAAATGCTTGAGTTTTAGGGATCAAATCCCATTTGAGACCTTCCTAATTCCATTCAGCTTCTGGGTTATAGGTTCTTGCAACATGTTTTGCTCAATTATTAGCGAATGGATGAGAATCCAAATTCCCCTAAACAATAAGAGAAGAATAAAATCTCCAATGGCATGTGTTAGTTTTGTTTCTTAGCTAGTTGAATGATTGACTTTGGATCATTTCAATTGAATTTGTGTTCTCACAATCTGTTTACTATATATACTTAGTTGTTTGTTCTTTTTCTATTCAAGTGTGAATCTTAACTCTCCATTCTTAGAATATAAACAAATTCTAAATTCACTTTCCTTTTCTTATGACCAATTATATTTTGATATTTTAAAGGGCGCAAATACTATTGCCCTAAAACTCTGCAAGAATTTGGAAGAACATGGCATACGTGTGATACCAAAGAGCTCATCCAGGTGTGTTTTATGCCAAAAACATTGTTTAAAATCCATTAGCTTCTTCTTCTTTTTTCTTAATAAAACATGGGATACTAGATAGTATTTTTTTGGATTTTCCCCCCTTGAATATACATGAACACTGTATAAATACAAAAAGTTGGTGTTAGCATTTATTTATTTATTTTTTTTTTTTTGACAAATTTTTTTTAATGCAAGTATTATATGGTTGCAAAATTAGACTTGGCCTTCACTAATGAATTATCAAGCTGGTTTTCATCTTATGCTCAGCTTGTTTTGGCAGAAAATATTTTTTAAAAAATATCTTTTGCATTTTCTAGAATTAAGTATGATGAAAAACGAAAGTCAACAAAAAACAATTTCATGATTAAAGGAAAACACGTTTATTTGAGTGGGAAAACATTTTCACTTTTGAAAAGTGGAAAACCTTTCTGGACTACGTCTCACCACCACCATCACCATCACCATCACCGTTACCTCTAACACCTCACCGTTACTACCTCCGACACCCCACCACCACCACTAATGTTGTTGAAACAAATGGAGGGTTCATGTTACTCCTTAAAACTGGCACTGACATTCATGTCATCTAAAAATTGTAGCAAGCTGTAACTGGAGTCCCGGATGAAAATGCTGGCAAGTGAGATGAATGTGAAGAATAACCATCGTGTCATTTCCATCTGTAGTAAATATGTTCAAGCTTCAATGACATTATAAATCTTCCCATTATCCCAAAAGTTTTTGGGAGAGGTTCAAAGCCAAAAGCTACCTTCTCTGATATCGGGGTTAGTCCGTTGTACTCTCTCTCCGAGTCATTATTGTTGAACGGTGTCCGTTTGTTGAGTCATTCGGTCAATTTTTATTCATGTGGGGGATTGTTGGAAAAAATGGTTTTTTGGTTTTTTTAATTAAATATTAAAGTGGGTCCCAACCATCTTTTGTGTTGGGTCCAAGTGGGTCTAGATACTTTGCATTGAGATCTTTACACCACAGATAGAATGGCCAAAAACCATTGAGATTTGAATGAGAAATTGCCTCATGAAGTTAGCTTCATGAAAGAGGTAATGAGGTTTGTAACTCCTGCCTTTATTACAGAGTTTAATAGAGCATTAATGGGGTTTGTAACTCCTGCCTTTATTGCAAATGTTAATGGTGCATTATGACCAGCCATAAAGGCTGGAGGCTCTTCCTCTCTCCCCTATACATGTATAAATTGAGACCCTCCTGTCAAGTCTCATACACAGAAATTTTTGCTTCCATTTCACAAGTCAGTTTGCCTGAAAGTTCCTATAGTGAGAGAGTACTGCCACTGTTTTGTTCGCTAAGCTAGACAGAGAGTGCTTCTGCCGTAGCTGGTTTTGACCGTCGTATCCTGGGAGACAGACGCCGGGATTCCTCAAGCACTCGACCCGTGAGGCGGCGAAATCTGTTTTAAGGAAACTGCTTCCGTGCAGGCTTCGGTTTCGTCTCTTTACCCTTTTATTGTTTTGTGTATTTCTGTTGAAATTTAGTTGTAATTATCAGCATATATTCTTGGTATATAATTTGATTTCTTCATAAATCTATTTATTTAATTTCAAAATATGAACAACAAGCTTAAAACAGATATCCTTTATATTTTTTCTATGAAATTGATCGAATAGATTTATATAGACAATTGTATAATGTTACTAGGAACGGTTGCGGAATTGCTCCCTATTTCAATGATTGTAAATTATGCAATGTGATTCTCTAATTGCTTAGTTTAATTAGAATGCTCTATCATAATTTATATACTTAATTGTATTACTCTGATCTTATTCTATGCGTATGGTTCATCATTCCCCTTCTATGATTTGCATGAATTTTAAGGTTTGACTTGAAGTGCTTGGTTATTAGTTTATTACATATAAACAATTCAAATTATTTACATAAACTGCATGCTACTTATTTGGTTTCATCCTATTTGACTAATGTTGCATATGTATATCTTGGTTTTGCATGTTTCTAGCTTTACTATCTAATTTGCATGTGAAATTGCTTCTAGTTTTCTAGAGTTATACACATAAGTTATTTCCATGTTTATTATTTAATAATTCTTATATAAATTTTAAGATTTGTAATGTGTGGTTTTATTTCCATGAATAGTGTGTGATTTAATTGGATGAATTAAAGTTTGAATTAAATGTGTTCTTTGGAGTTATAAAATTTGTGTAACTTGCCTATATTTATTTACATGGTTATTGTGAATTAAATTCTTATATAATTTATGGCAATTAATTTTTAATTTAATATAGAAGTTATAAGGTTTTGTAACTGGTATAGTATCTTAATTCCTTAGTTATTTTGCTATTCTATGATTTGCTAGAAGGTTAAATAATATTTGATTGTATGTACAATTGCTTTAGATTAGTTGCTTTATATTATGTTGTCGTTTGCTACTAACTCTCTTTGTAGGTATACCTAAGCGTAAAAAGGAATTGTATGGACTACTTATAATCCTCAATTGGATTGGTTTATTTTCCTTTATATTTGAAGAAATTTTTTTGCCAAAGGGCTACACTTCTACAAGAGCATTGAAGTTTTGGGTTATAAGTAAATATTCAGCCAGAAGGCTACCCATTGCCAGAGGGCACGAGTTTGAGTTAAGCCAGAGGGCTTCATTTTCTACTAGAGAGCATGAGAACATGTGAAGTTTGCAAAGAATGCATTAGACGGAGGGCTACAGTTTGCCAGATGGCTTCAGCTAAAGTGTCTTAAGGTTTGAGTTTGCTAGAGAGCAACAGCCAAGAGGGTTTCAGAGATTTAGTTGGTTTGTTTACCAATTTGAAGCAGCAAGTTTTATTTGCTTGTATTATTAGAAGCATTTTATATGCATGTATTTGATTGTAGCAATTTTTAAATTGCTTGTAAGTTTGGAACTTGGTTTGGTTTTCTGTAATAGAAACCAAAGTGTTTAGCCTTGGCTAAAGAGGAGTTCTTATTTGTTCAGAAATGACAACTAAGACGGATTTGATTTCAAACCGTTAGGGTTTGAGGAAGTCTTTGGGTTTAATCATTTTATTCCCAAAGTGTTGAAAAACCAAGTTTGGAGAAAGTCTTTGGTTATAATCTGATTATTTCCAAAGTGTTTTGGTTTGAAAAAAGAAACCAAATTTTAGCATTAGCTAAAATATCTCTGATTTTTATTCAGAAATCATGAGCTCAGTTCCGGGAGTACCGGTTAACTTTCATGGGCTCAGTTCCGGGAGTACCGGTTAACTTTTATGAGTGGTGTAATTCTGGTAGCAAATTTTATTTGCTTGGAAATTGGTTTGTTATAACCTGGTTTATCCCCTGGAAATCTTAATTTTAAATTGTTTCCTATGGACTAGGAGTCAACATGCTCTTTGATGTTTTGTCAAAAGGTTAACTGGGTTTTAAGTGGGACCGATGTGACCCCTCCAGTCTTCCTAAGAACATTCCTGACCATGTTCGATTCTAGGTTAAATGGTGAAACTAGTTTTGAATTAAATTTCCATCTGAGGGATTTTCTAAGGGTTAATTTTAATTTCTGGAATCACAGGAGTGAAATTCTGTTGTGATGCTTCAGAAATGGCTTTAAAAGGTGACAAAAAGAAATGTTGTTCCACCTGACAACCTTAGCCTTGCGAGATTCTTAAAGGAAGATCTTAAGAGATCAAGTATGATTAAAGGAAATCATAAGATTGCATGATAACATTTCTGAATTGATCAGAGGCCCAAAACGACGTCGTTTTGAGTACAGAACAACATAAAAATGGCCAAAACGACGTCGTTTTGGCCATTTGAGCCACTTTTGAGCCACAAAATTTGAGCTACGAGACATTTTCCTTTTAAATATTGTTTTGCTTTTCTTGTTTGTCAAATGTTCATGTAAAATCTCATGGCTTTTAGTTTTATCATATGTTCAAAACTCAATAAAGTGGTGATTTGAGTCAAACTGAGTCACTTCATCTCTACTATTGTATTGGTAAACATTGTGGAATGCTTGGGAGCATATGCATAAAAATAAATAAATAAAATAAAATAAAAAACACTCTTGTCCAAATAAATTCAGGTTCTATTTAGATTGAATGATTTCAAATGAACGGATTTAATGTTGAATTATATATATATATATATATATATATAACACTCTCTACCCAAATATATGAGTTTATTATTCTAAACTTCATTATTTTCTCATACAGAGGAAAGGATAGTCAAGGTGAACTTGTTGGTTACTTTGAACTTGTTATAAAGGTATACGAGCTCTAAAATGTTCCACTAGTTTAACCCTACCTGCTCATAGGGGTGTTTTGGCTCTCTTTTAACTGGTATGTGTTTTACAGTGAAACTATACAGGAATGTGCATAGCAGTTGTAAATTTGGTATCTGTTTTGGGGGCAAAATTCAGTGTGGAGTATAGTCCTACAGCTTTGATCATGTCTATATTGATAAACATCTTAGCTGAGGTTCTGTGCGGCTTCTGATTACTGCTCTTTTGCTTTATTTCTTTTGCGAGGTAGTTTAAAACCATAGCTTCAGAAAGTTCAGATATCCTCCAAGTACTCTGGACTCGAGTCAAGAGCCTTTGTAAAGCCGGGGATCTTGTTCGGGGATAACCCGTGTTTACCTCACTCCCACTGGTTACAAGACGGAGGAGAATCAGACAGAGTTCACTTGTTTGGTTCTTACAGCAGTCACCCCTCAGCTCACCTGTGTCTAGTCTGGTTTGGGAACGATCATCTACTTCTAGCCCAGTATGCGATCAATCACTTATTCCAATGGCACAGTATCCCCCAATCAGTGTGGAAGAATTGATACACTATCTGTAACAGACAGTTGAGACCCTACAGCAGGATGCAGCCCGTCAAGCTGAGGTCATAGCCCGTCAGGCCGAGGTTATAACCAAGCTACAACAATAACAACCATAGTCGACTGCGGCCTCTGTGTCCCATGCACCTACCGTGGCTATCGCAATATCCCAACACCCGGAGCCACTGCTAATACTGTTAATGTCCAAGAAAATCAGGCAATCCAACAAAGCCAATCCCAACACAAGCTTCTAAAGCACCAGTTTATTAGACCGAGGCTGTGTTTGAGTTTGAGATTGACCCAACTACACTCAAGGTCAATAAACTAGAGAAGTTGTTCAAGAGAGCACAAGGGGTTAACTCCATCTCGGACATAGAGGACAGGTATATTGATTCTGCAGTTAGATTGCCAGATTGGTTTAAAATGTTGCACATTGATCGATTCGACGGTTCCGAAGATCCGATGGTCCACTTACAACTATTTTCGAATATCTTGCAATCGATAGGCCTAACTAGACTACAAAAGCTGTCTCTCTTCGGTCGCACCATGTCGGGTATAGCGGCCATATGGTTTGCTAAGTTGGAGGATTCTGTCAAACAGAATTCGGAAGAGATAGCCGAGGCCTTCATTGCTCAATATTCTTACAATACACAGATTAAGGTCACAACTCGTGATCTCGAAGCAATACACCAAGAGCTAAAGGAGGGTTTCTCTGAATTTGTGACGAGATGGAGAGCTAAAGCCTCAATGATGACTACAAGGCCTTCCGAGAAGGATCAGATCACGATGGTCATCCAAAATTTGCATGGCAAGCTACTGCAAAAGATGATTGTCCTACCTCTATTCACATTTACAGAACTTCATGAAATGGGAGTACAAATCGAAGACGCCATAAAGCAAGGGCTTATTACAGATGAGAAAGAGCCGGCAAAAAGGCTGTTTGTTCGCAGTTCCAATGCTGTCGGTGGCAGCACAGCTACGAGGCCGTCAGACGTAAGTGTTATCACCACAACCAAGACTGTTGACTCCTTTGCCAACACAAGCTCACAAACATCGTCCAACCCTACCCAACCCCAGAGGACCTTTAACCAATTGTACATAACTCTCTCTCAAGCCATGAAGGTGCTAGTCAAGAAAGGGCACCTCAAACCCTTAGAGCCTTGCCTGCTTCCTGATCCTTCCCCACCCAAACACAACTCCGCAAAATACTGTGCGTTTCACCACCAACATGGTCATGACACTGACTAGTGCTTTCGATTGCGTCATGAGATTCAAGATCTCATTGACAACAAGGTGATCACTCCACCTCAGAAACCAAACGTATAACCACAAATCCATTCCCAACCCATAATCAAGTCCTTCAATCTCAAAATCTTAACCTGATCCATACACTAGCCACCTCTTATGACCCCAGCGTATATATTACTCTCTCCCACCTACCAAAACCGATGTTGTTCATTCCAAAAGGCACAGATATGTGCATGATGGACACGTCCAAACCTCAACCCAAGCCTGTGGTGATGAGACTTACAATGGAAGGGGAGTCAACCTTGGAGGAAGGTACTAGTCTGTTGCCAGAGTGTCCTGAGGACTTATCTGATAGGGTGTATGATCCAAGTTGCTATATTGTGTCAACTAGTCAAATTAAGCCTGAATTGGTGCTGCCAACCTTGGTAGACATCAATGTGGTTAGGGAATTTGGCCCAAGCCAGGGGTTGGATGATTTGGCAGATCTCAAAGAGGATTTGGACAACTTGTAGTTCTTTGATGAGCAGGATCAAGGAGACGTACAAATCAGGTGGTTTGACCTGAACGGATCAACTAACAACACTGGATGGCTAAGTGATGAGCCAGATAAGGAAAAAGAAACTAGAATGAAACCAGAGGAAAAAGAAGTAGAGATAGCTGTAATAGTCGGAAGGGCTGATGAGAAAGGAAAGTTGCCGGAGAGCGCTGGTATGGAAAACCCAGCCCGGGAAGTGGGTACTGTAAACACTGTAGATACTAAACAGGAAGCTGCACTGAGGCAGTTTGAACGAGAAAGAATTGAAGACAGCCAAGAAACTATAAATTCACAACACCCTGTAGGGGACACTTATGATGTGAAGGTGATACAAGCAGAGCCAGAAAACTGTTTGTCGGCTGTTGAGGGCGAATGGTGGGATGATAATGATTTGCATCTGGCCCATATTGATGAAGACTAGGGCGATTGTATTCCGGACAATACGTGGTATGCTGAGGAAATAGACCATATGACAAAAAGTGGGTGGTATTTTAAGCCACCGTACTTAGATCAAGCAAAGGCGTCTGGAAAGGACAAAGAAGCCGAGAAACAAAAGGAGAAACAACTAGAAAAAGAGGTAGTAATGAAACAGCTCAAGAAAATCCAAGCTGACATCTCTATTGGGGTCTTCTCATGGCCTCACGAGTACACTGGTAGGCAGTATTGTTGGCAATGGACAAGGCTAAATTGTCCATTGACACCACGACCAAGCATCTTGTGGGTTTGGTCTTTCCAAGTGGTGCCAGGCCAACGCTTACTTTCTCTGACAAAGAGCTGCCGCCGGAGGGCTCGGCTTACAACAAACCATTGTATATATTTGTGGAATATAAGGAGAAATGGGTACCGGTGGTGTTGGTAGATACCGGTTTAGCCATTAATATCTGTCATTCCCATACCGCCTACGCAATTGGCCTCAAACCAGCGGACTTTTTTCCCACAGCCTAAGTAATACGGACGTATGATAACATGAGTAGAGAGGTCATGGGTACAGTGCACATGAGAATCCAGGTGGGCCCATCAGAGCAAGAGATCGAGTTTCATGTCTTGGATGTGTCGGCTACCTTTAATTTGTTGTTAGAGAGGCCTTGGTTGCACCATGTGAAGGTTGTCTCTTCCACTCTCCATCAGATGTTGAAGTACCCTCATGGGGGATGCGGCAATTATTTTTGGGAATTCATCTATCCATCCGTCGCCAAAGGTAACTACGCCAGTGCTATAGATCAACCATGACGACGAGGACGTATTCCTCTCGGGATTCACTCTGGCTGAAACCCGGGTAGTACAGACCATTCTGGCCACAGACGAAGGCATGTATATCAGCACCCAGTCCATCTATTTCATGAACAAACTGCAGCACGTCCCAGGAATGGGGCTTGGAAAGAGTGGTCAAAAAGGTGTTACAGCACTGACAGATGTGTCACACAACCTACATGCCTTCGGACTGGGCTATGTGCCCACCAAATTGGACTAGATCAGAAAAAGGAAAGAAATGAGAGGCAGAACCAAGGTTAAGCAAGCCGAAAAACACTATGAACCCATCCACAGGCCAATTCAGGGGACACTGAATGGCTGTTTTGTTCAGGAATGAGAGGATTTCCCTTTTTGTGGCTTTCCTGAGCCTTAGGTAAATTCCTCGAGGCAACGTGTCCCCGGGTTTGAGATCTTCTTTGACCATTAGCTGCAGGACAATGATGATAAGGAAAGGGCTGAGCTAAGCATCAAAGCTGAACAGAGTACGGAAGGTAACTCAGATGACAACAAACCTGGAGTAAGGACAGCACTGGCCAGTCTCCTAACAGATCTCGCAACTGACCTAGAGAACTTGGGGGATAACTTTACTGCCTCCATAATCGGGGAAGAACCGGGTGTGAACCCAACCAGTGGCATTTTAGATGCATCAGGGGCACCATCTTTTACTTGGCAGCTGGAGGAAGGCTATATGTTCAGTTTTAAATTAGGCGATGAGCTAGAATCTGATTCCACTGAGTCTGTGAGGTCGGGATCAGGTTCAAGTTCTTCTGGGTCTAAGTCTGGTATTTCTAGGGGTGGTAACCTGGATACCAAAGTCCCGTCTAGGTCTTCATTCAACTTTTCTTTTGAAGTCTATAACCGAAGATATGGTCCTTTTGAATGAGAACTTTACAGATTCTGTGTACTTTTCTATGCCGTTGGTTTATTGTATTGACCAAGATTTTCAAAATTTTAATGAAAACGAAGGGAAAGAAATTCCTCTGGCTTTGAAAAACTTGATTAATCGAGAGGAGGAAAGGTTTGTTAAACCCTGTGCTGATGAAATCATTGCCATTAATGTGGGTACTGAGAAGGATCTGCGCCTAGTCCAGATCGGGTCCACGTTGTCTTCGGAGGAGTGCGAGCTTTTAATCGCTTTGTTAAAAGATTTCAAAGATGTTTTTGTATGGTCCTATGAAGACATGCCTAGAATTGATCCTGAGATTGTATAGCACTGGATCTCTCTCGACCCCGAGACCTGACTAGTCAAGCAGAAGCTACGCAAGATTCGTCCAGATTGGGCACTGAAAATTAAAGAAGAGGTCACCAAGCAGATTGATGCAGGATTCTTGTTAGTATTCGAGTATCCGACCTGGTTAGCCAATATCGTCCCAGTGCCGAAGAAGAATGGTAGAATTTGGGTGTGTGTAGACTTCTGGGACTTGAAACTTCTGGGACTTGAACAAAGCCAGTCCGAAGGATGACTTTCCTCTACCGCATATTGATGAGTTAGTAGATTTCACTGTGGGCCATGCATTGCTATCATTTATGGATGGATTTTCCGGGTACAACCAGATTCTGATGGCACCGAGGATAGAGAAAAGACTGCATTCACTACGCCGTCGGGTACCTACTGCTACCGAGTTATGCTGTTTGGTTTGAAAAATGATGGAGCTACTTATCAGAGGGCCGCGACCACCATTCTGCATGACATGATCCACACAGATAGGGCTGTGCAGCGGATCCACCGACCCGCTACACCCGACCGACCCGACCCGACCCGACACCCAACGGACGGATGCGTGCCACGTGGCGGACGGATGCGGGCCTGATTTTCAACAATTTTCGGGTTCGGGTCGGGTGACGGGTAATCCGCCATTTTAATCGCTGGACCCGACCCGACCACCTATGCCTATTTTTTTAATTTATTTTTGGCTGATTTCCCCCCTTTTCCTTTCCTCCTCTTGTCATTTGCCCTAATTTTCGATAGAGGCAGCACAGCAGCAGACATTCTCATTCTCTCTCTCTCTCTCTACCCTACCCTACCCATCGTCGGACGATCTACACACACGATGTCGGCGATCATCTACACGGCGTCAGCGATCATCTACACGGCGATCGATCTACTGAGGTATCTCTCTCTCTCTCTCTCTCTCTCTCTGCTTTCCTCTTCTTCTTCTGATCGATCGATCTACAGTCTAATCTATTTTTTTTTTTTTTGTGTTCCAGTTCTAAAACGAAATACAGTCTTAGAACTACACTGACTGTATTTCGTTTTTTGTTTCTTTTGATCGATCTACAGTCTGTCTCTCTCTCTCTACTGACTGTAACTGAGGTACCTCTCTCTCTCTCTCTCTCTCTCTCTCTCTCTCTCTCTCTCTCTCCCCTTCTTCTTCTTCTTCTTCTTCTGAATCTTAACTGGTTTTTCTTTTTTTTTGGTTCTAAACTTCTTTTTTTTGGTTTATTTTTTTGAACAATCTGTTTTGTTACTTGGAATGTTGTTGTTGATGTTTGTGAAATTTGTTGATGTTGTTGATGTTTTGTTACTAGGATTGATTGTTGTTTTTTTTAAACATGATAATCATAATGGTATAGAGATGACTTATCATAATGGTATAGAGATGACTTATTACCAACATCAAAGACTGATCTTTTTGTGAGAATATTTTAAACTCCTAAACTTCTACTAAACCACAAGAATTTAAAATATATATATATATATATGTCCCATAGAAATCATGGAGATGAGTTTTTTTTTGTAATTGGATTGGATGTCCCATAGAAAAATATGTTACTTGGAGGACTGTATTTCGTTTGTTGTTCCTATAATTTCTGTCAAAAATTTAAAATTTCACCATATACTTAGAAAAATATGGAAAGTGGCTCTTGATCTTTGTTCAATTGCCTTGTAGGAAATCTGTGCTTATGATTTTTTTTAGCCGGTTGAGGACTGGTCTTTATTTTGGCACATTTTCTTCATAGAAGTAGAATAGGAGAAGGAAGATGGTTATAAATGAAAAAAATTTCAATTTTCAACTGTCCTCTCTCTCTCTCAAATTTTGCAACAGGAGATCTTTGTTTTACACAATAGTAATGCTAGAGGTAGAACTGAGTTCTCATCTTCTGTAGCCTTCCAAATGTTAAATCAATGGATTCAACACTGTTTCGCTGAATTGAAATCTCCTCGGTGTAAATTTTAGATGTTATATTAGTCTATGTGAGATGTGATAGATAAGAGAAGGCAGATTTATAAATGATATTAGTCTTAGGCTATTAGTCTATAGTATTATGTAACGCAGATTTATAGTATTATGGCAGATTTATAAATGGCAGATTTATAGATTTATGAATGGTAGATTTATGAATGACAGATTTGCAGATTTATGAATGGCATTGGCAGATTTGCAGATTTCTGAATGGCAGATTTATAACTTGGCTGATACACAACACACCACACCACAATTGAGGCCTTAATATAGTATTATGTAACCCAAGGTTCTTCTAGAATTAATGAATTAGTATAGACATAAAAGTTTATGAATGGCAGATTTATGAATGGCAGATTTCACTTTTATGTTTTTTTTTAAATTTTAATCCAAACTTACACTGGATTGTTGTTTCCCATATTCATTTATCTGTCCATTTTACACTTGCTTTGTCAGTTGAGATTATATCCAATCAAACTTATCCATTAAACCCTTTCTCTGCCACATCAAAAACATCATGCACAAATATAGACAAAGTTATATTATTCTAACTTAATTTTGGTTACTTTCTCACAAGAGTCTCACTCACCTTAGCTTGGGTTAAGTAATTTATAATAGTTAGCAAAAAATGAAATTTTGGGTTAAAGAAAATTCTGTGCATTGTCATGAAGGCAATAGCTGACGAAGATGGGTTTGAATGAAGAAACCAGCAATGACCCATTGAAGCTCAGTGTGAATTTTGATATAGAAGAATATCCATCCAATTCAACAAAGTTTCAGGAGATGAGCAGTTGCTTAGCATGTGGAAATGGAAATTGTCTTGCTGGTTGTCCTTATAACCCAAGGTTTTTTTTTATTTCAGTGATATTAATTGAATTTTTTCCGGAGTTTTTTTTTTTTTTGTATGTTGAAAATTTGTAAAATTTCAAACCGCCAAACCGATTCGCATCCATCCGCCAATCCGCCAAATCCGCATCCGCCGGATTGGCGGACGGATGCGGATTGATTTTCACCAATCCGCCAATTTGGCGGACGGATGGCGGATTGGAGGTTTCGTGGCCGCAACCGATCCGCGCCCACCCCTACACACAGAGGTTGAGTTGTACGTGGATGACATGATTATTAAGTCCAAAGCACGAGAGGGCCACTACACCGCGCTGGAGAAATTCTTTTAATGGATCAGGGAATTCAGATTGAGGTTATACCCGTAGAGAAATGCACCTTCAGAGTAACGGTAGGAAAAATACTGGGCTTTCTGATCACACAGAGGGGAATTGAAGTAGATCCTTCCAAAATCAAGGCCATCTTAGAAATGCCACCACCAAGGACCGAAAAGGAGGTGCATGGCTTTCTAGGTAAAATGTAATTCATAAGATGGTTTATTTCCAAATTAACCTTGACTTGTGAACCACTATTTGGTTTCCTGAAGAAAGGGAAGAAATTCCGATGGGATGATCGATGTCAGTTTGCCTTTGAACAGGCTAAGCAGTACCTACAGAATCCGCCTGTGTTGTCGCCGCCAGAGCCGGGGAAGCCTTTGATTCTGTACTTATCAGTAACAAACATGACCATGGGATGCATGCTCACTCAGGAATCTGAAGATAGGGTGGAGAAAGCTATTTACTACTTGAACAAGAAAATGCTAGACTATGAGACCCGCTATACTCCCTTAGAGAAAGCTTGCCTAGCCTTGGTATGGGCTA
Source organism: Camellia japonica (assembly GCA_030407325.1). Taxonomy (NCBI): domain Eukaryota; kingdom Viridiplantae; phylum Streptophyta; class Magnoliopsida; order Ericales; family Theaceae; genus Camellia; species Camellia japonica. Next base: position 105,625,400 of record JAPPVO010000002.1, on the reverse strand, counting down.
CTAGGAAGTTGAGGCACTACTTTTTAGCTCACTCTGTAATCCTGGTTTCCAGATTAGACCCCATCAAATATCTCTTTGAGAAACCAATGCTTACGGGCATTCTAGCTCGTTGGTTGCTTCTTCTCTCCGAATTTGATCTCAAATATGTCACCCGCAAGTTAGTTAAAAGAAGAGCTGTAGCGGAGTTCCTAGCAGACCACCTAGTAGAAAGAGATGAGGCAGTGGAATATTTGTTCCCAAATGAAGACATTCTGCAAGTTGAAGAGAAAAATTGGACGATGTACTTTGACGGAGCATCCGATAAGTACAGTTATGGGATAGGTGTTTTGCTGATAGCACCCAACAACTCCCATATACCTTTAGCCTTCAAACTCCTGTTCAAGGTGTCTAATAATGAAGCAGAATATGAAGCGTGTATTGCTGGTTTAGAAGCCACCTGTAGACGTCCCCCGAACGCCCCGGGAGGGTTAAGTCCCGTTCTGTTCATATTGGGGTCACTACAATTCAAGGACTCAAATGTCACGGTTCTTAATCTTGAACCAAAGAGTCCAAATCCGGCAAATCGTTTTGAGAAAACAGATTTTTGAAAGAAGTGCCAAACATGGACTGCTTTGCCAGATAACAGAGTCGCCACCTAAATATTTTTTAAATGCGAAATTTAGGAAACCCTGACTCGGTGCCAAAAGGCCACGTGTCCGTCATCACCAAAGTTGGCTCGGGAACTTGGGTACGATTGGGGAAGGTCACATCGTGAGCACCCCCGCTCGCCCGGTCAAAGACCGGCCTCTACTAACCATGATATCTTATTTTGAAAACCTTGTATGCTCTTATTCCGATTATTAGCCTAGGTTACTATGTGATGCTCACAGCAAACAAGTATAGACTGAATCGCTTGGATTGGAACAAAACATTTCATGTTTGTTTGTTTGAAAATGGTTTGATGGTGCTACCCGCAGGTAGGCTAAGACGTGGATTTGCCACCCTCAGGTGGGCTTAGAAAACATGATTTTGCCACTATCTAGTGGGCTTAAAACAAACATTTGACGCATTGTCCCAATTCAAGTAACTCAACCTCCACCCACAGGCATTCAAGGCAGTTATATCATATAAGCAAATAGCCTCATGGTAAGCATGCTATTCATGGCAACACTCACACGCATGCAAGGATGCTAAAGCATAAAACTCACCGAGTACTCCAAGCCAAAACAGAAACTTATTAGAAATCATGCATGATCCTAATTTATGCTGAATTGCCTAATGCAACACATGCAAAGATGCAAACTATAGCAGGCTCGGCTGTCCTAAACATGGCATATGAAATGCAACAACTAACACGTATTCAATTTGGAATTGAAATACAATGCAGTTTGTATGATGCGCCGAGCCCGGTGCGTGCAAAACAGATGAATGATGCAAACATGCTGTCATACTGTATGCTAATTGAAATATGCCCTATATCTAACCATCGTAAGCGGGTAAATAAAAGGGAGAAAGAAATGGGGGTTGGAAGACATACATCACACTCACCCACACTTATTACAATTATGCCCTCGCGCAGAGAGTCCGAATAAATAATAATACAGCCCGAAATACAGTCCGAATAAATATACAGATTCTAATTAATTAACAAATTAATTACAAAAAAAGTAAAACTGGCATGCAAGCCAGGGACTGCCTTGCTTCTGATGGATAATGCATGCTGGACTGCCTTGCGCGGAAATCCACTGGGATGCCCCAATTAGCCTCTGTTTGCACTTTTCTCGAAATGCGTGTCAAACTCTGAAAAGTTGTTGATCCTTGATTTTGCTGCAACAGAGAGCAGGAAAAGGGCATAGCAATGTATTTCACAAATATATGCATGCCTCGATCCTCGTGCCACCAATCACGCATATCGATGCATGATGGCCGAGGAACCGAATTGCACAACTCACTATGGGATGAATGCATGTGAATGCTACAACAAAACCTAACTCCATCATGAATGATCCGGAGTGTCGGTGACTTGGGAATTGAGACTCGTTCCGTCACTCGGAGTGCGAAACGTACCTCGTTTCCCGTGCAATATGCATGATATGCATGAATGCGGCTAATATACAGCCTAATATGCACAATGCTGATGAAAATGAGGCGTCTCGAAATGCGTGCACACGGGCACGCAAACCGAGGCGATGATGTGAAATGCAAATCGGATAAAACCGAGGTGCCTCGAAATGTGTGCCCACAGGCACGCACACCGAGGCGATGATATGAAGTGGAAATCGAATAAAACCGAAGTGCCTCGAAATGTGTGCCCACAGGCACGCACACCGAGGCGATGATAAAATGAGAAATCGAATAAAACCGAAGTGCCTCGAAATGCGTGTCCACATGCGCGCATACCGAGGCGATGATAAAATGAGAAATCGGATAAAACTGAAGTGCCTCGAAATGCGTGCCCACGGGCGCGCATACCGAGGCGATGACAAAATGAGAAATCAGATAAAACCGAAGTGACTCGAAATGCGTGCCCACAGGCGCGCATACCGAGGCGATGATAAAATGAGAAATCGGATAAAACCGAAGTGTCTCGAAATGCGTGCCCACAGGCGCGCATACCGAGGCGATGATAAAATGAGAAATTGGATAAAATCGAAGTGCCTCAAAATGCGTGCCCACAGGCGCGCATACCGAGGCGATGACAAAATGAGAAATCGGATAAAACCGAAGTGCCTCGAAATGCGTGCCCACAAGCGCGCATACCGAGGCGATGACATACAGGCATGAAAAATGTAGATTGGGCTTACACTAACATGAGAGGGCCTCAGCCGCACTCACATAAGATGCCGGTGAATGAAAACGGAGTGCCTCGAAGTGCGTGCCTACGGGCACGCAAACCGAGGCATGGCTCGAAGGCACGAAATGGCACGGGAAATGATATGCAAGCATGCAAAACAAATTTCAGCACCTAAATGGAGGGGAAAACAGCCCCGAAATGATACGAAATGACAATCAATGTGTGAAATCATCCCGAAATGTGATTCTAAGTACCCGAAATGGCCTACGGCTATGCTAAACATGCAAAATCAGTACATGAAAGCAAAAACAGTAGCAAGGCAGCCCCAAAAATAGCATCTTTTCAGTACAAAACATGGCCAAATTGTGAGCTAAGATAGGGCAACAATAGCATGCAAAAATACGAACCAAGAGAAGAATTACAAAGCAAGTGGTATTTACAATGCTCAAACCCAAAAGTACCCTTCTAAAAAATTAAATAAGGGCCAAAAATATGCACATTTATAAGAGATGACAACCTCGAATTCAGTGTGTAGATATACTAAACATAGCATGCAAAATTTGGGTCAACAAGGGCTATAAAGAGAGGTATCATAATAAATAACCAAACAACTTAAGACCCTTAATAAAACTTGAAGAATGGACCAAAAAAAGACATTTTCTAAGCCTGATGAAGGCTGAAATCCGAAGTTAAGCAAGCCTAACAAAGCATGCAATTTTACGGTAAATTGAAGGATTACAAAACAAGTACCAAAACCAGTCATCAAATAGCCTAAGACCCTTAACAAAACATGAAGAATAGGAAAAAATAAGGCTCTGTCTAGGCCTGATGAAGGCTGAAATCCGAAGCATGGTGAGCTTAAAAAAGCATGCAAAATGGGATTGTGACAAGAATTCAAAGCAAGTGATATGTAGAGCAAGAAAACCAGGTTGATCCCTTCTTCAATGTTGAAGAGGGGCTCAAAATAAGCACAATATCAGTATGGTGAATGCTCCAAATCAGATCACAAATAGGCCAAAACAATCATGCAATTTTACGGTAAAATGGAAGCATTTCAAAGGAAGTGCATGATGGAGAAGCCAAACATGGCTGAGCCCTTCTTCAATGTTGATGAGGGGCTCAAAATAGGCCCACTCACAGTTTACCTCATGCTCGAAATCAGATCACTCATAAGCCAAATATTCAATGCAAAATAAAGGCATACAAGATGCTATTGAAGCAAGTGCACCATAGAGGGCTCAAACAGGGTTTAGCCCTTAAACAAAGATGAAAATGAGCTCAAAAGAGGACTACTTTCAGTAGGGGTCGGAGCTCAACACAATAAGCAAATAGGCTTAAGATTTGAAGCAAAAATGAGCTCAAAAGAGGGTGAAGTGTACTTACCCTTGAAGATCAAGACTTTGGTTGCTCTTTGCTTGATGAAAGTTGCTTCTAAGCTTCTCAAGAACCCCTCCTTGCTGCTGGAAGGGAGTTGGTGATGGTGATGCTAGGTGTTGATGAACAAATGGTGCCAAGACTTGGATGTTTGAAGCCTTTTGGAAGAGAGGAATGGAGGAGATGCATGTATGGAGCTCTCAAGGGATTTTCCTAACCCCAAAACCAGCTGGGAGCTGCTGGTTTTTATGGCCAAAAGAGAGGTCAAAAGGAGGGCCAAAAAGGTGGAAATAATATCTAGATATTTTGCTCTAAATATCTAACAAAATATCTAGATATTTTGCTCTAAATAAAAAGTGGCGTTCAGCCACGAAGTGGGCATCAGAGGCCCCAGTGTTCCTCGGAATGATAAAACAGGGGTACCTGCCAAAAATCGGAGAAAACCGATGCGAAATGAATGCTCGGGGGCCAAACCGCGAGGTTCGAGGCCCGAAAACCGGCTATAAGCACCGAAAGTGGCATACGGCCACGAAGTGGGTATCTGCGACCCCAGGGTGCCTTGGAATGATGAAACAGAGGTACATGCCAAAAATCGGAGAAAACCGATGCGAAATGAATGCTCGGGGGCCAAACCGCGAGGTTCGGGGCCCGAAAACCGGCTATAAGCACCGAAAGTGGCATACGGCCACGAAGTGGGTATCTGCGACCCCAGGGTGCCTTAGAATGATGAAACAGAGGTACATGCCAAAAACCGGAGGAATCGGAGACGGTTGGGCGGTCCCGAACCGAGGCACACGGCCTGACGGCTCCGAAAATCGGGAACCGGGCTCCGAAATGGGCAAAATGGCCTACGGCCACGAAAAGTAGCGCACGGCCACCGAGAGATGGTCTATAGGACCACTCCCTTCCCTCAGGAAAGAAAACAGAGAAAACCGAGTCTGGTTCGCAAACCGAGACAAGGCACAGAAGAGGATTCGGAAGTCCGGAGGCAGGGCGCACGGCCGCGACTCTGAAACTTCTGAATGAGCACGATATGCAACATCACCGAGCGCTCAATCGGTGACGTCTGAGTCTTAAGGTCGGTCAAAAATGGGGTGTCTACACCACCCTAGAACTAGAGGCAATAAGGTTGGATGTCATTGGGGACTCAAACTTGGTTATTTCTCAAGCAAACGGAGATTGGAAAATCAAAGAAAAGAAGATGAAGGTTTACTATCAGACCCTGGATATTCTAATTCCTAAGTTTGAAAAGTTGACATTCACGCATCTATTAAGAGAGAACAACAAGTTCGCTGATGCTTTAGCAACTCTATCTTCTATGGTAGACATCCCACTTGGAGTTTGGATGCATCCGATTATCACCGAATAGAAATACACGCCGACTTATGAAACTATTACCGTGATAGATGAAGTGCAAGACAAAAACCCCTGGCATTACGATATTTGGAACTTTCTGGAAAATGAGACGTATCCACCAGAGGCAAATGCTAAGGACAAACGAGAAATACGGTGTATGGCCATCCAATTTATCATCTGCACGGGTAAGATGTATAAATGAGGTTATCTGGGAATGCATAAACTGTGTGTGGAGGAAAAGGAATCGAAGCACCTTATGGAGGCTATCTACGGCAGAGAATGCGGGGCGCATATGAATGGTGTGATGCTAGCCCGAAAGATCCTTAGACAAGGCTATTATTGGTCCACCATGGAGGAGGATTGTATTGGTTTTGTGTGGCAATGCCACAAATATCAAATTCATGCCAATTGCATGAATATTTCGTCGTCAAAGCTCTACAACATGACTTCGTTATGGTCTTTCTCAGTTTGGGGAATCGATGTTATTGGGCGGTCTGGCCAAAAGGGTCGAATTGACATGAATATATCTTGGTGGCGATTGATTATTTTACAAAGTGGATGGAAGCTCAATCCTACGTAGTGTTGAAGGCATCACATGTGGCCAAATTTATCAGGAACAATATCATCTGTCGGTACGAAGTTTCGAACTAGATCATATCGGATAACGGCTCGCACTTCAAGAAAGAGATGATAGACTTGTTGGAGAAATACAATGTGGCTTTTCATAAGTCATCCACATACAGGCCACAAACCAATGAAACTGTTGAAGCTGCCAATAAGAATATCAAGAACATCTTGCAGAAGATGGTTGAGACCTACAGGGACTAGCTAGATAAACTACCATTCGCACTCTGGGGTTACAGAACCTTGATCCGGACATCTACAGGGGCAACCCCCCTATTCTTTCGTCTACGAGATGAAGGCTGTTTTGCCAATTGAAATTGAAGTACCGTCGCAACGAGTTATGGCCGAGTGTCAGATAGCAGATGTGGACTAGCAACAGAGCAGATTTGAGGAGTTAATGATGTTTGATGAGAGAAGGCTAAAGGCATTGCATCATGTTTAGGGCTACTAGTGCAGAATTACTAGGGCTTTTAATAAGAAAGTTAAGTCCCGAAATCTCAAGGAAGGAGAAATGGTAGTGAAAGACAATCGAGCTCTCATCCATGACCCTAGGGGCAAGTTCAGACCCAATTGGACTAGTCCTTACATTATCAAAACTACCTGATCAGGAGGAGCGGTTATTCTCATGGACTTAGTTGGCCTGGAATTTTCACAGCCGATCAATATGGACAAGTTGAAGAAATACTACCCCTGAAAGGCACGTTAGGCCGAAAACCCAAAAGTTAGAGCATGAAAAATTAGAAATAAAGAAAAACTGAGCTTGCAAGGTTGAAAACCCTAAAGGGGGACTTTGACAAAAGTTAGAGCGCAAAAGAAGAGAGTTAATACTCGAGTGAACCTGAACTGAACTAGGTAAGGCCTGATTCCCATCTTTGGGATACGTAGGCAACTTCATCTTGAAGTTTGGCCGTAACCATCTCCAACTCAATTATCCTATCCGTTTTTCTAATCAAGTCATCTCGATTCATCATCTGTTAGTTCGGTTGTGATCTTTGTTTAGGGAAGAAACACTGGTTACAATGCAGAGCAGTAGTGGTATGCAATCCAAGGCAATTATGATTTTGCTGATTCGAGGTTGTACATCTTGAGGGTTTGATTCTGTGCGTGTCAAGTAGTGATCATTTTCGAAAATGGTTTTGGAAAGTTTTAAAAAAATTTGATTTTTCTCAAAATTTTACCTCTTACAAATTAGACCATTTTTGGACCAAAAGGAAAATTTTTAGTGCTCACAACTTTAATTCCATTGATTTCAATACAAATACGTTCTCTAACTCTCTGATACAAATCAAAGTTACTTTTACATCATAAAACTTGAAAATAAAGGTCAAAGCAATAAACTAGGGGCATAGGTGAGTCAGATACTCCTGCATCCTCTGAACCGAAAGGGAAAGTAGAATACGTCGTGTGTGAGGCCAATCAACTGTATGCCAGGCTGTCGGGTCATGCTGTAACTCATATCAATCATATTGAGCCAGGAACAATGCCAAGCTATGTCAGCTGCAGACCTACTGCACATCCAGTTGCACCACCATCCCTTATTGGGAAAATCCAGTAGTCGTTGGCGGAAGAAATAAGCTCGAGCTGTGTAACGCCCCCAAATTATTACAATAAATCCAATCCTTAAAACATAGTGTTAATAGAAATAATATACTTTCATTCATCAAAGTTCGTATTACAAAAGATAACACATGCAATATACATCCATTAATGTTCATTCTGAATCTATAGCATGTACTACCAGTTAATAATCAATAAAATAAATGCCATACGGGCTTACACCTTTCCAAGACATTGCTTGGTTACAGCAAAAAGAAGAGTCTAACTCAATATAACTTAGCCCTTAGCTATATAAAATAAATAAAATAAAAGGAAGCTCTTGCTCCAAGTCTCCCCAAACTACTGTCTTGGCGGGGGCATGTCTCCAACACCTGAAAATGGTTCCCAAGTAGGGTGAGGCAAAGCCTAGTAGAAACATACTAACACAATGTATGAGAATTAACAAGATATAAGTATGATGCACATGTTCATTGTCCTATGACAAAACCTGTGTAACTCTTTCCACAACCATGTTATGCCAAACTTGCATCTTAATTTATTTATTTTGGTTCAATAGATACATCCACTGCATTTAACTCGTCAATAGAGGTTACACCTCATAAGTTTCCATCAGATAGAATCATCATACAAATACGTTCACTTTTATTTGCCATTTTACGAAAATTTCGTTCGTAAGATTCGACACCCATGTATACAAATGGTTTTCGGGACTTTCACCCTGGACATACAGGCTAACTTAATTCAGTGGAGTCCATCCCCTTCATTCTCCTCAAAACATGGAGTACATCCCCTTTCTCTCCCCAAATATCATACATATACAATGTATATCATTCATAATCATATTCGATGATAATGGTTAAGGGATTAGTTTCAATTCGCCTAATCCACATGCGATGTCTACAACAATCATGACTATCCTTCACCAATAGCCCAAATCAGATATTTCTAAACAGATATACAATCTGTATAATAGATAAATCATCAAATTTCCATAGGTGAGTGATTAAACAAATCCAACAACACTATTCATGTATACATTCTCCCAATTTCACATTTTCCATACCAATTTCATTATTTATACAAAATAATTATTCAAGACATTTTAGGGCAAAGCTCCTCATTTTCCAAATATTAACCCGAAGACCAAAATCAACTATTTTAACACAAGATGACTTCATATCCGAACCCCATAATCATTTATATGACACCCACATAGAAACCCCTATTTTCAAACTTGAACCCAAACCTTAAGTTTGCTCAAGACATTCCCAAATCTCACCATTTTTACACAACAACCTATAACCAAGTTAAAACTCATATTAAGGTATAAAGCGTCCCTACCTCAAGTTTAGAAGATCAATGGAGCAAGGACGAAACTTCAACGACGCCGAAACCAAACTCCAATCGGATCAAAACAGAGCTCTCAAGATGCTCTACTTTTTTTCCAAAGACAGTAGAGTAGAGAGATCAACGGATTTAGAAGAAAATGTAAAGAGAGAGAGAGAGAGAGAGAGAGAGAGAGAGAGAGAGAGTATTTTAGAAAGAGAGTGTCTCACTTTAGGGTTTTTGGAAGAAAAGATTTAAAAAAGTAATATAAAAAGTCATTTTCGCGATCTGATATATGCACAGTCCACTCGAGTGCAAGAAAGGCCGCTCGAGTGTACAAAACACACATCTAGTAGTTTTGTAGACAATAGACCAATGCTCAAGTGCAAGGAAAGCCGCTCGAGCGCCCACTCGCTAGAGCGTAGGAAATGCCACTTGAGCCTAGAAAACACTCTCCTAGTAATTTTGCAGACCTGCAAAGTACTGAGAGTTCACAAAGCTCGCTCAAGCGAGAAGTGCCGCTCGAGCGGAGGAGCAAAATTGCAAAGCCTGCTTGAGCGCAAGAGTACCCGCTTGAGCGCAAGAGTAAAAATCTGGGCAACAAAGGTTTGGAAAAACAAGCAACCAACTTGTTCCAAACGTGCAACAACAATCCAATAACCAAATTTAAGGGGGATTAAGTGGAAAACAACAATGAACAACATTCAGAAACCATAAAGCCGAGTCCAGACTATCACAAGTGTCAGGTCAAAATCGGGATCGCTATAAGCTAAATACTCGGGGCAAGAGTCCACCACTTTCAGCTTATCCATGAGCCATACCTGGAAAGAGATGAAAATAAGAGAAATTAAAGAATAGAGAGATGTGCGTAGAGAGAAAAGTAAAGAAAGAGCTTTGAGAGAAAATAAAGCATGAGTGCCGAGTGATGTGCAAGGCATATATCATAAAGGGTGGGAAACAATACCTGAAGAAGTAGTGGACTCCCCACAAATCTAGTGGTCTCTCACCGATAAAAAACATCTAAGCCCATCAGGGTCTTGGCCAGCGCCAAATTGATATAACTCTTAGCTTCTTTCAGACATTGGGCCACTTCGATCAACTAAATGCTGGCTCCGCCGTAACTAGGGGTAAGAAGGAAATGCACAAGCATACATAAACAGAGGGCATGTTGCCGAAAACCTCATCAGAGAGGGTCGCCTCTATCACTGATGTCAGAAAACCGATGAATCAAGCTAGGTATATCTAGCTCTCCATTATCAGCCAACGACCGAGCTTCATGCAAAGTAAGCCCACACATTCGTTCCAAAGCCTGGGCGTGGCCAAAACGGGGCTGAGACATGATTGCCTCATCGCCGCGAGTTTCCATCAATGCTCGAAATTCTTCAAGAGTCGGGTACATTTCCTATGTTTCAAAGCGAAATACATGCGTAATTGGGTCCTAGCATCGGGCTACAACATGGAGGAACAGAAAGCAAAGTGGAGTATGGCTCAACGAAAAAAGCGCGTTTATGCCGAAACCTCAGAAATTTACCTTTTCCATGTCGTTTAGAGTGGCTATCCAATTCGTGAGCTTCTTGGTAAGAAATATCTCCATTTGTAGAAGAAATAGCAACAAAAATGAGGTTCTGGTGAAGAAATCACGAAAAAAGACCTTTTGTAGAAGATAAGGCTATGAGTGGAGGCCAGCTATCAACTGTTTGGTGGATTCATCACAAGTAGTCGGCAACCCACTTTTTCTAGCCTACCATCCACTTGTGAGACTTGTAGTTTTAGCAGTCTGGTTTTGTTTTGGTCTTTGTGTTCTGAGGTCATGTTTTGAGTCTTTTGGTTTTAGCAAGTGTGCATATCTGTGTTTAAGGTGTTTTTGCTTTATTTATCGAGTTGTATTTTGTATTTTGGTCGTTGGTCGGCTCATTACCTAATTAAGAATATTGTGCCAATACAAGTTTTCATTTTTTGTTTCAAATTCACCTCCATTTTCATTCTAGGCAAATGTGGTGCTTATGATGCAAAAACAATAAACTCTTTTCATAAAATTGTAGGGTTTCCCCGATCGTAGTTTTTACAAAAGAGGGTACAAGTTTTCAAAAGCAAAAATAAAAGCTTATCTGAAGCTATACATGTGTTGAACTACCAAAATAAAAGAAACTAAGAAAAAAGTACAAAAATCGGCGCCAATCATCTCAATCTCGAGAGGCCCTCTTCATCCTCTTCCTCAGAGGGGACTCAAGGGCACTGTCTCCGTTAGTACCGCTATCAGAATCAAACTCTGAGCTAGAATCGGTCTCATTATCTCTGCTCCTTGCCTCAGAGCCAGCCTCAGTATCATCTCCGCTCCCTAACCCTGAGCTAGCAATATTGCCATCACTCTTAGACTCAAGGCATTGACTCACTGTCTCCTCAGAGTCACTGGCCTCGGTATCATCCCTACTTAATACGGGTGTAGACACCCCATTTTGACCGGCCCTAAGACTTGGGCGCTTTCTTTTGATTACCCGATGATGACAATTAGAATGTGTTTCTCAAAAAATTCTCAGTAAGAAAGATGGAATTTAAGTTTTAATCCCAACCTTCACCCATTTTTTGGCCAAACTATTTTAGACCTTAAAACCCTCTTTTCAAAATTTGTTTTTTTTAAATGTTTCTATAATGTCCCGAGGCTCTCGTTTCGATTAAAATATTGCACTTTTCAATAAACCGAGTAAGGACAAAGTGGAAATAAATGGAAGAGAGGTGAACTTTTTTGAAAAATATTTAAAAACATCTTTTTTATAGGTTTGGAGTTGAAGGAAATAGGAGGGGATGAAAGAAAACTGGTTTAGGAAAAGAATGAGTATCAAATCATTAAGAAGGAAATGAGCAGCCTTAACTAAATTAGGCATTTCTCTTTGTACACTTGGAATTTAAATGTGAGGCCACCACCATTGGAAAGTAGACTTTTGGGGCTTCAATTTAGACACAAGAACCACCTTAGACCAAGTCCAAATAAGGGAGATATACCCATTTGAAGTTGGGCTTCAAAGCAGATTTTGTTGACCCAGCCCGAGATAGCTTTTACTAAATTAGGCATATCTCTTTGTACACTTGGAATTTAAATTTGAGGCCACCACCATTGGAAAGTAGACTTCTGGGGCTTCAATTTGGACCCAAGAACCGCCTAAAACCAAGTCCATATGGGGGAGATATGCCCATTTGAAGTTGGGCTTAAAAGCAGATTTTGTTGACTCGGCCCAAAACAACAATAGCCCATTTTTTTTTGGTTTTGGTTCGGTTGGGACAACTCATTTACCTATTTTCTAAGCCATTCAAGTGCATCCACTCATCCTCCATTATACCTAATCATCCCCCATTGTCAAAAAGAGGTTTTGTTTGCATTCATAAAGGAGTATCCCATGCAACCACCTTGAAAATTTGCCCTCCTATCACATTCTTGTCTCCCACCTTGTCTCCCACCTTCTTTTTGACCTTTACTCTCCCTCATTGCCTATATAGAATGATCATATTGTAAGAGAGAAGAAGAGACCACGAAATTGAAGAGAAATGAGTGAGAAAAGAGTGAAAAAAGAGAGAAAATTTGAGTTTTTGAGTCAAAAATATTCCTATCTTCCAGATACACCCCATACCTTCTTTAGCTTCTGAAATTCCTCATTTCCATACACCAAAACCACTCCAAAAATTCTGATATAGCCAAAGATCAATTGCCTTGATCATAAGGAAGAGTGTTTAGTGATTGAAAGTGAGAAAAACTAGAGAGTTAGCCACTTTCTATACCACAAACTCCATAAACTCCATAATTTCGAATTGAGGATTTGAGAACACACTTCCTACACTTGAGGGTGATCAAGAGGAAGTTTGGAAATCAAAAAATTCAATCTTTCTTTGGAAGGTGAATTGTTAGTTTTTCATTTTCTTATATTTTATATCTTATATTTATTTTCATGCTTCTTATTTCATTGTGTTTTGTTATAATCTAAGTGGTTTGTTTATCTCATATTTATTTTCTTACTTTATATTTCATAGTGTGTTGTTATAATCCTAGTGATTTGTTTAGCTCATAAATATTTATTTATTTATTTATTTTTATTCGCATGCTTTAATTTCATATTAGTTTTGTTGTAACCTTGCATGTTCTACCTCATATTTATTTTTATTTTTTTTCGTGTATTAGTCTCATATTAGTTCTGTTGTAATCTTGCATGTTTTATCTTATATTTGTTTTATTGCTTTAGGTTTATGTTGTGAGTTTGCACTTTTTATTTTATTTTATATTTGTTTTCTTGTTTTTTTTTTTTTTAATCTAACCGGTAGTGGTTAGTTGAGCCACCTACATATTTTTTGTTTGTTCATTTTCTTGATTTCGCAACAAGACAGGTTTTGCTGGGCCTAGTTGGCCGGCCTGTTAGCTTCTTCCGAACAAGATGGCGTAATCTCCCAATATTGACCAATTTCCGCCGACGGTTCTAAAGAACATGAAGCTTTTATTTTATTTATTTTTTATTTTGAGTGTATTGTGAGGTTTTTATTTTGTTATAGTATTCTCCTCATCTTTCTCTAATTTGATTTGTAATTATTCTTTAAAATGTTGTAATAATTCCCCGCCCCACTTCTTTCTATCCCGTTCTTTTGCTTGTTTTCTTTATTTGTACATAAACATCATATTTATTTTTCATCATAGTTATGCTTTGCATCCATGTTTCATGCATCTTGATTCGGCTAAGTTTGCATTTGTGGATTTAATCAATTCCTATGTGATTATGTGCGCTACCTCATGTTCTTGAGATGATTCACATATCATATTTTAGAAGCCGAATCTTTAGTTGCATCTCATGAGTGAATTGCATTAGGATTTTGTATATAAGATCATGCATATTTTACTAACTTTGTTTTGTAGCTTGTTCGTGGGATGTCAAACATGTAAGTTTTTATGCTTTAGCATCCCATTTGTGTGTATTTTTCTTACTATGTCTAGCATTCTACCATGAGGCTATTTGCTTATGTGATATAACTCTATGAATGCCAGTGGATGGAGGTTGTGTCACTTAATTTGGAATGATGTTGATTTTTCGTGCTTGTAAACTCAATTTATTTGGGTTGTACATCGTCAAAACTCTTTCAAAATGCATGATATCAAATTGTTCCAAAATGAATGGCATAGTCTATACTTGTATGCTTCACATAGTAAATTTTAGGATTTATTAACTAATCAGAATATGAACATATAAAGAAAATAAAAGTCATATCATGGTTTAGTATAGGCCGATCTTTTGATCGGGTGAGCGGGGGTGCTCATTATTGACCTTCCCCTCTCATACCTATGGTTCCGAGCCAAGCATCCTTGGTTATGACAAACAATGGCCTTGGCACTGAGTCATGGGTTTCCTAATTTTCCAAAATATTAGGTGGCGACTCTGAGATCTGATGACGCAGTCCATTTTTAACAAAATTGCAATAAAATGGATTTTCACTAAAAGTTGCCAAATCTGAACTCTCATCTACGTTTCACATTGCACTCGTGAGACTAGATCAAAGAGATCTCGGGGGTCCGAACTGTTTAACACACGCGGGTACCCCCCGGGCATGTTACAACGAGCTCGAACTCGTTGCTCTAGCTTCGAGCACTCTTGCCTCTACCTCAACCTCGACCTCGACCTCGACCTCGGCGCTCATCTCGGCCGCATACTAGGGCCTATCTACCTCTCCTCCCTGTCGCCGAAGGAGGCACCGCTGGTGCCGCTGCTGCTAGTGTCCTCGGTACAGATGGGATCTGGAAAACAATTGTCGACATATTAGATATAGTGTATGTATGCAGCATGAGTGCAAAAGATACAGTATGAGTACAGTATGTCAGTGCAGTGGGGTGATGTGAATGTTATGGTATACGTATCAGTGTACCAGTGAGAATGTGATAGTGTGGTGCACAACAGTGTGAGAGAGCAGTGAAATGTATATGGAAAATAGAAAAAACACCTGGATACTATGGAGATCAACCAATGTCTCTCTCCTCTGCACCATGCTAATCAGAGAAGCAACCAGCTGGAGCAAGCCCTCCGTGTACTCAGTCGATGCCTGCAAGTGCATTTGAATGATCAATATCTGAAGAATTAATATCTGAAAATGGAGAGTTCAGTTACAAGCTATAAAGTATGCCTGAGATGCGCCACGGGCTCTAACATACCCATGCCCTGCCTCGGGTGGCTCTATCAGAATCTGATAGGTTGACCCGGTCGGTCGTCAACATATAAGCGCAGTGGGAATCACTAGCCAACGGGAGGGGCCCCTCCAATATCAGCCTTGGTCTTTTGAGTAGCCTTACCCACCAAAAAAGCACTTGTTGCATCGTCCGCGCGAATGCCCATCAGAAGGGGTATGAGATGAGTCTGGATGAACGTCGTATAATCGCCTTCCTCTTTGAAGTAATCGACATCCAGCCCCACCACAAACTGAATAATAGCCCCAGCCAAGAGGTTATCAGCCATCCTCATGGATGCCAGAGGTGGCGTAGGAATAACTAAGACAGCTGAGCCCAAAGTCTAGCGTATGAAACGCTTACCCAAGAACCAGGCCCGGCAAACTAGGCCCTCTAGTAAAATTCAAAATCGAGATGTGGCCCAGGCCCTAGCATACTGGTCCCTCACTCCAGCTGGTATTGTCGCCTAGGGCTGCCACATGATTTGCAAACAGATAATGTACAGATTGTTAGTTGCCGTTAGTTGTCGAAATATAAGTTAGAACAATAGTAAAGCAAAAATGACTGTGAGTTTCGAATTACCTCGTGGGCAACCACCGTATCGATATATCGGCAGTAGAAGGTGAATGTCATATCATCACGTCGGTATCGGCCGTCATATCGCCGCGAGTAAGGCACGACGGGAGGGATCTTATCTATTGACTCTGGAGCCAGAGCTAGGAAATATGCGTAAACTCATAACTACAAGAAAAGGTCAGCAGTGTTATCCATAATGTGTAAAATAGAAAGTGCAAAGCAGAAAGTACAATGTGAACAGATGTAAAACAGAAAGTGCAAAGCAGAAAGCGCAATGCATTAACAGAAAGTGCAAAAGTAGAAAGGTATGGGGCATACCTCCCAGGCTCTCCAGTAGCCTCCGACCCGCTCTCCCCTCATGCGGGAAGTGGAACTCATGTAGCCATAGAGTGTGACGAGGCCAGTTCCACCCCAGTCGTAGAATCGGACTCGGGGCAAGGTTATGAGGGCACTTAGTAAGTACAAACCTACGGTGTTCCATCTGTTCGCAAACAAGGTAGTACCGAGTAAGAACATCAAGAAGCCCCAGATGTACTACTCTACCTCCTCCGGTGTCTTGGGCTCACTCCCGTAGAAGTGGTCGGGGAACCAGTTGTATCTCACCATCGCTGGCTTGTACAGAGGTGGGCGCGTTCCAAACAGGTAGATCCAAGCCACCTCTCACTCACATATATCCATGTCAAAAAAGATCGAATCACCCCCTACTTCTAAGCCTGTGATCATGAAGAAAGCATAGGGAGTCATTGTCATCTCCCCCGCAGAAGAGAAGTGGAAAGAGTTGGTGGTGTTCTACCACCTCTTTACCAATGCTCCGAGTAGAGCCCGACTTACCATTTGTCGCGAGAGATTGGTGCAAAATAGGCAAAAGCCGGCCTCATCAACAAGGTCGTAGACCTCGGGAGGAAGCTTATAATACTAGTCTCTGGCTGTCACGGCTCTGTAACCCCTGTAAGAACGAGAGTCCCCCATGTGGCAAAGAAAGAGCATTCAGATGAAAGATAGTGATAAAAGAGCATTCAGATAAAAGGTAGTGTAAGAAATACAATCAAATGAAAGGCAAGAAAGCATGAAAATAAAGTTGGTACCTCAGAAGCGCCGTAGAAGAGGTGAGAGTACGGCTCTCTTAGCAAAACGTCATCGGCCATGCCACTAGCAAAATCGTCAAAGCGCATCATACTGCCAGGCGCCAGCATGTGTGTGCGAGGGTGATAAGTGACCAGATCAAAGGGCCGTATCTTCAGTGGTAGTGGCTCAGGCTCGAGTCCTGGAGCGAACTCGGCCTCGAAATCGGCTGCAATGCCCTCCGTCGCCTCGCCGGCTCCTCAACCTCGATAGGGGGTGATAATGGAGATGGAACCTCAAGAGGAGCACTATCATGTGGAACATCATCCACCATCTGGAAAGTGGGTGAAAAGTGGGTGAAAAATGAAGAAAAATGTAGAAAATAAGGAAAACTTGGAAAAAGTCAACCCTATAAGAGAGAAAATGGGAGCAAAACCCAAGAAAATATACAAACCCGAGAGAAACTCGAGGGAAACAAGCCCGAAGTGGTGAAAATGAAAAAAAATCAACGAAAACAAAATCTGATCGGTTCAAAGTGTAGAGGATCAAAGAGGGTTTACGAAAAAAGTTTGCGTGGGGTGTTGAAAAACGCATGTAAAACACGGATCTAGAGAGATGAAGCACCTAGAGAGAGAGAGAGGGAAGGATTTCAGACTTGGGTGTGTGAACAAATGAGGTTTGGATGTGTATCTAATGAAGACCTGAGGTGAAATCCGAAATTTGCCTTAATTTTTCATTAGTGGCCGACAGGTGGCCGACAGTCTTCATTTATCGCCTAGTGTTGTTTTGTTCCTCTTTTGCCCTAGCAGTGTATGAGAGGTTCTCTTTTGGGTCCAGATTGGTTTTTGAGGAGCTCGAAACTGTGTTTCGATTGTGTCGTTCCCAATACTCATTGTGTTCTGGTACATGAATGTGCCCCGCTTGCCAATATAAATGAGGTGTATCCTTTTTTAGCATGTCGCAAAGTCTCCGAGGGGAAAGTCGGAGGTTGTTGCCAAACATCGCTTTTGTTCGTTCTGTTAAATTACAAATTTGTTCTCTTCTGTTGCATAAAATGTGCGTTTTCACATACACTTATGTTACATACTTGCCTTGCATCGTTCATGATTCATGCATAGAATATACTTTCAATTTTGCATAGAATATGCTTTTGTTTCTTGAATAGAACATGCTTTCAATTAACATCATACGTCGGTTGTCTATCTTGCATGGAACATGCGTTGTCACTGTATTGATTTATAATCTTGTTCACTTTGTGCATCTATCACACTTGTTCACTTTGTGCATCTACCGCACTTGTTCACTTCGTGCATCTATCGCACACTTTTATTACATTGTGTATCTATTGCACCATTTCATGATTTTTGTATCTATCTCAAGACGCATCTATCTCAAGACGCGTGAAACGGGACCCTGAGCGGTTTCTCTTCTTTTCTCACGATTTCAGCGTGATTAGAGTATCTCATAACGCGTGAAACGTGACCCCTGAACGATTTTTATCTCAGGACGCGTGAAACGTGACCTTGAGCTATTTTTATCTCAGGACGCGTGAAACGCGACCTTGAGCGGTTTCTCTCCTCTTCTCACAATTTTAGCATGATTAGAGAGTATCTCAGGACGTGTGAAACGTGACCCTAAGCAGTTTTTATCTCAAGATCCGTGAAACGCGACCCTGAGAGATTTTTATCTTAGGACGCGTGAAACGCAACCCTGAGCGGTTTTTCTCTTCTTCTCATGATTTCAACATAATTAGAGTATATTGGAATGCGTGAAACGGGACCCTAAGTGGTTTTTCTCCTCTTCTCACGATTTCAGTGTGATTAGAGTATCTTAGGACACGTGAAAACGAGACCCTGAGCTGTTTTCCTCTCTCCTCTTCTCACCACTTTGGCGTGGTTAGAGTGCGTGTTTTTAGTTTGTCCCACGTGGAACCTATTTCAATTTAAGCTTGAAGCTCATTTATATGTTGTTATCTTGTTATTGCTTATTGCATCATCTTGCATGATCATGAGTTTTCAAAATAGCCGGCTTTGCGAAGCATGTGAGTCTAGCTTTCAAAGTATTTTTCGTACATATCATTTGTGTCCTGCCTCAGAACTTCGCTAGTTTGATTCCCTGCAAATGGATATGTAGGCAGCTTGCGGGTTCAACCAATTTTACTTTATGTCTTGATTGCTTGCCCAAGTCTTAGGGCTTTGTCAAAATAAGTCATCTTCGGGCTGTAACATTCACTCACGTCATGTCACGACTTCAAGCTCTGTCAAAGAGGGGCAACTGTAGACACTCCATTTTTGACGGCCCTTAAGACTTGGGCGCCACTGATTGATCACTCAATGATGAATGTGTACGCTTGTCAAATGCTTGATTGCCTCAATAGGAAATCTCAGTTTTGAACTAACCCTTGTGCCTTGTTTTGGACCAAAATAGTGTTTTTCAGGCCTAAGCATCTAGGGACCTGCAGACCCACTAGTGTGGTATGCTGCCCACCAATGAAAAAAAAAAGAAGATATTTTCTGCCAGCTATCCCTACAGATGCATGCACCATTCCAGCTATATTTGCAAAGATATTTTCGAGGGTCTCTCATATATTTCTATATATAGATGATCCTCTCTTTGGTTGTAGAGGTTAGAAAAATTTAGAAGTGAAAAAATATTTTTGAAGAGCAAAATTTTGGAAAATTGTTTTCTTTACAATCCTCTCTCTCTCTCTCTCTTGCAACTTACATAGCCTTTGCTCAAATAGTCTAAACCAAACCTAGAGAGTTCCTTGCTGAGGTGATTTGAGCTTGTATTCTAGCTCTTGAGGCACTTGAGAGTGTGAATTGGTGGTTTATAACTCAAGAGATCATTCCTCTTTCAAGAGGTATACATCCTAGTGCTTTTGTACCATCTCTACACTACTTGTTTTCTATATTTTCTTATTTTTTTTAAGTTGTTCATTACCTGTCTTTTGGGGCTGAAACTTGTGGTTTAAGGCCATTAAAGGTAGAAGGGTTGAGAACCTTTCTTTAAACCTTGCTTCTAAGGCCTTTGCTCTTGTGTTTCCCACATTTTCATCAACTTTTTTTGAGCTTTTTACCACTAATTTTTAGAGATTTTTCAGAGGCAAAAAACATGTTTTGAAGTCTCAAAAGTGGAGGGCTTAGCCTCCCCTCCTTGTGTTTGTGTGCTAGTTTTAATTCCTCAATATTTTAGCTTGTTGTTATAGTTGTTTTTGTCTTAATTCCAGCACTTTTTAGGACTGTTTTAGGACTATTTTTGTGAGCTAGCTTCATTTATGCTTTGTATTGCATGCTTGTAGTGTAATGGTCCTCATAGGCTTGGTGGTTTAGGCCTTACCCACCAACCTATTTGAGTTGATAGTATTTATTTCAAGCTTTTCATACTTGTGATCACCTCTAATCATCTCTACAAGCTCCCCAATTTCTTGGTTTTTTCCTTTGCTTTGAGAGTGGTTTCAAACCGATTGTTTGTTTAAGCTTAAGATTGAGGTTGTTATGCTTAATGGTTTAATCCCTTTGGGGGTTCATCACCAACTGCATGACATCTCTCTCATGCCTAAAATAACATTTGGTTTGGTACTTCTTTCCATTAGAGGACTTAATCTTCACTTATGGACCAAATGAATTAAGGAATGGAAAGGTAATTAAAATGAAGTAATAAAACATGGCTTAAAATGGACCAAGATAATAAAATAATTTGGTGTTCAATTGGACGTTAATTGAACACATGGAGACTTGAGTCATTTCATACTTGTTAGTGATGAAATGGTTCAAGTTTCCAAGGTCAACCACTTTCCTTGATCAATCCATGATAGGGAGGAGGTTTTGTTGGTCTTTTGTTATGTATTTATTGAAATTGTGTACCTTGATTCATAAGTCATCATGCAATGAAATTGCGTTGATTGATGATTTGCGAATCAAGTCTACCTCTCCTTTGACCTGTTTGCTAAAAAGGAGAGGCAGGGTGGACAAATATCCCCTGAGAATACTCTGGTTTGTGCTCTGTTTGTCCTCTGTTACTGCAGGAAAGAAACAACATTAGTGGCCGGCTGGCCACTACTTCTGGGTTGCCGGCCACTTTTTCTAGGCAATCAGTGTCCTTTTTCCAGCAGAGTAGAGGCTGAGGTGGAAAAACAATGCAATTTTCTAACTGTGCAACAGAGGCATTCCGGTAGCAAAACGAAGAGCATTATTAGGTGGAAATCCACATCCATGCATGAGCCATCTCTCGATCCTCGAGATCCGTGAAATGATGTTATAATAATAGCATATTGAGCTTGGAGTAACGGATTTGTAATTAATTAGTTAGAATAGCTAGTTAGTTTTGTGTTGTACTTAATTAATTAGGTAAAGTAGTTAGTTAAATTTGTTGTTGTAATAATTAGTTAATTCGTAGTAATTAGCTAGTTCATTTATTCAGACCCACTTGTGCGAGGGCCAAAACTTGTAATAATGTGTATGTCTTCCAACCCCACGTCTTTCTCCTTTTTGTTTTACTTGCTTATAATGGATAGAATAAAACATCATGTTTCTTTTAGCATATTCCATGTTTGCATCCACTTGTCTTGTATGAATCGAGGCTCGGTTCATCATTCTAACAAGCATTATAGTTTACATACTTCGTTGAAAATGTGTTAAAATCGCATGCTATCAAATTGATTTACACGTCATAATTAGTAGCCGAGCTTATTAGTTGCATATTGCATGTGTTGCATTAGCCATATTGCATTAATTAGGAGCATGCATGTTTTCTAATTACTTTACTTGTTTTGGCTTGCCTCAGAGTACTAGGTAAGCATTTTTATTGCTTTAGCATATCGCATGAGTGTGATTGTTGCCATGAGGCTAATTGCTTAATTGCTTTAATTACTTAAATGCTCTAATTGCTTGAATTGGAATAATTTGAGTAATGTACATATGCGATTACTTTTTCAAGTGGTACATATTCAAACACTTTTTCAAAGCAAACATGAAATCAAAGTGTTCCAAGTGTTGCAAATTAATCTATATTAGTGTGCGCATCACATAGTAACAATAGTCTAATAATTGGAATAAGAGCATATAATGTAAATAAAAATCACATCATGATTAGTAGAGACCGGTCTTTGATTGGGCGAGTGGGGTGCTTAATTCATGACCTTCCCCTCTCGTACCTAAGTTCCCGAGCCGAGACAATCTTGGTGATGATGGACACCTAGCCTTTGGCACGAGTCATGGGTTTCCTAAATTTTTCAAAAATATTTAGGTAGCGACTCTGTATCTGGCAAAGCAGTCCATTTTTGGCATTTTGATTCAAAATTGATTTTCCAAAAGATTTGCTAGATTTGAACTCTGTTGTGTTTTTTTATTTCACATTGAACTTGTGAGATTAGATTTAGAATCACGAGAGTCTGAATTGTAGGGCTAGTCGTATCTGAAAGGAGCATGAAAAGTCGAGCTACAGAACCTAATTAACCCATTTACTTCATCTCTTTTCATTTTTTATTATTTTTAATTTTTTTATGATGACGATGGTAGTAGCAAAGCGATGGAGATGATGGCAGTGAAGTAATGGTGGTGGTGGTGGTGTGGCGATAGTGGTAGAGGTGAGGGTGGAGTAGCGATGATAATAATGGTGGTGGACAGTGGTGAAGTGGTGGTGGTAGTGGTGTGGCGATGGTAGAGGAGGTGGTGGTGGTGGTTGCGGTGGTAATAGTGGTGGAGTAGCGATGGTGGTGGTGGTGGTGTGTCGGCAACAATGGTGGTAGAGTGGCAGTGGTAGAGGTAGTAGTAGTGGTGGTGGTGGTGGTAGTGGAGTAGCGATGGAAAAAGTGGTGGTGGTGGTGGTGGTGGTGTGGCGATAGTGGTAGAGGTGGGGGTGGAGTAGCGACGATAATAATGGTGGTGGGCAGTGGTGAAGTGGTAGTGGTAGTGGTGTAGCAATAGTAGAGGAGGTGGTGGTGGTGGTGGTGGTGGTGGTGGTGGTGGTGGTTGCGGTGGTAATAGTGGTGGAGTAGCGATGGTGGTGGTGGTGGTAGTGGAGTAGCGATGGTGGTGGTGGTGTGTCGGCAACAATGGTGGTAGAGTGGCAGTGGTAGAGGTAGTAGTAGTGGTGGTGGTGGTAGTGGAGTAGTGATGGAAAAAGTGGTGGTGGTGGTGGTCTGGCGCGATGGTAGTGGTGGTAGTAGTGCTGGAAGAGGTGGTAATAGTGGTGTGTCGGCAGCGACGGTAGAGTGTCAGTGGTAATGGTGGCGGTGGTGGTGATGAAGGTGAATCGATGATAGAAGTGGTACCCATCTAGATAAATTTAAACAATTAAACCCATTTAAATCCAATTTTAATTGAGTAAACAATGAGCAACCCATTGAAGGCTATTTATTAATTTTAGTAGGTTTATATGGATTTTAAATGGATATAATTGGGCATGTTTATGGGTTTGGATTGGGTTTGCCACCTCTATCATGAAGCATTTTTTAAGAACAAATTATAAAGTTTTTGGGTTTGACTTCTTTTATGTTGAAGATCCAACTTGAGAGATCATTTAGACTTAGTGGGCCCATTTTGAACCCAATCTATGTGATCCAAACCATTGACTTTTTAGTACTCATTGAAAAGAATATTTATGTTAAAAATAAGATGATTGGATTTTGGTAATTGTATGTTTGAATCACATTTATTTTAAGAAAATGGACGGCAAATATAATTGTAAGAATAACCATATATTTTTTAACGATAAATGTGATTCAACCATATAGTTATTAAAATCCAATCATGTTGATTTTTTAATTAATATTCTTCTTAATAAATTTTAAAAAGTGAACTGTTTGGATTATTGAAATTAGACTTACAATATACCAATTAAGCTTAGCAGTTTAATGTGCCCCCTTGGGACAGCTTAGCAGTTTTCTCTGACATTAAATGTATTTCCCAGATTTGTCCCCTGTTTTTTTGCTGGACAAGGTGAACCTCTAACCATGTTGCATACTGGGTTACCTATACATGTGTCCTGTCACAACTACTTGTTAACTGGGTAGCTACACCCCCTTTGGAATTGAGTTGTTTGGCTTAGCTGGAGGTTTATCCTCCTACATTTTAGGCTTGGTTTGGCATATTTGAAAAAAATTAAAAAGTTAAAAAGTCACTATCTTATTTAAGTCATATCATCTTATTTAAGTCACGTCACCTCTCTAACACATCACTTCAAACTTAACCCAAACTCAACTCATATTTCATAAAAAATTAAAAAGTGTACTTATTTAGATCATCCCAAACAACAACCCCTTAATATATATTCCTTTTCTACTCAAAAAAAAAATATATATATATATATATATATACATTAAGCTTAAGTGCTCTCTCCAATTGAATTCTCAATATGGAAGAAGTCAAATCTAAAATTTTTTACTATTCTATATTTTTTTATAACATTTTTTCATGTTATTATATTTTTTAAACTTACCACCGACGACAACCCTTCTTTGTTAAGTTTAGAAAATATTAAAAAAACTAAAAGGAAAATATATTTTTGACCTCAACAATATCTGATGATCAAATGACAACTTTTGTAAAGTAAATGACAAGATTGTGACTTCGTCAATATCGTAAAGGGTTGATATGTACCATTGAAAAATGAGAAATCAAAATAAAATTAGATATAAAGTATATGAACAAAATGTAATTTAGTCATCGTTTGGCATTGACTTTTTTAATTGACATTTTTGAGTTGAAACTTTTTTAACTTGGGATTAAAAAATTTGTTTAGTTTGATTTTTTTGATTTTTATGAGAGAAAAAATAAAATAATTATGGTTTAAATATGACATTTTATCTTATTAACTTATTTAACTTATTTTATTTTTTGTATTTTTTTAACCTAACTAAATTATTCAAACGAAGACTTAAAACCATCATTAATAGTCTCCTCATTCACCTCCACAACTTTAAAAGAAAGGAAGTTACAATCTGCTTGTTTTCAAAGATGGATGGTGGGATTAAACTAACAGTGATGAGAGATTTATAAGCATCCAAGGAGGGATTAGCAATTCCATAAGAATGTGATATTCAAATATGATCTCCTAGTATTAGAGCTGAAATGACTATTTTATTCATCATTTTACAAAAATAATTTAAAATAAAAATAATTTTTAATATTAAAGTATAATAGTATAATAATATATTTATACCAAAAATATATATATATAAAAAAATAATATAATACTAAAAATATATATATTATATTTATAATATAATTTTTAATATTTTAAAAAATATAAAAAAAATAATAGAAATATTTATGAAATTTCATAGATTTAATTATATCAAAATGACAAAAAATAATTCTTATAATACCAATAGTAGTTAAATAAATATAATTTTTTAATTTTTCTTAATCTTCGACTCTCACACTAAAATAATTTCTTCCCTAATAATCCCTAGCCCAACTATAAAACACCCCAGCAATTTCCTAGTCGGTAGCTACTTGCCTTACCTCACGGTCATAGGTGGGAGAAGTTATTTGGTGGTCCTGAGGCACAATCACATGATATTTCAAAAATATTATGATTGGTAGAGGTGGTAAGATTCATTCAATCATGCTACAAACTGACGTGATTCTCTGTTAAGGTTCATATTCTCTTTTTGGTTTAGTTAAATTTGTTTTTTTTTAAAATTCAAAATGAATTCGATAAAAAAAATTATAAGAAAAAATTTAAGGTTAGAGTGTTATAATAATCTTAAATTTTTAATTTTATTAATTTAAATAATATTTTTAATTTACATTATTTTTTATTTTTGTTAAAATAAAATTGATAAATATATAATATTTTAATCATTATACTCAATGTAGTTGTACAGAAAATATCTAATATTTTATTTTCTATTGAATTTAATGACTAATTTTTTTTATTAATTTTACTTAACGAAAATAAATAAATGATTTAGCTTAAAAACAATTTAAAAGATTAGCATTTAAATTGATAAAATTAAAAATTCATAATTTTTTTTTTTTACAATACTCAAATCTAGGGCTGAGCAAGGAATCCATGAAATCCGTAATCCGATCCAGTCCAGTCCAATCCGATAGGTTTGGATTGATTTTTTGAATCCGCGGTTCGGTTCCGGATTGAAGAATTAAAAATCCGTAGTCCACGGATTGGTTCCGGATTGAACTCCACGGTTCCGGATTGGAACCGATCTGGACCGTATACAAATAGTCTATATTTTTATTATAGATCCTCCCCCATAATATCTTCTCTTATTTTATATAAAATCTAAACTCAAACCTAAAACTGTATAATATCTTCTTTTATTACTTTTGTTTGTTAGTTTTTAGTTTTAATTTGTAATGGTGTAAATACTTATGGTGAAACCAGTTTTCTTCTGGTTGTTTAAATTCTAGAACAATATGTCGCTATTATAGAAAAACATGTTGCTATTGTGGAACTAATATAGCGCTATGTTTATATTTTTATGAAATTAAATTGTTATATATATATATTTTTGTTATTTAATTATGTGAATCCGTGGTCCTAAACCGATCCAATCCGTATTTAAATGGATTGGTTCGGATTGGTTCCATGATTTAAACGGATTGGATTGGTTCCAATTTTTCAGGAACCGTAGATAACGGATTGGTCCTGGTTTTACTCCAATCCGGTCTAATCCGGACCATGCTTACCCCACTCAAATCTTGAAAGATTTGACTTTTTCATATGACTTTTTAATTGTTATTGATTTTTTTTTACTATAATAGTCTATTGCCAAACACACTCTTAAGCTACCTCAGCCTCTAAAAAAATTTATTATAAATTACAAATATATTTTCTGAGGTTTGCTTAAACATGGAGTGCCCATTATAGTTGTCGTTTGGAAAGTGGGTTGGTTTTTTAGCTTTTTGACTTTTTTGGCTATTTTAGCTTGGGTTAAAAAGTTTGGTTTGGGAATGATTTTTTGACTTTTTGACTTTTTTGACTTTTTTTGTGAGAGAATAATGTAATGATTATAGGTTGGATGTGATGTTTTGGGTCCGTTTGGGAAGAAAAAAGCCAGGCTTTTTTGGCTAAAATAGCCACAAAAAACAAAATAGACTATTTTAGCCACAAAAAACAAAACATCAAATCCAACCCATAATCATTACAATCCTCTCTCACAAAAAAAACCAAAAAAGCCAAAAAGCCAAAAAGTCCTTCTCAAACCAGACTAAAATAGCCAAAAAGCCAATCCACTTCCCAAACGGAGGCTTTGTTTATTGTGGCTAAAGTAACCTATTTTATCTTTTGTGGCTAAAATAGCCAAAAAAGCTTCAAACCCACCTTCCCAATGTACCTCTTTGTCAGAATTTATTATTTAACAAAATTAATAGAAAAAATAAAATTTCTAACTACTCTTTTGTATAATAATAAAATTACTTAAATTATTAATTGAAATATATTTATGAAATTATTAAAAATTATTAATTAAATTGATGACTTATTAATAAAATAGCTCATCTGTTATTCAAATGGAAATTTAAAGGTGCGGAATATGATTTTCAGAACCACATGAGATAATCTATATTTTAAATAAACCTTAAAGGATATGTTTATAATTTACTCAAAAATTTGATTCCACCTTTTTTATTAAGATGATACTAATAACCATATACAACAAATAAAAGTTTTCAAGATCAAATTGTTTTATCTCTAAAAGTAAAAATTTTATTGTAACAAATATTTAGGAATTAATTCTTATCATCACGATGATAGTCGCTAAACGATTGTTTCGAAAAGTTTAAAAAAAAAAAAATTTAGCAACCTATTTTGGGAAATATGTTAAAAATTAGTTTTTTAGTTATTTTGGTTTTTATTCTTTGAAATGTATAAAAAAAAAATACAGAGGTGATATGATTTAAAAAAGTCAAAAAGTCAAAAAATTAATTTTTAACCAAAATGCCAGCCAAAGTAATTTGGTCTAAAAAAAAATAATAAATCATTATTAAATATCTAATTTGGTTATTAAAAATATAATAATGATATTTTTTCAAAAAAAATTATTTCTAAATTTTTATTTTAAAATTTAATTTGTTGTAATATTTTAATATTTTTTTAAAATAAATAAAAAATATAATTTAAATTTATGCAATCAAAATAGTCATCGAAATGACAATCTACACTAATGGGTAGAATTGATCATGTACGGCTCACGTGAGTTTAGTATCTCAAATAATTTTGAAAAAATAATATTAGAGATCTTAGGTGTTGTTTGGAGTGTCCTAAATAAGTGCACTTTTTATCTTTTTGGACTAAAAAATTGAGGAAGAAAATATGGATATTTGGGTTAACTTTTTGACTTTTTATAGAAAAATGTGTAATAAAAAATTGTAAAAATTGATTTGTAGGGAAAAATTAAGATTGAGAGTTATGCAGCCGTAATTGTTGACTTTTGGTGAATAATATTAACTTTTTAACTTTTTAACTTTTTGACTTTTTTGTAATATGCCAAACTTGACCTTAAAAATTTTATTAAAAATTTTACAAAATATCTTATATAAATGTGGGACTCGCACAATGGGAGTCACATGTGAGTCCCACACATCATATAAGACATTTGATAAATTTTTTAAAATTACTAATATTTTTGATTTTGAAATGGTGAGTCAAGCATTACATACGTGTCATGTCACATTGGAATTCGGTAGCTCCGTCGGTTATTTAGGCCTTATTTGTCATAACTTAAAAAAGTTAAAAAGTCACTATCATGTTTAAGTCACACCACCTTTCTGTTACATCACTTCAAACTCAACTCATGCCCAACTCATATTTCATAGAAAGTCAAAAAGTGTACTTATTTAAATTATCTTAAACAACCAAGGGGTCTCTATAATTTCTCTTTCGTATTAAATAAGTGAAAAATAATAAGAAATATAGTATATGATTATGGAAAATGATTTGGAGCCCTAAAAAGAGGCCCATAATCCCCCTAATTTCCTGTTTTGGCAACTGTTTCCTTTTTTTTTTTTTTTTTTTCTTACTTGATATGGAAATTAGGAGGATTAGGGGGGTTCTTTTTAGGGGGATGTAGTAAGGTTGTATAATTATTAGAGTATAAGGCCTTGTTTGATTGGGGGGATTGGGGGGGGACTATCCACTATTTGGACTTGAGTCCAAATAGTGTTCCTTATCCGCCGTTTGATTTTTTTTTAGTCCGGCGGACTCCATGTCCGGCCGGACTCCATGTCCCCATATGGGGGACTATCCTGTCCTGGGGGGTGTGGGACAGAAAGTGGGGGACTAATCACTGTTTGGATTAGAAGATGAAATGACAATTTTGACCCTCTACTATTTAATTATGTATTATATTTAATAAAATTCAATAAAATTTAAATGTCTCAATTTAAAAATAAAATAATTTTATTTAACTTTTTATTGATGTTTTATTTATTTAATTTTTTGAAATAATTTTTTATGGATATTTTATTGATGTTTTATTTTAAAATTTTGTTTATGTTTTATTTAATTTCATTATTTAAATTTAATAGATGTTTTATTTAATTTCATTTTTTGATTATTATTTTTTTTTAAAACAAATTTATTTAAAATCTTAATTAAAAAAAATAATATATTTTATTGATATTTTATTTATTTATTTATTTTTTTTTAAAAAATAAATTTATTTAATTGTGTAAAAAATAAAATAAAATAATTTTTTATTTAATCTAACTAAAAATAATTAAAATATTAAAGATATGTTTAATATTGCTATTACTTAGTAAACAATTAAA
Source organism: Camellia japonica (assembly GCA_030407325.1). Taxonomy (NCBI): domain Eukaryota; kingdom Viridiplantae; phylum Streptophyta; class Magnoliopsida; order Ericales; family Theaceae; genus Camellia; species Camellia japonica. Next base: position 105,595,828 of record JAPPVO010000002.1, on the reverse strand, counting down.
AAAGGGTAAAATAGTCATTTGATCATTTATTCTATCCAGTCCGTCCAACCAAACGTTGGATTCACTAAAAATAGTCCGGGGGATTCACAGTCCGGACATCTAATCCCATGAAAAAACAACACAAGGATACATATCCAATCCAACCAAATAGTCCGGGGGATTCCAATCCCAGGACTCAAGTCCGATGGATTCTAATCCCCCTTTTCCAGTCCGTCCAATCAAACACACCCTAAATATGTGACGCTTCATGAACCCTAAATAATTTTTCCAATTCACAAAGTAGATTTAACGGTGTTGTTCGGTTTGTGGGGACTCCTCCTATTTCGATAATTCGAACTGTTTAATATGTAAAACTTATTGAGTATTTTATTCTTATAAAAAATCACGTTGATCGGATATCGATAACTACTTGATCGGATCAGATTTTTATTAACAATTTATTTTAAAAATTATATTTACTATTAACAAAAATTTAATTCAATCAAATAATTATCAATATTTGATTAATATAATTTTTTATAAAATAAAATAGTCGTTGAGTTTTATATATTGAAATATTCATATTATCAAAATAAAACTCATAATGAACTTCGACGGATGGCATAACACTATCCAATCCAATCATGGACCCGAGAGAAACCTAGCCCTCAGTAGATTATTCCTGCTTTCCTTCCACCTATATTTTCTCCGCTAATCCATCCGACTTTTCAACCAAACCCAAGCAAAAATCTAACCCATCTGTCATTTTTGTTCGTCAACCCTTATTTTGAGCTTTCATCTCTGATGTATGTGCGTGCATACATCTGTATTATTGACTTCAATTGAATTTAATTCACAGAGAGTAGTGATTTTCACAACTCTTACGAAAGGAAGAACAGAAGAGAACCAGTATGAGCTTTGAAGATCTTGAATCGGGACGCCCTTTGACTTCATTCAATGGTACCCATCTCCAACACCGACAACAGGATCCTTCACAGTCCGTCGCCGCCGGCGTCTTTCAGATCAACACCGCCGTTGCCTCCTTCCAACGTCTCGTCAATTCCCTTGGAACCCCCAAGGACACCCTTGAACTCCGTCAAAAACTGTGCGCTCTCTCTCTCTCCCCCCTTTGATTTTGTGCTTTGACTGCCTCATTGTATTATATAATTTGTTGTTTGTTCTTCGTGATCAGGATCATGATCACACAACAACCAAGTTCAATGGTTGTATTAGGCATGATTGGATCTATTTTTTTATTTTATATATCTGGTCCAAACAATTGAGGTGAGAAAGACAAACCACTTTCAAAATTTCTCACAAAAATTGTGGGATTTGGTTATAAAAAATTTAGGATAAATTACATTGCTAGTCTGTGTTTGGCCTCTTGTGTCATTGTGTCATTTTAATCGTTGTAACCGCTCAATTTTAACCTTTAATTTTAAATTTTAAATTTTGTGTAAATTTAGTTCAATTGATATCGCCGATTAGATTTTTGAAGAAGAATTATTAGTGAATTAGTTGAGATTAACAGAGTATAAAAGTTTATAGTTTTCCTTATAAAAGGAGTATTTTTTTTTATATTTTTTTTCCCTCAATGAGTTATTCTTCTATTGGGTTTCATTGAAAGAGGTAATTTAGATGGATTTGCTTTATGATCTACCCTTATTTTGTGATTTATAGCTCTTACATAAAATTGTGTTCATTGGCAGGCATAAAACTAGGTTACATATTGGACAATTGGTGAAAGACGCGTCAGCTAAGCTTAAGGAAGCTAGTGAAACAGATCAGCACACTGAAGTCAGTGTGAGTGCATGTGCAATTAGCATTCTATGTTATACATTTTTATTTTACAGATTATTATTTTCTTTCTTTCTTGATTTCCTTTAGATAACCACTTTTTACACTTCATTTTCAAAGCTTTGCGTCACTGTTTGTGGGAAAATTTCCCTACGCTTTGTCAAAATTATATTTTGTAATTTGGAAAGAGTTATCTTCAGAGGACCGCCTTGAAATTTTTTCATTCAACTTCAGGCCAGCAAGAAGATTGCTGACGCCAAGTTGGCAAAAGATTTCCAGTCGGTTCTTAGAGAATTTCAGAAGGCCCAACGACTTGCAGCTGAGAGGGAGACTGCATATGCTCCTTTTGTTCCTAAGAATGTTCTTCCTTCCCGGTATGTTGGCTAGACTCATTAATTACTTGGGTGTGTTATAGATTTGTTTGTTTCTTGGCTGAAGTGTCTTTCAACGAGGAATTTGTACAAGTTCCCTAGCTGGCATCAACCATCAACTGTTTTTGAGCAAAAAATGTTGAATTGTTTGATGATATGAGAAACATTATAGAAGTGTTTGGTACTTATTATCAACAAAAAAGATTATGCAAGCATGCTGCCCCTTTTATTACCCTCGTAGAAACCCTTCAAAAAGTCTATATTTTATCAACCTTCTAGCTAATATAAGCCAGCTAAATTCTGCCTCTATTATCTACTCTTTCTGCTACCTTATATTATTTTCAGACTCACTACTAGTGGTATAGATTTTCCCCGCACTCGTCCTATGTCATTTAGCCGTTTGGTACATTCAACTTATATAAGGAACCTTATGGATGATTCGATTGGGCATAGAAGTGTGGGAAAACTGAGAAGTAAAAATTCTAGACCATGTGTTTCTGTCACTGATGTAGTCATGAGTGAGTTATCATTTATCAATACTGCATTCTTTAGCTGCCCAGCAGATTGCCAAAGCTATACACATGACGGGTGCCAATGATCAGTATGATATATTGAGTACTCCTATATTGGGGGGGTTTCTGAGTACACCTACATTGTGATATGGATCCTAGTCTCTTTTCACCATGGATTATTTGGTCAGTATTGGCTGAAATTTGGTACTTAATAAAACTTCTATTGGATTTCTATGTAGAATTGGGTTGGTGTTTCACATATTTTCTGCGAATTGACTTCGAATATTTCATCTAATGTCCTTGATTAAATTTTGATCAGCAATGCTAGCAGTGAGCTGGATATAGATTCATCAAGGAGTTCTGAACAGTTTGCTCTTCTCGTGGAATCTAAAAGGTGGGCAACTTGTTAAAACTTGAGCTAGAAAACTTTAGGCCTGATTTTTTAGCAAGTATGGAGACTACTATAATGGTTGTATTGCTGTAAATTACTGATTGGTTTGTGTTACTTATTATCATTATTTATTAAACATGCTTGCCTAACCAATTTATATTCATAATTATTTTAGAACATTTGGACTTTCTTATAAATGTGCTCCTCCCGAGTGATAATAATGATGTAGTCTACCAATCAACTCCTGTTGAAGTATGGTTCGTCCCTGGTTTGATTAGATCCAATTTCTTGCAGTTTTGATGAAAAATGCTGAAATGGGGCATGGCCCTAGCCTTACTGATATAATAAACTGCTAAAGGGTTGCAGCTGCAGCACTTTTGTGTCTTTTCGAGTGATTATTATTATTAATTAATATTGGTTTTTTATTCCCTTTATCACATATAATCCTGTACTGAACAGAGGACATAATTACCAGTTTAAATCCAGTTGACTAAAAATAGGAAACTGCCTTGCAGCATAATTATTTGTGTTAATTTCAAGTGCTTTATCATAATGCTCTTCGAATTTGTATTCACAATTCGTCCCTGGAGGAATGATTTAATACAGGCAAGAGGTTGTCATGTTGGAGAATGAGAGTGTTTTCAATGAAGCCATTATTGAAGAAAGAGAACAAGGGATCAAAGAAATTCAGCAGCAGATTGGTGAGGTGAGTGAGATTTTCAAGGATCTGGCGGTGCTGGTTCATGAGCAAGGAGTTATGATTGGTTAGTTTTATTTATTTGTTATTTTTTAATTTGTAAAATTTCTCCTTTTGTTGATCGTATGAAGCTTTAGTCTAATTATTTTACAAAATCTGCAATTTATTTTCCTTCAGATGACATTAGCTCGAACATTGATAGTTCTCATGCTCGAACTGCACAAGCTACTTCCCATCTGGCAAAAGCATCCAAGATGCAAAAATCTAATTCGTCTCTGGTAAATATTTATTTTTAATTTTCATCTTTTAAATGTTTATTTAATAATGTGATATAAGCTTAAATGATATATTTGTCTAGAGTGGCGTATGAAAGTATAGGCTATTAATTCCATCATATCCAAGGTGTGGGCTTCGCTTTGTATGCATCACACCAAAATGATTATCAATGTTTGTAGCTTCATTGCCTTTGAAGTTTTTTAGCTTGTATTTGCATTGAAATCAAGTACCCTAGCCTACCAAGTGAGTAGTTTTGGCCCAGTGGAAAGGCTCTTGGTGGTCTTCTCATCAGTCGGATGTACCCAATAAATAAAAAAAAGACCATGATGCCATGAATATTAAATGTAGACCATCATACTATGCTTCAGTAACTATGGTCCTAGGCGGTATTGACATTACAAGGTGAAATTTTCATTTGAAACTTTTAAAGCTCTGAGTTCAACCAGTCAGCCGTTTTCGAACTACATTGGATTTTCAGTCTAGCCAAAAGTCATAAAAGCAATCAGCATGCTTGGTTGCCGTTTTTTGAAAATTTTTTTGAAAAAATGATTTGAAAACTGTTTTTTGAAAAAAAATGCTTGTTTGGTTTTCAAAAAAATATATCATTACAATTTCAAATTTCCCTCTAAATTAATTGATTGAAACAATTAAAAAAATACAAAAAAATCACATCAAAACATTCTCTCAGATTTTTAAATATATATATATATACATACATATATGTACCTATATGTACCTATTCTACTAAAGCCTACCTATCTCATTTTCAAAGCCTACCTATCTCATTTTCAAAGCCTACCTATATGTACCTATTTTATTAAAGCCTACTTATCTCATTTATTTTTTTGAAAACATAATTCATTTTTTAGAATAACCAAACAAGTTGTATAAAATTTTCAAAAAACCATATTAAAAAAACCACAACCAAACACAGTGAATATTGCCTAGTATCTTTTTTTTTAAAGCATTATATATATATATATATATATATATATATGTATATGCTTGTAGACTAATATTGTAGTTATGGTATCAATGAGTAAAATATCTAGTTGGGTTGTTTTGGTGTATTCAAATTGAAAGTTACCAAGTAAGGCGCAGCTAATTTGAGTGAACCTCGAGTTGTAGAAATGTGACATCTAGCAACCTTTTCTTTTTCTTTCTTGGGGGGAAGAAATATCTGACGTTTTTTTAAACTTTTCGTGCAGACCTGTCTATTGTTATTGATCTTTGGGATCATTCTGATTATTGTGATCATAGTTGTGGTGGCATGACCAGCAATGTTGGTATGAAATTGAAGTCATTTCAATACATACTTTCTTTATCAATTTGTTTGGTGAAAGCTATTACTGAAAATGCTGACTGAGGTGAGTTGGTCACATCTGGTCCGACCACAAAGTGTCTGAAGTTATTGCTTACCTATTGAATATATGTATTTTTATTTTCTTTTTCTTTCTCTTTTTAAACAATAAAATATTGGAAGTTGATCGCCTATGTACAGTCTTTTCAGATATGGGGCAGACCAAATCTTACTATGAAGCTTTATTACAGCAGATTATGTGAACAGTCTGTCTGCTATAGTCAATAAATGTGATTCTTTTCAATTCTTCTCATTTGACTGCAAAAGAAATTGTATGTCTTTGGGGTTTCAATAATGGTGGCTTTGGGGTGGAAGCTGGGGGGTGTGAATGAGGTGGAGGTGATGGCGGCTTGGCTTGTGGGTCATGGTGGCGGCAGCAGCAGCGGCAGCAACTGTGGCAATTGGGGGTGGAAAGGAGTAGGATGGACCTTGTCTGAAGAAGTTTTTGTTTTTTAAACATATGAGGGCATTTTAGTCTATTAATAATTTCTGTTAGTGGGTTTAAGTTTAGAGGCCCATTAAGGGACGTTTTTTATTTCTCCATACTAGTGAGGCTGAGTTTTATTTTGGACAATAGTTAAAAGGAGATTAGTGTAATTTTGTCCAAATAAAAATAAGATTATAAAATTAAGGACATTTGGATTAATGTGTTGTTTAATTGGTTAACATAACATGTGATTACATAGCAGACGGTGTTGAAGCTATTTTTCACTCGTGGGTCATGTTGACATGGAGATTCTTTCACTATTTTTTAAAAAAGAAAGGGTAAAATGCAGAGGGAGTAAATTGATTTTGCCTCAAGATTTAACAATCAGGCAACAAAACATATAGCACCGAGTTTAGGATACAAGCTCGAAGCAAAAATTATTTGGAGCAAGCTAAGGTGAGATAATGTCCCAACTTGATTTTTATATTTAATTCGTTACTTTTTTTCTTTTGTGTGTGTGTGTGTGTGTGTGTAAAGAAGACAACTGAACAATTGTCCCACCATAAATGGAGTGGACCATGGTCTAAGACCACTAAATTTTCAGCTTAAAAGGGTTCACAAGTAACCAGCTGCCATGATTAATATAAGAAAGCATGAATGGAAAAAGCTTGACCACCGACTCCCTCAAAGCAAAGGGGAATTATAGTTCAATGGAAATAGCAAAAAATAAAAATAAACAAAGAAAAAGGAGAGAATTACACAAATATAGAGAGTTGCACCCTTGGGTAACATTTATTTGGCGGATTAGGTTGGAGTGCGAATGGTTAGTGAAGAGATTGTTAATGTGAGGATTGTTAGTGAGGAGATTAAGTAAAAGTGTATTTGTTTCAATAATAGTCTGGGAGATTGTTAATGATGGGATTGTTAAATTATTTTTAAATAAAATAAATTAAAAAATTATTTTTATATTAAAAAAAATTAAAATAAATATTAAAAAAAAGGTGCACTTGGGATTGTTAAAATAAAATAAAATAAATAAATTGGTTGGCTAGCTATTTTTTTATTCAATCGAATTTTTTTTGGCCGATCGGCTATGTTTGTACATAGAGAAAAAAAAAATGCATTGTACTGAATGTCTGGGTGGACATCCAGGCAAAAGACTGGACAGATTGAAACCGCTCATTATTTTCTTAATTCCACTTGTTTTCCAGCCAAGCTAATCCCCCTACTGAGGAGGATTACTAAATTGCTCAGACTATGAAGCCGACCTTCTCAAACAACACCAAACGTGCTATAAGTAGACCCACAACAATCCTACTCCAGTTCGGCCACTAAAGCGGCCAACAAACCGGGCCCTGATGTTTGAGTTGTATTCTATCACAAAATGAGTATTTGTTAAATTTTTTTGGGCCACCCTGAATTACAATTCCCCCTAAAACAAACAATAACTACTAGTCTTGCAGCACATTGCAAAAATGCACACTACAAAAATGCACACAATTATTCTTTGTTTTGCCAATGCTAGTTTCAAATTCCATGTTGAATCTTTAGATTCCATGTTGAATTAAATGTTAGAACAATCTTCTGTGTAAAAAACAAAATAAAACTGAAACAAATAAAACACTTACAAAAAGTTCTTGTTTCCAAAAATAAAACCAGCAAGACGATGATCAAGTCTAGTGTGTGACACTCTGTCCTTAAGATAGATTTGCCGACGCATAGGTGCTCACGGATTAATGGCGTCTATCTCCCAAGATATAATGATCAAAATCACAGATTGTAATAATACTACAAACAATCTGTCAGGCGAACCAAACCTGAGTTCTACAACTATATGAAAACTCTATGAACTAAATGAAGAACAATGTAGCACAGAAGGAAAACATAAAGGAAATTTGGAATGAATGAATCTACTGGAGGGACCCTGTATTTATAGGGCAAGAGGTGTCTGTTCGGAAGGGCAGACAACCCTTCGAACAGGTGTGACCAGAATTTGAAGAGAGGTGATTGGAGAGGCACTAATTCTGGGAAGCAAAATTCGAATTCGAATTCAAATTTTGGCACAAACGTTTGAATAAATCCGTTAGGATTTCAAATTTTTCCCGCAAAACTTTGAAAAAATTCAAATGAATTTTGTCCAAAAAATTAAGCCCGATCCACAACTCACACCCAGCCGAAGGGCAACAGCGGCGGCGTGCGTGTAATAGATTTAGGTCAAGCTCACTTTGTCCATAACTTTCCTCTTTACAAAACTTGGGGTGCCCCTTTGGGCCTAACCCAAGTATGTCAATCTAAAACTTATATACTCATATAAGTTCTCTTAAAGTTTCTATGTGGGACACCCAAAACATGGTAACTCACATTTGACTCTTCAACTTTTCATTTCATGAACCCGAAAATGACGTCAACTTCCCATTCACTCATAAATAGTTTTGACGATCCGTCTTCACCATATGATTTGTCATGCGGTAAGGAACACATCACCACTTGGACTCACCTCAAAAGACGTGTGGGCCCCACTTAAATTTAAGCTCAAAGATGGCCCAAAATAAGCCTATAAACCAAAATTTTTCAACAATCCCCCACATGAATTGAATTGACGGAGAAAAAATGCAACAACATGATGTTTCTAAAAAGAGTACAGAAATCGGAGATATTTTGCAAAGGTTAGGTAGCTTTTGGCTTTGAACATTCCCTTATGAAACACTATCGGATTTACTAGCTATTCAATGAGCATGATGTCTTGAACTGTTCAGCCATTTGTGTAAAACAAGACAATAAAACTCACACAGCATATTTGCAGACACAGTTTGGTTATCATGATTGTGTTCATTTTGGCCATGAACAACCTGGTACTTTATAAGTGCTCTAGAGAATTGTAGTCCCTACAAGACTCATAGAACCGACCCAGTTCATACTCATATAGATGATTCTTATGAAAAGTACCTGCTATACTCCACTAGGTATTCCTAGATATAAGAATCATTAAAAGTATTGCTTATCCTAACATGCTGCTGACGTCACTATTTCATAATAGAAATGGGTAGGAGATCGACTTCCCAGTGATCCTTATGAGTTATACACAACTCGGTTGTCCCTTTAAATCTAGATCTTGGGATATCCAGTCAATTAGGTTAGGTTTCCGTTGTGGTAACTCTTATTAAATAGGCTTAAGTCCCATTCCCCTCGATGAATTCTCAACTAACTCTTTTGCTAACCCTTTAGTTAGTGAATCCGCTATATTGTCTTTAAACTTCACATATTCAAAGGAAATAATTCCATTAGAGAGTAATTGTCTCACGGTGTTATGTTGATAACGAATGTGTCGTGACTTACCATTATACATATGACTCTGTACTCTACCTATTGCTAATTGACTATCACGATGTATGCATATAACAGATACAAGTTTCAGCCACACTTCAAGGAAGTAACGAAGCCATGTTGCTTCTTCTCTAGCTTTATCTAAAGCTATAAACTATGATTTCATAGTAGATCTAGCAATGCAAGTCTGTTTGGAAGATTTCCAAGATACAGCTGCACCACCAATAGTAAAGACAAACCCACTAATGGGTTTTGAGTCTCTAATATCTTATATCCAGTTTGCATCACAGTATCTTTCAAGCACCGTTGGATATCTCGTATAGTTTAGCCCAATGTTATGAGTAAATCTGAAATATCTTAAAACCCGCATAATAGCTTTCTAGTGTTTTACTCCTAGATTACTCGTATATCTACTTAATTTACTTACTACATAAGCTATATTTAGGCGAGTGCAATTCATCAAGTACATTAAACTTTCAATAATTTGGGCATACTCTAACTGAGAAATACTTTCATGTACATTCTTAGAAATAAACAAATTAACATCCACAGGTATTCTAGCAAGATGATTATCATCTTTGCTAAATTTGTCAAGTATTTTCTTAATGTAATATAACTGTGACAAAGCATATCCTTCTGATGTTTTGGTAATTTCATACCAAGAATTACATTAGCAATCCCCATGTCTTTCATGTCAAAATATTTATTCAATATTTTCTTCGTAGTTTTAATCATGCCGTTATTACTACATATGATGAGCATATCATTAACATAAAGACATACTATAACATAACCTTGTTTGTGTTTTTAACATAAACACATTTGTTACATTCATTAATTTTAAATCCATTTGACATCATTGCCTTGTCAAATTTCTTGTGCTATTGTCTTGGCGCTTGGTTTAAACCATATAATGATTTAACCAATTTACATACTTTCTTTTCTTTCCCTGGAATAGAAAATCCTTCTGGTTGTTCTATATAGATTTCCTCATTTAACTCACCATTTAAGAAAGTTGTTTTCACATCTATTTGATGAATTTGTAATTTGTATAAAGACGTAATGGCAATTAGCATTCTAATGGATGTTATTCTAGTAACTGGTGAGTATATGTCAAAGTAATCAAAACCTTCTTTTTGTATATATCTTTTGATCACAAGTCTTGTCTTGTATTTGTCCATTGATCCATCTGCTTTCATTTTCCTCTTGAAAATCCACTTGTGTCCAAGATGTTTATAACCTGGTGGCAAATCCACCAATTTCCATGTGTGATTTTGCAAGATGGATTCAACTTCGCTATTTACAGTATCTTTCCATAAAGGAGTTTCAAGACTGGACATAGCTTCTTTAAAAGTTAAAGGCTCATTTTCTAACAAAAATTTTAGAAAATATGAACTAAAATATTTTGAGATTTTAAAACGTTTATTACGCCTAGATTCCCCTTCTTCATTTTGATATATCTTTTACTCTTGTACTTGACCATTTTCGTGATCATGGCTAGTAATAGCATCATAAGATCTTTTGATAGTACTATTCTCTTGTCTAGTTTTATTAGGAAACACATGTTCAAAGAACGATACATTCCTAAATTCAATAATAGTATTTACATGCATTTCTGAGTGTTCTGACTTATGAATCAAAAATCGATATGCACTACTATACTTGACATAACTGATGAATATGCAATCAACGGTTTTAGGATCTATCTTAGTCTTTTTAAAACTAGGAATAGTCACTTTAGCCAAATACCCCTTGTCACGACCCAAACCCGCCCCTATGGGTTTAGCACCGTAACCGGCCAGTAATCCGAGATTACCGAAGGCCTGCTTAACAGTAATACAGTAAAACAGAGTACAGGGGCATAACGGAAGCCAATACAGTAATAAAACAATGTCTAATGAGCTGAAACAGTCTGAATGCAAAAAGACTTTTCATACGTTTGTATAGGCAGTGACAAAACAGTATGTACATTATATACAACCATTCAGAGCAGGGACTAAAACCCTATTAACACAGTACAGTATAGTCTATACAGTATTACAAAATGGTACAGAGACAGACGGGGAAATAAAAACACCCCTAAGCCATAGCTTGGCAGGCTCGGAACCTCGCAGTGAGGCACATTGGTTGGCTTGACAAAACTGGAGTTTACCCCGACGCTTCTAGCATTGGTCCGGTGCCTGTACACCTACATATATATATGAGCAGTGAGCTAAAGCCCAGTGAATAACATAATGCGTAAAGAGGTTTAGAATGAATGTCCTTACAGTAATGAAAACAGTTCATTAAATCAGTATATCAGTTGTTTAGTATAGTAAACAGTCATATGTGGTACATCCATTAGCATAACAGTAAACAGTAGGTCTTAAAAGACCGAACAGTAAGTGATGGCCATCAATCAGTGAACAGTGGTGGTTCCAACGAGGGAACCGACAGAGATCTCTGTAACAGTAACAGTCAGTAACAGTAGTTGCTAAGGATGCCACAATACAGTTTAGAATATAGGACATACATTCATTCAGTTAACAGTGACAGTTCAGAAAACAGTACAGTTCAGTATTCAAAAGATAATCATTTTGAACATATCTTTACACAATTGTTACTCACAGAGTTCTGGGCTACAGTAGGCTAGAGCGTCTCCTCGAAATGCCAGCCCTAGACAGTACAGAGTGAACACATACTAAGCTACACAGTTGAGAAAAATAATAATTTAATCCCTAATTTGCCTCAGTGTGTTCTACATCTATATCTTCATTAAGATGTCTTAAACTAGGCCTAAGGATGCCTAGGAGGGGATGAGGATGCAAAGATGCACTCAGAAAACATTTTCAGAATTTTCAGGAAAACAGAGTCCCGCTCGAGCGCAGGTTTCCCCCCTCGAGCGGACATGCAACAAAGGTCCCCGCTCGAGCGTCAACTTCCCCGTTCGAGCGGACCAAAAAGTACTGGATAGGTGAAATTCACGCTCGACGCCCGCTCGAGCGTGTCACCCAGTCCTCCGCTCGAGTGTACATTCCTCCGCTCGAGCGGACTGATGAACAGTGCAAGATGCTGGGAGCTCGATTTTCCCGCTCGAGCGGCACTTCCCACGCTCGAGCGGACGACCAAAATCTGGAAATTCCAGACTTGAGTCCCAAACTCAAAATCAAGTTTAAATGCTAAAATTTCGATCCTCTTGGGCTAATTTTCTGGAAAATATGAGTAAACTCATAGAACAACATGTTACAAAGGTCAATTTGAGAAATCAAGGCCCAAGGGTGTTTCAATTAAACTCATTTTCAAACCCATTTCTCATGATCATGCATGAACATGCTACAAAGTGACATGCATGAGATTAAATCAAATCAAAGCTTCAAATGCTTGCTCAAATGAGCTCATTCCTTTCAAAACAAGATGGAATCATGAACTACTCTCAAAATATGGACATGCATGTAATGAAATCGTGAACTATGACCTCAAAACTTAACAATTCAAACATGCATGCATGAAGTGAGCTTCAATTTAACATGCTAAGACTAAGACATGACTTAGCTCTCTAATTTGGCATGAACCTTGCAAGAATCAACCTTGAATACAACAATGGGTGGTTGAAATTCATACCTAAGTCTTGAATTAGCGGTGTAGGAGCTCAATTTACAATTATCCTCTAAGATCACCAAGTCTTCAAGCAATTCACAAGCAAAATTGAGATGAAAACAACTCCTCTAGTTTCTCTCTCTCTAAATTCGTTTGTGCTAGAGAATAAGGCTGAGGAAATGGTTTGTTTCAAGTGTAATGAGGCTCCAAAAATCAATAAACAAAGGCCCACTAGATGGCAATATGGTAATTAGGTCCAATTTGTGCAATTTATCAATATTTAATCTACTTTAATCATACCAAATCACATTTCAGGTAATTACACCATAAAATCACATTATTTCTACTGATCATGGAACATCAATCAATTTTGGATTCGGCCATCGATAAGGCCTTCAATTAACAGTTTAAACATAAAAACTGAACAGATAATTAAACAGTTAAACAGATAAAATGCAATTCAAACAGATACAGGCAATCAATTCAGTTTCAGATTTCAGTCAGTCAGTTCAGTAATCCAGTCAGTTCGATTACCAATCATAATCATTCTCAGTTTAGCAGTAATCAGTAATTAATCAGTAAGCAATGGTGAGGATTATTACAGTCTCCCCTCCTTAAAAAGAGTTTAGTCCTCTAAACTCGAATTACCTTCATTCTGGAAGAAGACAGGGTTCAGTGGAAACAGTTCAGGATATCTTTTAGCCATGTCATCTTCCCTTTCCCAAGTGGCATATACGCCACCATGGTTTTGCCAGTCGACTTTCACTAACGGGATCTCTTTGTTTCTCAGTCTCTTGATCCGTCTATTTACAATCTGGATAGGCCGTTCTTCATAAGTGTAGTCATCACTTAGCACTACACGGGTTGGCTCAATCACATGGAAAGGATCCCGAAGGTAGTCCCTCAACATCGAAATGTGGAAGACGTTATGCATATGCTCCATTTCAGGAGGAAGCGCAACTTGATACGCCACCGGATTGATCTTCTCAATAATCTCATACGGTCCGACGTATCTGGGCGCTAACTTGCCCTTGACTCCGAAACGAGTCTGGCCTTTCATCGGTGTCACTTTCACAAACACGTGATCACCCACTTCATATTCTCTGTCCCGTCTTCTGACATCTGCATAACTTTTCTGTCTGCTCTGTGCGGTTTTCAGTCGCTGCTGTATCAGTTTTACTTTCTCAGTCGTTTCATAAACAATCTCGGGCCCAAGCAAAGGCCCATCTCCGACTTCTGCCCAGCAAATCGGAGATCTACATTTTCTGCCATACAATGCCTCAAAAGGCGCCATACCAATGCTTGAATGATAACTGTTGTTGTAGGCAAATTCAGCCAATGGCAAATGGCTTTCCCAGTTTCCCTGAAAATCAAGGATACACATTCTCAATAAATCCTCCAAAGTCTGGATGGTCCTTTCTGACTGGCCATCTGTCTGAGGATGATAGGCACTACTCAGTCTCAATTCAGTACCCAATGCAGTCTGTAGGCTTTGCCAGAATCTCGATGTAAACTTCGAATCCCTGTCAGAAACAATAGACACAGGCACTCCATGCAGTCTAACAATTTCATCAATATAGAGTATAGCCAATTTGTCCGCATTATAAATTGTCTTAACAGGTAAGAAGTGAGCAGATTTAGTCAGTCTATCAACAATAACCCAAATCGAGTCCATACCTTTTCTGGAGCGAGGCAATCCAACGATAAAATCCATAGTGATATGCTCCCATTTCCACTCCGGTATCGGTAAGGGCTGCAATAAGCCTGCGGGTCGTTGATGTTCAGCTTTGACTTGTTGGCAATGAAGACATTTTGACACAAAGTCGGCAATTTCTTTCTTCATTCCCGGCCACCAGAAATTCAGTTTCAAATCTTGGTACATTTTCGTATTCCCTGGATGGATAGAAAATTTTGAATTGTGGCCCTCCTGCAGAACTCTTCTTTTCAATTCAGAATCATTCGGTACACACAGTCTTCCTTGAAATTTCAGTACATTGTTTTCAAATTCGAAACCCGGTCTCGGTTTAGATTCTCTTTCTTCGATGACCTTCTTCAAGAAGTCATCCAGTTGCTGTTTCTCTTTAATTTCTTCAATCAGTGCCGGTTGAGCAGAAATAGCGGCTATTGTTCCACCTTGTTCTCTCAAAACAACTTCAATTTCAGATTTTTCAAGGTCACAAAGCAACTCTTTCTGTCCAGTGAGCAAACAAGCTAAATTTGCAATCGACTTCCGGCTCAGTGCATCGGCAACGGTGTTGGCTTTTCCCGGATGATACAGAATCTGTAGGTCATAGTCTTTAATCAGTTCTAGCCATCTCCGTTGTCTCATGTTCAGTTCTTTCTGGGTGAAGAAGTATTTCAGACTCTTGTGGTCGGTATACACTTCACATGTCGCCCCATAAAGCTAGTGACGCCAGATTTTCAGTGCAAATACTACTGCAGCAAGTTCCAAATCATGGGTCGGGTAGTTCTTTTCATGCGGTCTCAGTTGTCGGGAAGCATAAGCAATTACTCTCCCATTCTGCATTAAAACACATCCCAAACCCTTATGAGAAGCATCACTAAACACAGTATAACCATCCGTACCTGAAGGTAAGGTAAGAACAGGTGCAGTCACTAGTCGAGTTTTCAACTCTTGGAATGCTGATTCCCTTTGGTCGGTCCAGTCAAATGATGTCCCCTTCTGAGTTAACTGAGTCAACGGTAAGGCAATTTTGGAGAAATCTTTGACAAACCTTCTGTAATATCCAGCCAATCCCAAAAAGCTTCGGACTTCTGTCACATTTGTTGGTTTAGGCCAGTTTACTACAGCTTCAATTTTCTGTGGATCAACAGAAATTCCATCTTTGCTAACAACATGCCCCAAAAACATAACATGATCAAGCCAAAACTCACATTTAGACAGTTTAGCATAAAGTTTCTGTTCTCTTAGGGTCTGTAGGGCAAGTCTCAGATGATGTTCATGTTCTTCTCTAGTCTTAGAGTAAATCAGTATGTCATCTATGAATACAACAATAAAATCATCAAGGTATGGTTTAAAGATCCTGTTCATGAGGTCCATAAATGCAGCAGGTGCATTGGTAACTCCGAAAGGCATAACTAAAAATTCATAATGTCCATACCTCGTTCGAAAAGCAGTTTTATCAATGTCCTCAGGTTTAACTTTCAACTGATGGTATCCGAATCTGAGATCAATCTTAGAGAACACTTGAGCACCCTGTAACTGATCAAACAGGTCATCAATACGTGGCAATGGGTATTTATTTTTCACAGTTACCTTGTTCAGTTCACGGTAATCGATACAAAGTCTCAGTGAGCCGTCTTTCTTTTTCACAAATAAGACAGGTGCGCCCCACGGTGAAGTACTAGGCCTGATAAACTTCTTGTCTAACAGTTCTTGCAGTTGCACTTTCAATTCTTTCAATTCAGTTGGAGCCATTCGGTAAGGAGCTTTCGATACAGGCTGTGTACCCGGAATCACATCAACGGTGAACTCAATCTCCCTGTCAATCAAATCCCCTGGCAGATCATCTGGAAACACGTCTGGGAATTCTCTGACTATAGGAATACAGTTCACATCAGTTTTAACATTATCACCAATAGATACAGTCAATACAGAACACAGATATCCCTTACACCCCTTTCTAATCAATTTAACGGCTTTCACAGAAGAAATCAAATACGGAGGAGGTACTACTCCAACCCCATTAAACACAAATTCGGGTAAGGCGGACGGAAAACAACTTGCTTTGTCACACAGTCAATGGTAGCATGATATTTTTGTAACCAGTCCATCCCCAATATTACATCAAAATGATCAATGTTCAATGACAGTAAATCAATAAACAGATGCATATCTCCAACAATGATTTCACATGCAGGGTACATATAAGCACATGTTATGGATCCTCCAACAGGTGATGATACAGCTAACAGATAGTTCATGGGTTCTAAGGGTCTATTCAATTTCCGTGAAAAAGCATGCGATACATATGAGTGTGTAGACCCCGAATCAATCAGTACATATGCATTTTGAGTACAAATAGAGAGGATACCTGACACAACGGTCTCAGTATTTTGCACGTCTCCCGGTACTAGGGCGAACACTCGGCCCTGCCTCATAGGCTCTTTCCCGGTAGCTTTGGGGTTCGGTTTTGGTGCTACAGTTGATGCTGCGGCGCTGCCTGCAGCTTTACTATTGCCCGGAGCAGTGGAAGGGCAATCTTTAACCATGTGGCCCACCTTGCCACACCTGTAACAAGCACCAGAAATTTTATAACAAACTCCCTTATGGTTCTTACCGCATTCGGAACAGGGCGGAAAGGAACGGTTTCCTTGACTAGAAGTAGTCGTTGACCTTGTATTTTGCTTTTTGTTCAGCGGGTTGTTCTTGCCTTTCTTGAACTTAAAACTCTGCCTCTTACCACGCCATTCAGACGCTGGTGTTTCAGATTGTTTCACAGCTTCGATGTTCGACTCAGCCATCAATGCTCGGTCAAGAACACCTACATAGTTTGGTAATTTCAGAACACTTATTCTGTCCAGTATTGCAACATTCAGGCCGCCTTCAAACCTTCTGGCCTTCTTGTAATCAGTGTCCACCATATGTGGTGCATATCTAGCAAGCCCGGTGAACTTTGTTTCGTATTCAGCGACGGACATCGTGCCCTGTCTCAGTTGTTCAAATTCAGTCACCTTCCTATCCCTGACACACTGAGGGAAGTACTTTTCAAAGAAGGCTACTTTGAATTGAGCCCAGGTCATAGCAATGTTGTCATCACGGGTAAGCATCCACCACCTTCTGGCCTCTTCTTGCAAGGTGAAGGTAGCTAACAGTACTTTGTTTGCTTCCGAGCACGGAAACACTTCAAACAGTTTTTCAGTCTCCAAAACCCATGCTTCAGCTTTTAACGGTTCAAGGCCTCCCTGAAAGGATGGCGGTTTCAGTTTGCTGAACTTCTGGGTAAGAGCAATTATGTCCCCATCATTAGCATTAACATTCTGTACATTCACATTCTGTTCCGGTACAGCCGGAGGAGGAGGTGGGGGCTGTTGGTTCTGTTGTTGCTCTAATCTTGCAGTTATCAGTTCCATCATTCTTTCCATTCTTGCCATTCTTGCCTCAGTGGATGAGGACTCAGATTCATTTGCATTATCCATTTCACTATAAGCAGTTATAGCAATTAAAAACATAAGCAGTTGCACACTTAACAGTTTATCACATTAGCACATATTCAGTCATGTCATAACCACACACTTATCATGCTCATGTAATGCCCTAATCGCTTTTCTAGGACATCCTATAGCTCATTTGGACACGTGTGTGCGGTATAACTCGTGGTTAAGTATCGCTCTGATACCACTCTGTCACGACCCAAACCCGCCCCTATGGGTTTAGCACCGTAACCGGCCAGTAATCTGAGATTACCGAAGGCCTGCTTAACAGTAATACAGTAAAACAGAGTACAGGGGCATGGCGGAAGCCAATACAGTAATAAAACAATGTCCAATGAGCTGAGACAGTCTGAATGCAAAAAGACTTTTCATACATTTGTACATGCAGTGACAAAACAATATGTACATTATATACAACCATTCAGAGCAGGGACTAAAACCCTATTAACACAGTACAGTACAGTCTATACAGTATTACAAAACGGTACAGAGACAGACGGGGACATAAAAACACCCTTAAGCCATAGCTTGGCAGGCTCGGAACCTCGCAGTGAGGCACATTGGTTGGCTTGACAAAACTGGAGTTTACCCCGACGCTTCTAGCATTGGTCCGATGCCTGTACACCTACATATATATATGAGCAGTGAGCTAAAGCCCAGTGAATAACATAATGCGTAAAGAGGTTTAGAATGAATGTCCTTACAGTAATGAAAACAGTTCATTAAATCAGTATATCAGTTGTTTAGTACAGTAAACAGTCATATGTGGTACATCCATTAGCATAACAGTAAACAGTAGGTCTTAAAAGACCGAACAGTAAGTGATGGCCATCAATCAGTGAACAGTAGTGGTTCCAACGAGGGAACCGACAGAGATCTCTGTAACAGTAACAGTCAGTAACAGTCAGTAACAGTAGTTGCTAAGGATGCCACAATACAGTTCAGAATATAGGACATACATTCATTCAGTTAACAGTGACAGTTCAGAAAACAGTACAGTTCAGTATTCAAAAGATAATCATTTTGAACATATCTTTACACAATTGTTACTCACAGAGTTCTGGGCTACAGTAGGCTAGAGCGTCTCCTCGAAATGCCAGCCCTAGACAGTACAGAGTGAACACATACTAAGCTACACAGTTGGGAAAGATAATAATTTAATCCCTAATTTGCCTCGGTGTGTTCTACATCTATATCCTCATTAAGATGTCTTAAACTAGGCCTAAGGATGCCTAGGAGGGATGAGATGCAAAGATGCACTCAGAAAACATTTTCAGAATTTTCAGGAAAACAGAGTCCCGCTCGAGCGCAGGTTTCCCCCCTCGAGCGGACATGCAACAAAGGTCCCCGCTCGAGCGGACCAAAAAGTACTGGATAGGTGAAATTCACGCTCGACGCCCGCTCGAGCGTGTCACCCAGTCCTCCGCTCGAGCGTACATTCCTCCGCTCGAGCGGACTGATGAACAGTGCAAGATGCTGGGAGCTCGATTTTCCCGCTCGAGCGGCACTTCCCATGCTCGAGCGGACGACCAAAATCTGGAAATTCCAGACTTGAGTCCCAAACTCAAAATCAAGTTTAAATGCTAAAATTTCGATCCTCTTGGGCTAATTTTCTGGAAAATATGAGTAAACTCATAGAACAACATGTTACAAAGGTCAATTTGAGAAATCAAGGCCCAAGGGTGTTTCAATTAAACTCATTTTCAAACCCATTTCTCATGATCATGCATGAACATGCTACAAAGTGACATGCATGAGATTAAATCAAATCAAAGCTTCAAATGCTTGCTCAAATGAGCTCATTCCTTTCAAAACAAGATGGAATCATGGACTACTCTCAAAATATGGACATGCATGTAATGAAATCATGAACTATGACCTCAAAACTTAACAATTCAAACATGCATGCATGGAGTGAGCTTCAATTTAACATGCTAAGACTAAGACATGACTTAGCTCTCTAATTTGGCATGAACCTTGCAAGAATCAACCTTAAATACAACAATGGGTGGTTGAAATTCATACCTAAGTCTTGAATTAGCGGTGTAGGAGCTCAATTTACAATTATCCTCTAAGATCACCAAGTCTTCAAGCAATTCACAAGCAAAATTGAGATGAAAACAACTCCTCTAGTTTCTCTCTCTCTAAATTCGTTTGTGCTAGAGAATAAGGCTGAGGAAATGGTTGTTTCAAGTGTAATGAGGCTCCAAAAATCAATAAACAAAAGCCCACTAGATGGCAATATGGTAATTAGGTCCAATTTGTGCAATTTATCAATATTTAATCTACTTTAATCATACCAAATCACTTTTCAGGTAATTACACCATAAAATCACGTTATTTCTACTGATCATGGAACATCAATCAATTTTGGATTCGGCCGCCGATAAGGCCTTCAATTAACAGTTTAAACATAAAAACTGAACAGATAATTAAACAGTCAAACAGATAAAATGCAATTCAAACAGATACAGGCAATCAATTCAGTTTCAGATTTCAGTCAGTCAGTTCAGTAATCCAGTCAGTTCGATTACCAATCATAATCATTCTCAGTTTAGTAGTAATCAGTAATTAATCGGTAAGCAGTGGTGAGGGTTATTACACCCCCACACTTTTAAATATTTGTAGGATGGTACTCTCTCATGCCACATTTCGTAAGGTGTTTGATTCACTTTCTTTCGGGGTACTTTATTAAGAATATAATTAGCAGAAAGTATGGTTTTCTCTCACAAGTTCTGAGGTAATTCAGAACTTATTAGCATGACATTCATCATTTCTTTTAAAGTCCTATTTTTCCTTTCAGCAATTCCATTTTGTTGAGGTGAATAAGGAGCGGTGATTTGATGAATTATTCCATATTCTTTACAAAAATCACCAAAATGTGATTCATATTCATCATCTTTATCACTTCTTAGAATTTTAATTTTCTTACCAAGTTGATTTTCAATTTCATTCTTATATTGAATGAAAGTTTCTAAAGCTTCAACCGTGGTTCGAATTAAATAAACATAACTATATCTAGTACCTTTAGTTTGAATTAATTTAAAATTATAAATGTCTCTATGAATTAATTTAAGTGGTTCAGTACTTCTTTCAATTGAATGAAAAAGAGTTTTAGTTAATTTTGCCTCAACACAAATTTCACATTTATGATTTGGATCAATTTCAAATTTAGGTAAACATTCCATATTAATTAATCTACGCAAAGATCCATAATTAATATGTCACAGTCTACCATGCCATAAATTTAAAAACTCAAGCAAGTAAGAAGAAAATGTATTTTTATTAATCATAGGAAATACAATAGTCATTACATTCATTTTGAAAAGGCCATCTGTCACGATCTAACCTCCGCCCCACAGGATTAGAGACATAACTGGCCAATAATCCAATATTACCAAAGGCCTGCTTAACAGTCAATAGTATAAGAGGCTGGCGGAAACCAATAATATCACAAAACATCGTCCAATGAGCTGTGGAACTAAAATGAACAAACAACTCTGTATGTATCACTGTACAATCATCTACTATCATAAACATGTACCAAAAACATATACAATACTTAGGGAATTATTCCCTTACGTAATATATATAAAACAAAAGATCTTTGATATGAGACACATGATCACTTACCAAAAGGGTGAATACATCACCACCCAAAAAAAAATCATAGAGTTAGACCCAAAAGGGTTGGCTTGACAACTAAAAGATAGGTTGATGCCCTCAAGTCCTTTCTTGAGCTTGATCACCTACATGACAAATATAAACTGTGAGCCAAAGCCCAGTGAACAACAATGTGTAAAGAGGTTAGAAATAGAGCAATCATATGAATCTACGTGCACATATGTTAGTCTTTCAAATCATAATCATATAACTCAATATCTCATACATATCTGGCCATGGTACTATTACCCTTAGGCGACGGCCACGTGAGTATAGGCTACGGTATTGTTACCCCCGAGCGAGGGCTAGGTGAACATAGACCACGGTATTATGACCCTCAGGTAAAGGCCACGTGAATGTAAACCACGGTATTATTACTCCCGGGTAAGGGCAACATGAATAAAACCGCGGTATTGTTACCCTCGGGCATGGCCCACGTGAGCATATTGCATGGAGTGGACTCATTCATTCAATAAATCATATCATTGTAGAACAAGCTTAAACAAGAACAATAATAATCAGAAAGAATTATTACTCAAAAATAGCTTTACTACATTGTCACTCACAGTTAGTTCTGTGTGGCACATGGCTAGGATGCGGCATTTGACCTACATAGACACATGAAACCACAATGGTTCAATCTACATTGTCACCAACTTGTCTGTTACTGGTCCGTACTTATTATTTAATCCGATCTCATGCATTCTTGCATTTTCTCTTATGTTCATACAATGCATATGCTCATGGAAAACAATTGAAAATCATGCCATTGGAGGCGTGGAAGGTAGAGAAAACAAAAGGAAAATCAAACTAGACTGTCTTTGTTGGCCGCACGTGCGGTGGTTTGGTCGCTCGTGCGGTGGCCTTGGCCGCATGAGCGGGCGAACTTCAAAATGCAAATTTGGCTAAAACAAGGTTGGCCACTCGTGCAGTGGCCCAGGCCGCTCGAGCGGTCTGGGTGAAAAACCAGTTTGAATTTTTTACTGAAAATAGAGCTTTTCCCTTCTTCAAACCCAAGCTCATTTTCCATACAAGAAGGCTCAAAAACACTTAAAAACCCTATGGTGGAATACTTCCAACGTCAAACAATAAAGCAAGGCTCAATACTTAAATAAGACTATAAAATCATGAACTTTAGGTGTACAATCTCATTGTATGCAAAGGTTGAGTGTTAAAGTTAAAACCCTTGAAATTTTCTCTTCAAATCCCAAAATTCAAGCAAGATGCAAGTGAGAAAGCATGAATAATGCCATGTATTACAAGGATAAAAGCTTGCTCATTTCACTTCTTCACCTTAGGGTTCCTATCATCACTTTACACTACCCAATTTCTCAATTCCTCTTAATTTCTAGGATTCCATGGGTAGACAACTTCAATTCTTGAAATTAAAAGGAAAGTTTCTTATCTTAGATGGGTGAATTGGTGAAGATTTAGCTTGAGCTCTCTTACTCCTCTTCTTCTCTTTCTTTCTTCTACTTCTAGGGCTCTCTCTCAAGTTGCCTCTACAACAACCACTATTCCTCTTTGTTGACTTGAGTTAATAAGTTAATGAGTTAGTCTCAATTTTCTTTAATCAAATTTTAAGCTTAACTAAATTCAATCCAATTCACTTAATCGAGTCAATCCTCATTATAGCCTAATTAACTTCACTCCAACTTAATCTTGCTAAGGTGAATTAGGCTTTAACCACCTCGTCCAACATTTAATTTACCCTGTCAATTTAACGAATCAGACAGGTCTTTTCACATACTATCATATCTGTTACTCTACACATATATCAAACAATTCATGGCACATAATTTTCATACATATTAGCATATAAATCACATAAAGACACATAGGTAAAGTGACTTCTATTTTAACAAGTAATCAAGGAGGCGGGTGTTACACCGTCATTCATGTAACCTTTTCCTATATACATTTCGTTTTTGGTAAGTACAAACTTGTCACTTAAAAAATTAGCTTAAACCCATTCTTGCTCAACAAAGATCTGGAAACAAGATTCTTGCTAATGTTCGGTATATACATCACATTGTTGAAAGTGAGTTCCTTTCCAGATGTCATCTTCAAAATAACGTTTCCTTGTTCTTCGACTTTAGACCTCGAGGAGTTGCCCATGAACAGTTGTTCCCTATTCTCCACCACAGAATAGGAGGAGAACATATTTTTGTTGGCACAGATGTAACAAGTAGCACCAGTGTCCACCAACCATTCTTTGAGATTTCCAACAAGGTTGGTTTCGGACACCACAGCTGAAAGGTTTATGTCATCAACACCATTGGAGATTCAGTCCACTTCGGTGACATTGGCTTGAGCATGTTTTTTACTTGAGCTTCTTTTTCTTTTACGCTTGTTACGACAATCTTTGGCTTGGTATCTTTCTTTGTCAGAGATGTATCATTTGCAATTAAACTTGAATTTCTTAATTTTCCCTCCCTTAGAGTCTTGTGAGGAACTTTCTTTGGTATATTTTCGTTTCGTTGCTTTTGGTACATGTTCTACCATATTAGCCTTGGACTCCATAGGATGCTTTCCAACCCTCTTATCAGAAGTCCGATTGTCTTCCTAAATTTTCAGTAGCACAATTAATTCTTTCAAAATCATTTCTTTGCACTTGTGCTTGAGATAGTTCTTGAATTCATTACATCCTTGTGGTAATTTTTCAATTAGGATAGCAACTTAGAAAGACTCGTTTAGTGACATGCCTTTTACATGGATGTCATGTAGGATAAGTTAGAGATCCTGAACTTGGCTGATCACAATCTTTGAATCAACCATCACAAAATCCAGAAATTAGCCCACCACGAATTTCTTCGAGCCAACATATTCTGTTTTGTATTTTTTCTCTAATGACTCCCATAATTCCTTTGTCATCTTGCTAGGGCTATAAACGTTATACAATATATTATCAAGCCCATTCAAGATGTAGTTACGACAAAGGAAATCCACATGCTTTCAAACATCGACCGCAACAACTACTTGTCAATTGATTTCATCTTCTGTCAAAATAAGAGCATCTTTACGAAGGAAACACGTTAGATTCAATGTTGTAAGATAGAACAACATTTTCTGTTGTAATCTTTTAAAATCAATTCCTATGAACTTTTTTGGCTTTTCCCCGTGATTTACCAAGACTGCACCACAGTAGGAGGGATAAAACAATCATAACACCGGTCGGATCAAAAGTTTGAGCAGTTTCAGGAGCCATTGAATTCTAAATTATAAAATAGAATTATAATTAGAATTGTATACTACACAAAAAATTAAGCCAAAAACATAGAATATAATTCTGTAAAAAAAAAAGAAAAAGTTATAACTTTTATTTCAAAGTAATTTGAAAATAAACTTTTATTAATCAAATCAACTCCACACATAATATTATTTTTATAAACTTCAATAATTAGAATACTGAAAAACAGAATTTTAATTAATGAAAAACCTAAAATATTATTTTCTGAAAATCCAAAATTAAATTCTGACAAACTTGACACAGATAATAATTTATGTAATCAAGCTACGAAGAAAATTTGGAAGGAAACAAATGAAATTTTTTATATAAACAGAATAATTCGACTCTATCTTAAGATTGTTGGAACAATCTTCTGTGTAAAAAACAAAATAAAACTGAAGCAAATAAAATATTTACAGAAAGTTCGTGTTTCGGAAAATAAAACCAGTAAGACGATGATCAAGTTGAATATGTGACATTCTGTCCTTAAGACAGATTTACCGCCGTACAAGTGTTCACAGATTAATGGCGTCTCTTTCCCAGGATATAATGATTAAAACCACAGATTGTAGTAGCACTACAAACAATCTGTTAGCGAACCGAACCAGAGTTTACAACTATCTGAAAACTCCATGAACTAAATGAAAAACAATGCAGTACAAAAGGAAAACATAAAGGAAATTTGGAATGAATGAATTTGCTAAAGAGACCCTGTATTTATAGGCCAAGATGTGTCTGTTCGAAAGGGCAGACAACCCTTTGAACAAATGTGATCGGAATTTGAAGAGAGGTGATTGGAGAGGCATTGATTCTGGAAAATAAAATTCCAATTCAAATTTTGGCGCAAATGTTTGAATAAATCCATTAGGTTTCAAATTTTTCCCTCAAAACTTTGAAAAAATTCAAATGAATTTTGTTCAAAAAATTAAACCTTGACCCGACGGTGCATGTCGTAGATTTAGGTCAAGCCCACTTTGTCCATAACTCCTTTCCTTACAAAACTTGAGGTGCCCCTTGAGACCCAATCCAAATATGTCAACCTAAAACTTATATACTCATGTAAGTTCTCTTAAAATTTTTATGTAGGACACTCAAAACCAGATAACCCACAATTGACTCTTCAACTTTCCATTTCACGAACCTGAAAACATCAACTTCTCATTCACTCAAATAGTTTTGACGATCCGTCTTCACCATGTGACTTGCCATGCGATAAAGAACACGTCACTACTTAGACCTACCTCAAAAAACGTGTAAGCCCCACTTAAATTTGGACTCAAATATTGCCCAAAATAAGCGTATAAACCAAAATTTTCCAACATTAAATACATACATGGCCTTGCTGATCGGGAAGCTAATCACATGCCGATGTGAATAAGAGAACACATTACTATCTTACCTTAAAAATAAAAAATAAATAAAAAGAAGACAAGACGAGTGTCACAACCAAAACCCAACTCTGAGTATAAATTATCTATGGCAATCCATCCCCTAGATAAATTCTCATGAATGTTTCCAGTGGAAGTCATTAAATTTGAATCCTCTGCCTGAAGGATCTGGTATAATGTGGAACCATTAATCCATGAGCAAACAGTTACGACAAGGATTAAAATTTTCCATTGCCATAAATCTTATGGTGCAGACCTAAATAATTCATCCCACAAAGACTGGTATCAAGGAGGGTATTTGTTTATACCTCATTCACAGGATTATATTGCATCATAAACGTTAAACATAAAAAGGTCTCCGTATAAACCATGCATTTAAAATAAGGAAGGCTATGAAATACAGAAAAAAAAGAAGGCAAAAAATTCTTGAAGTTTCAAACACAATTGCTCATCAGTCTTTCAACAAAAAGCCTTTGTCTGCCCAGCAGTGCAGAAGATCAACCTGTACCAAAAAAAACCATAAGATGTGGGAAACTCAACAATATTCAAAGCCTCTGTATGATACTACATTGAAGCATGCAAACAAAATTCAGACTCCGGGATTTCAGTGCAACAAATATACCAATACTAAGGAAATAATCAGCAAACGAAACAACAAAACCTGACTGATGTTTGAGATTGGCTTTTTTAGTGGGGCTTTTTTGTTGATTTTTTTTTTTGCCTTTAGCCAACTTTTTTCTTAAAAATTTTCAAAATAAGAAGCCTTTTAGGTTTTACTCGACTAGACAGAACAGAAAACTAAAAGCAAAATTCAAAAAGTTTGGAAAAAAGTCCACTAAAGACAAAAGCCGCCAAAAACAGAAGAATATCATCTCAGCAATATCAAAACCAGTAAATACTCAAAGGGGGAACCAAACAAGAAACATACTAGGGCTGGCTTGGGATGCCAGAATGCAAGAAAATTAGTGATGCAAGTAATGCTCTAATTATCAGCTGATTGCCACAGAGTTAGTGAAGTGGGAGGAAAATGACTGGCGATTCTCTCTCTCTCTCTCTCTCTCTCTAAAAGTGGGATTGTATTATTTTTTCCCTTTTCTGCTGAAGAGATCATTAAGTTCAAATGGTCAATGTAGTAAATAGCAGGTCTGAAACTTACCTCCAGATCACAAGACACGATATACAATATAGAAGACAAGATCACCCCCTATTGGCCTCTGCTGCAAGAAGTCCCATTTGTTCAGTAAGGTGAATCATATGTTGGGTCTTGTCCCATCCACTATCCCAACCTGTTTGCCGATCCAGTTCCTTGCCAATACAGCATTCCAATGTGTTAGAATTAACCTCATCTGTGTCCCTGGTAAGTGGGCTTACTGAGAGAAATTGTTCCCAGAAAACATCAT
Source organism: Camellia japonica (assembly GCA_030407325.1). Classification (NCBI taxonomy): domain Eukaryota; kingdom Viridiplantae; phylum Streptophyta; class Magnoliopsida; order Ericales; family Theaceae; genus Camellia; species Camellia japonica. The sequence continues at coordinate 105,568,263 of JAPPVO010000002.1, read as the reverse complement.
TTATGCCCGGAAGCTTGGGAATATCATCCAGCATGATATCAACATCGGTATCAGAAGAAAAGTCGTCAGTCACAGCAGGCATTGACCCATCAATGAATCCAGACATCGAATCCATAAAACCTGTATTTCCAGTCCCAGAATTCAAGTCAGAGACTTCAACGGTGCTTTCTGGCATGATTCCTTGTACTTGAGAGAAGTTGGGCAGAACTGTATCTTCCTGTGAATTAATGATCATTTCAGGGAACTGAGCTACTTTAGCTGGGCCAGATGTCACACAAGGAGAAGATTGGATCTCAGAAACAGCAGGTGAAGGACAACTGACGGGCATTCCCAACTCTGTAGATAAATACGACTCAGAGGAAATCGGTAGTACCTCTGAAAGGGTCACTCCTGAAACCCGATTGGAGGTGTTACCCCTATCCAATGCTTGGGGAGGAGATGGTATGTTATCAATCAAGAAGCCACTGGGGCCACTGATTGTCGATTCTAACCTAGGAGATGCATTCATTTTCAAGATTTGCCGCAGCATTGCTTTCGCTGCCTCATTCATTAATGGTTGATACTTAACAATCTGTCCATCGGGTGAAGCAGTGTCATGCTTGCCGACTGAATTACTTTCTTCTTCTTGATTAGGAAGTCTCCTTTTCTTGTTAACCCCAGAAATGCGCCTGTTGCTTTCATTTTTCTGTTCTACTAACTGGGCTAGGAAGCCAGGGCTCTGCATGGCCTTCGCAAGGAATGACATCGTATGCTGCTGCCGCTGCTCCATCACCTGAACGCGTTGCCCAACTGCTTGCAACTGATGATCGGTTGCTTGTTGCTGTTGCCTCAATCTGACAAGCTCCTGCACGAGGACATTCTTATCCCTTTTAAGTTTTTCAATCTCTTCCTCATGCCCAAACTTTTCTACCTCAAAACAAGAACCCACTGGTTTGTCTTGGACTTTAGGAGATTGTTGATGGCTATGTACATTCGCGGGTTTTCTCCTGCTAATGATCTTCAAAAGGTGCTTTTGGCCTCTAAGAAACCCTTCATTGGCAAACTCCCAGTGATCTGGATCGACCTTCCTGAAACCCTGCTTGGTCAAATAAATAAGAAAACTATAAAAACAAAAAAAAACAAAATTAAGGTCAATTCACAACATGAAATGACAAAGAAAACTGTACAGAAAATAGGAAAAGAATGGTAGAAGAAACTCAATCTCAACTATCTAATTTTAATAAGGTAAAAAGCAGATCGTAGAAATTCTTTATATCTTTGAAAAGTATGATGTAATTCAGGGAATGCAACTTGGATTATTAAATTCATAGCGAAGATTAATGAAACATTTTAACACTGTGTTCGGTTCAAGAATTTGGGTAGGGTTTGGAAAGATAAAGAGAAAAGATATGTAAAATGTGAATGAAATATAACTATATTTCACCTACAATTCACACACCTTTTTCCTTCCCTTTTCCAAACCCTTCCCAAATCCATCAACCAAAAACAGCCTAAAGATGCAGATCGATGCAATTAACATAAGGAAAGGTAGATTGAAACAAAAAGTCATTGTGATAGAAGGTATGAAGCGTAATATGATAAATTTATGTTAGACTGGCGATTGAACTGTTCACATATCCACAACAGCAACACCATGGAAGGCCAACTAAAACAGAAAAACATAGCAAACAAAAATTAGATTAAAAAAATAGTTTGTGCGATAGTCAAAACGAAAACTATACAATTCTCTAGCACAGTTATAAGGATTTGTGTTTGTTAATGAAGCATATAACTAGTTCATGTTTATATAGCATAAGGTCCATACGACTCCTTATAAAACTAAATTGACTGCTGATGCTTGTACAAAGGTCAAAGAGTAAGCAAAGACAAAACCCTTGATACAATCAGACAAATAAAATAAAGAATAAAGTTTGATCAGCAAGCACTGCCTCTGCCTCTGCCTCTTTATTTAGATAGGCTCAACAGGTCATTCAGAATATCCAACCATTATCTAGATAAGCACTGCCTCTTTATATATATATATATATATATCATTGGAATATAATTTAAAGTGATTTTGATCATGACATAATGGTTAAAAATGTTGCTCTGAGACCATCACAACTGTTTGATAGACTGACAAATTGTTTCCATAATTTTTTGGTACCACAATAGCATTTATTTTTCAGTGTCAGAATTTCTTTTGGGAAGCCACCTTTACCAGAAAACCCAATTTACAATAATAAATTTTATTTATTTTTATTAAAAATTATTTATAATTGAACAGTAATTAAGAGGGTAAATCCAGAACTACAAACCACTCACTCAAATTTTCACATTCATAGACAAAATTCCATCAAATTTCACTGAGTCTGTGACATGAATATGACCCATGAAGCACTAATCCCCCAATATTTCAATGAAACTTAAATTCAATAAAAACCTAACTGGACTATCAAGAATCATAAAATTAATGAAAACCCAGATAAGATGAGAGAATAATTATTAGAAATTCAAGAAAGGGAAAGAAACCCACATAAGTGTTCAACTGTCTGACGAAGCTAGAGAAGTTGTTGTGCTTGAAATACTTAGGCAAGAGATCTCTAGCGAACTCAGGGACGTTCCAGACCACGAAGCTGTTGTTATTGTTACTCCACGACACGATCGAGTCCGTAGATGGATCGTTCACCATGTCGTAGGTCTTGCTCAGAAAAGGCGGTGGCGAACTCGCAATTGCATTCGGTGCCGAGCTACTCATCGTCGCCGTGTCCTGTACTTCCTCCATTTTTACCCCCAAATCTCTTCAATCAATTGCAAGTTTTCACAGATTATAGTCTAGAGAGAGAGAGAGAGAGAGAGAGACTAGTAGGAGAGAAGACACCAACAGTGAACGAGAGAGAAATGACTGAAAGCGGTGGAAAGAGGACGCAACGAGCGGTTCGATTGCGCCCAGCAAGGCGTCTTCTTTTCTTCTTTTTAACTTTTGCCCCCTCATTGTTTTTAAAATTGCGTATCATGACTTTTTAGAGGATCTAAATAAGTGCTTTTTTTTAAAATTTTTATAAAAATATATGTAAAAAAATAAAAAAGGTAGTATAATTTTAAAAAGATAAAAAAAATATTTTAAAAATTTTAAAAACACATATTAAATTGGTTGTAATGGGTAATTAATTCAAAATAGTAATAAAAAAAAAGGGGTAAAACTTTAGCTATATGGTTTAAATTATTTAAATTTTGAAATGATATTTTGCCTATTAAATCAAGTTTCAACTGATTTATAATCATTTTCAATTAAGGTCTCGTTTGAGAATTTTATTTTTGTACTGATTTTTTTATTTTTTTAGTGGATAAATTATAAATATACTCTTTGAGATTTGTTTAACAAACGGATTGCATTCTTTAATTTGAAAAATTATAAATATCTCCTTATCAAAATTGTAAAAAAAATAAATTTCTAACTGCTTTCTTATCCAATAATAAAATTAGTTAAATTATTAATTAAAATAAATTTTTGACATCATTAAAAGCTGTTAATTGACTTAATGAATTATTAATAAAAGAGACAATTTGTTATAAAATTAAAAATTTTAAAAGGCGAAATGTAATTTTTAAAACTAGAGAGACAAATCAGTGTGTTTTGTTTGAGTTTTTTGGATTAAATTTTTTGAAAACTCAATTTTTTGGTTTTCGTGTTTTTTTATTTTTAGTGAATATTTTTAAAATTTTAAACATTTTTTTTACTTTTTTAGATGCACCTTACTTAGATGTATCTAAAAAATAAAAAAATTGTGAAAAAATATTTTAAAAATTTAACAAATACATAAAAATACAAAAAATATATTGAATTCTTGTATTTTTTTTTTTGTATTTTTGGTATTTGGTGAATTTTGAAAAGGTTTTTTTCACAATTTTTTTACTTTTTAGGTATATTTATGTTAGGTATGTCTAAAAAGTAAAAAAAATTGCTTAAAATATTAAAAAAATTAATAAAAACAAAAAAACATGAAAAACACGAAAGTAGAATCTTCTGAAAAGTGTTTTTGAAAAAACATAACCAAGCAATTTGTAAGGTAGTGTATTTGTAATTAAACCCTTTTTAGTTAAATAAAAAATTTTGAAAAAAATAGTGATTAATTGTTGCGTAGACGACATCTTTTTTTCTTTTCTTTTTTTTAAAATTTTAAAACTAGGGTAAATTACAAATATACTCTTTGATATTTGTTTAAAATATAAATTGTCCCTTGTGGTTTTGAAAATACATCTTGTGCTTTCAAGTATCAAATTGCACAACAAATGATCCATTTTATTAATAAATTATCAAGTCAGTTAACTGCTTTTAATGATGTCATAAATCTATTTCAATTAACAATTCATTTAATTTTATTATTGTATAGAATAATAGTTAACAATTTTACTTTTTCTGTTAATTTTATTGAATAAAAAATTTTGACAAACAAATATTTGTAATTTCTAAAATTACAGGAGGCAATCTATATTTTAAATAAGAAAAATTGCCCATTAGTGCTATTCAAAAAAGTTATTTATAAAAGAATGATAAACATTGTAAATATTAATAATTAAAATAGAGAGCTTCTAAATGCCTCTACATTCTTACTTTGGACCCCCATTTTATTTATTTATTTTTATTACAATTTTGTACTAACATCAAATTTCAATTTTGTCTCCATCTTTATCCTCTCAAGTCTAACCCTAACCCTAATCTCACCACTACTTCCACTCCAATCGGCAAGTGTAGACACCCTATTTTTGACCGTCTGCAAGGCTCGAGCGCTTTGCCCGGTACACTCGATGATGAAAGTGATGTTGTGCGTCGTTCTAGGTCTCAACGAATAGGCCATGTTTAAGTTACGAAACAATACCAAACCTTCCATATTCCCACTGATTATACCCAAGAAATCCGTTTTTACACGTTGTGCCACTCTATGCTGATTAAAGCCGAATTGTACAACATTGAGGCCGTTAATTAGGATCTCTTAATTTTACTTGCTTGTCAAACTGTATACTTTTATGTATGTTTAATATCAATCCGGTTGTACATAGTCGGAGCATAAAAATGGGCAAAAAGACAAAATTTGGAGAAAAAACAGATTCCTGCACATGCGTTGACTTTTTCTAGGAAAACGTGCCCGATGTTTTCAACCTGTTTGAAAGACAGCAGAAGTATAAATAGGAAAGAAAAAGGCTAGATTAGGGTTCTGGAAAATTGTTTTTGACAAGGAAATAAAGGCTAGGGTTTCAAGAGAGGATTTGCTCCAAAAAGCTTGAAGGACACTTCCATGGGGTCTTCTTCATCATTTTCTTCCTCTGCCCACTCCTCCATGAGTGGCTAGTCTTCTTTTCTAGGGTTTTGATGAAACCCTAGCCATGTAATTAGGTTTTTCTTTTTGATTTTCAATTATGTAAAGGTTTAAACATTTGTATGGTGTTTTAGAAGTCTCATATATATATATTTTCCATTATTTTTTCAAATATTCGGCTTTCTGTGATTGTTAAATGTTTTCTATACAAAAGTTTTCTATTCTTTCACATTCAAGGTATGAGACGGACCATACTACGAGGGACGAGTCGTGTCACTACCCTAGTTTAGAGTGAACGATTTGTACTACTTGAGATGGTTTGTGCTCGTATATTGAACGTGATAATTTTCTTGTTAAATGCTATGAACTTGTAGTTGCAAAGCATTATCCCGTTTGAACCATAACATAATTGATTTCAATTGGAAACCCTATTTACGTGGCTAGTGGTGGACTCTTTGCCCTAGGTTTTTTCCCAAATCAGTAAATCCAATTTTATTTATATTAATATTTAATTACTTAGTTTAATTTATTTGTTATTAAATTAGGTTATGAACAATCAATCTTTTCATCAAAATTAATTTAGGAATTTAACAATTAAATTAGTTTAATTTCACAATTGTCCCTGTGGATCGATACCTGGACTTGCCATTATTCTAAAAGAATTTGGTGTAGTTTTGTGTTTAATTTTAGTGTGTGTAACGACCCATCAAATTTTGGCACCGTTGCCGGGGACTTCTGGCGAAATTAATTAATTTAAAGTTATATTCTTATTTTAATTTTTAATTTAGGATTTTATGCTTTCGTGTTGCTAAGTGTGTAGAGCGTTTGAAAATGGAAACTATCACCGAAGTGCAAACGGAATGCAACCGAGCTTAAAAAAACCCGCAGCACTAAAGTGCTTAAACAGAAGCAAACACTCGCAAGCAAAGCACCAAAGTGCTAAAAAGAAAGACAAAGCTCATTTAGAGGTTGGAGACAACGTCTACACGTCAAGCACCCGCAAGACGAGTAAAGCATTTTCGTTAAACCGCTGTGAGTATTTCTCCCTTTGTTATTTTGCTTTCGTAACTTAGTGCACAGAGTCGAAACTTTTTGTGTGTGTGTGGGTAGTGTATGCACGGGCGCCGTTCTTGTCGCCCTGAATTGTGGAGTTTGGACCTTGAACTAGAAAGGACTCTTAGGAGACTTAGAGCCTCTGCTTGTGTTCCTAGGCTTGAATATTCATATTCATACATTGAGCCATTAGAGATGGAAGATCCAAATGTCCCGAATGTGCCCAACCGGAACCTTAAGGATTATTTCACACCCACTGCATATACATCACCATCATGCATCCAATTACCCGACACCACTGCTGCTCATTATGAGATTAAGTCTAGCACCATACAAATGCTCCCATCATTTCATGGACTAGCTCATGATGATCCTTACAAACATTTGAATGAATTTCTGGAAATTTGCTCGATAGTGAGGATCCAGAATTTCACAAATAAGGCCTTAATGTTGCGATTGTTTCCATTCTCATTAAAGGATAAAGCCAAACACTAGCTGAATTCCTTACCTGCTAATTCAATCACAACTTGGGACCAATTACAACAATGGTTCTTGGAGAAGTATTTTCCCATAGGTAAAACCAACCAACTTAGGCGAGCCATCACCAATTTTGCTCAAATTGGTGGCGAGCAATTTCATGAGACGTGGGAAAGACTTTGAGACCTTCTCCAACAATGTCCCCACCACCAAGTGCCTGATTGGAAACTTGTTCAAACATTTTATTACGGCTTAACTGAGCCGCACCGCCAAATGGTGGATTCATCCTATAGTGGAACATTCATGTCAAAAAATGATGCCGAGGCATGGCAATTGTTTGAGAACCTAAGTGATAATTCCCTTTACCATGCCTCCACAGCCCGGCAAGTCCGGCAACTAGTAGTTGGAGCCTTGAAGAGAGGGGGCATTTATGAGGTTGGGCAAAACCCAAAGTTAGCCTAACAAGTAGAGGCATTGTCCCGCAAAATGGACCAATTATTAGTTGCGGGACATGCCCCTACACAGCAAGATCAGCCTCAATTTCACGAGGCATCTGCTATATGTGCGAGCCTTGCTCATGACTTGAGTGAGTGCCCTTCAGCATCACAATTTCCGGAGTTAGTCCAAGAGCATGTGAATGCGGCTTAAGGATTCTCCAACCCGGGTAATGACCCATATTCCAATACCTATAACTCCGGATGGAGAAATCACTCCAATTTTTCATGGAGACCTCATTCACAAGGCACTTTTTACAATCCGCCACCACCAAGGCAGAATTTTAATAATTTTGCCAACCAATCATCCTACCGACCACCGCAACCTTATCGACCCCCACAACCGTACCGGTAACCACAACCCCCGCTTGTTCCTCAAGGAAACTCAGCCTTCGAGACTCAAGTGTTAGAAGTTCTTTCAGAACTTAAGGGGTTAGCACCAGAGTTCACTCCCATACTCACTCCATTGCCAAGCTAGAGGCCCAATTGGGTCAAATGGTTAACAACATGAATCGGAGAGAGGAGGGAAAATTACCAAGTCAAACTGTGGCCAACCCTAAGGGACAATATGGGGCAGAGAGTTCGGGTGGGAATGGAAAGCACCATGAGCAGGTGCAAGCGGTGATTACGTTGAGAAGTGGGAGGGAGTTAGAGCCTCAGTCAGTTGCGTCTGATGCAACTAGAGCTAAGAATGGTGACCACGGTGGTACATCCAACGAGAGCAAGGGTGTGGGGGAAACACTTAAGAGAATGACTTAGTCCCTAGCACTTCACTTGAACCCAAGGCACCATATGTGCCTAAGGCACCTTTTTCCCAATGCCTTGATATACCGTCCCCTTTTAATAAGAAGGCAGCATCCATGAAAGCAATGATGAAGGTTTTTAAACAAGTAAAATTTAACCTCTCCCTGTTGGAGGTGATTAAGCAAGTACCCTCCTATGCTAAATTTCCGAAGGACCTTTGTACGCAAAAGCATAAATCTAGGACACACGTGTCCCAAAAGGTCATCCTCACGGAGCAAGTAAGCTCCATATTGTTGAATGACACACCTTCTAAGCTTAAGGACCTGGGTGCCCCAACCATTGCATGTATTATAGGGGACCATTTCATTGATAAGACCTTATCATATTTAGAGGCTAGTGTTAATTTATTGTCGTACTCTGTGTACGAGAAATTTAGGCTTGGTGAGTTGAAGCCCACTACTATTACTCTCCAGTTGGCTGACCGGTCCCTCAAAGTGTCACGTGGCATGATTGAGGATGTGCTAGTAAAGGTTGATAGGTTTTATTTCCCTGTTGACTTTTTGGTGTTAGATATGGAACCGGTAGCCATTCTAGGAAACAAATCCCGGTGATCTTAGGTTACCTTTCTTGGCTATCGCCAATGCACGCATTAATTGTCGTACCGGCTGATGGAAGTTTCATTTGGTAACATGCAAGTGAAACTTAATGTTTTCCAAGAATCCCAACAACCCCATGAGAGAGAGGAGTGCTTATTTGTGGATGTTGTGGATGAGGTTGTGGAGGAAGTTTTGCCTTCTATTCTTGTAGAGGACCCTTTAGAGGCTTGTCTAGCTCATTTTGGGTTCAAAAATTCTGATATTGACGGGTCGATTGAGGAGGTGAATGCCTTGCTTAATGCTTCTTCTACACCAGATTTTCCTCCATGGAAAGCCCAGTTTGAGTCACTTCCTCCTCTGTCGAGAGAGCCCGCCATACCATCTTTGGTCACACCACCTACACTTTAGTTGAAGCCACTCTCGGCCACACTCAAGTATGCATTTTTAGGGCCCCAGGATACTTTACTAGTCATCATTGCATCTGACTTGACTGCAGAGCAGGAGAGTCAGTTAATGAGTGTTCTCGTGGCATATCGAAGTGCTATAGAGTGGTCAGTGGCTGATTTGAAAGGGATAGATCCCTTCGTGTGTATGCATTATATACGCCTAGAGGAGGACACCAAACCTTCTCGTGAAATACAACGGAGACTTAATCCTAATATGAAAGAGGTGGTGAAAAAAGAGGTATTAAAATTATTGGATGCGGGTATTATATACCCCATCTCGGATAGCAAGTGGGTGAGTCCCACACAAGTGGTGCCCAAGAAATCGGGCATCACTGTTGTTGAGAATGAGAGAGGAGAGTTAGTCCCCACACGAACTACTACTGGGTGGCGAGTGTGCATTGATTATAGGAAATTGAATTCCTCGACTAGGAAGGCTCATTTTCCTTTACCTTTCATTGACCAGTTCCTAGAGCGGTTAGCGAGGCAGGGTTTCTACTATTTTTTTGATGGCTATTCGGGGTATAATCAAGTCCCGGTGTACCCCGCTGACCAGGAAAAGACCACATTCACATGTTCTTTTGGCACTTTTGCTTACAGGCACATGCCCTTTGGGCTATGTAATGCACCAGCGACTTTTCAACGGTGTATGATGGCCATTTTCTCCGATATGATGGAGAAATTCTTAGAGGTTTTCATGGATGATTTTTCGGTGTTTGGACCGTCTTTTGAGGAATGCCTTAGGAACTTAACTAGAGTGTTGGAACGATGTACTGAGGCAAACCTAATCTTGAGTTCGGAAAAGAGCCATTTTATGGTTCGTGAGGGTATAGTGTGGGACACATTGTGTCCCCTCGAGGTATAGAGGTAGACAAGGCTAAGGTTGACCTCATCGCAGGCCTTCCTCCACCCAATTCCGTGCGTCAAATTAAGTCTTTCCTAGGGCATGCAGGTTTTTACCGTAGGTTCATCAAAGACTTTAGTAAAATATCACATCCTTTGTGTAGTTTACTTGTTAAGGACGTGCCTTTTATCTTTGATGAGGCATGCTTGAAGGCATTTGAAACACTGAGAATGGACCTGACCACCGCCCCAATCATGAAATCACCAGATTGGTCGCTTTCCTTTGAAATTATGTGTGATGCCTCAGATTATGCTGTTAGGGCTGTGTTGGGTCAAAGGGTCAACAAGGCACCATTTGCTATATACTATGCTAGTCGCACTCTCTCAGATGCACAATTGAACTATACTACCACCGAGAAAGAGTTGCTAGCTGTGGTCTTTGCCTTAGATAAAGTCCGGTCCTATCTCCTAGGTTCCAAGGTCATAGTCTTCACTGATCATGCCGCTTTGCGGTATTTACTATCAAAGAAAGAGACCAAACCTAGGTTAATTAGATGGATTTTGTTGCTTCAGGAATTTGACCTAGAGATCCGAGATAAGAAAGGGTCTAAGAATGTGGTGGCGGATCACCTCTCCCGAATCCTCGTTGAGTATACTAGTGACCCTCTTATTTTGCATGATTCGTTTCCAGATGAATAACTCCTTGAGCTGTCACAAGCGAGCCCCCCGTGGTTTGCACATATTGTGAATTACTTGGCCATTGGGCAAATTCTGCAAAATTGGTCTAAACAAGACAAAGACCGATTCTTTTCGCAGGTTAGGTATTATCTTTGGGAGGAATCGGAGTTGTTTAAATATTGCTCCGACCAAGTGATCCGACGGTGTGTGTCGGAGAGTGAGGTGCATAGCATTCTTACATTTTGTCATTCTTCTGCATGTGGCGGTCATTTTAGTGGGCATAAAACGGCCGCCAAGATTTTACAGAGTGGGTTTTATTAGCCCATAATTTTTAAAGATGCCCATCAATTTTGTAGAACTTGTTTGCGCTGTCAGCACATGGGTTTGATATCTAAGCGTGACATGATGCAAATGTCCCTTATTCTTGTGGTAGAGATATTTGATGTATGTGGGATTGATTTTATGGGACCTTTCCCGTCATCATTCAGGTTTGAGTATATTCTCTTGGTAGTAGATTATGTGTGTAAGTGGGTGGAGGCGATAGCTACCCGAACAAACGATCATAGAGTGGTAATCAAATTTTTGCATTAAAACATCTTTAGTCGTTTTTGGTTTCCTAGAGCCATAATAAGTGATCAGGGTATGCATTTTTGCAACCGGTTCTTTGAGTCGATAGTCAAGAAATACTCTATCACTCATAAAGTTGGCGCTCCATACCACCCTCAAACTAGTGGCCAAGTGGAAGTCTCAAATAGGGAGGTAAAGCACATAATAGAGAAAACAGTGAGGCCAGATCGGAAAGATTGGTCACAATGGTTGATTGATGCATTATGGGACTACCACACTGCTTATAAGACACCCATTGGGATGTCACCATATAGGACGGTGTTTGGCAAAGCTTGCCATCTCCCGGTTGAACTTGAGCACCGAGCATTGTGGGCCATAAAGAAGTTTAACTTCGATATGGCCATGGCTGGGCTCAACCGGAAATTGCAACTCAACGAGTTGAAGGAAATCCGGAATGATGGATATGAGAGTTCGAGAATTTTTAAAGCTCGGACTAAAGAATTCCATGACAAGCACATTAATAGAAAATCTTTTGAACTCGGTCAAAAAGTGTGTCTTTTTAACTCAAAATTGAGACTCTTTCCGGGTAAGCTAAGATCCAGATGGGATGGTCCCTTTGTGGTTGTTGAGGCATTTATTCATGGCGCCGTTGAGGTGCAAGATCCAAAGATTGGCCACACTTTCAAAGTGAATGGCCAAAGACTGGAACCATATATAGAGGGGATTGGGAATGGGGATATGATTGAGTCCATTGCTTTGATAGACCCTTTTTACTATGATTGATAGATTGATTTCTTGTTCTCTTTTCTTTCCCTTCTATTCTATTATGTTTTTCTTTGTTCTTGTTGTACTTTATTTGCGTCTAGGAGACTTTAAATCCTCTAAAGGTGTAATTTCTTTGGTGTTAGCCGTGCCCGAACGACATCTGACGGTCTGGTATAGCCACCTAAACATGTTTGTAGTGAGTTCTTAGGAGACCAACTGAGATGGTGGAAACTGGAGTTCGAATGACAAAGCCTAGAACACAAAGGTTTGGAATTTCCGAGACTAGAGTCTGGTTTAAATACCCAGGGGTGTGGAGATTGTTTCAAAACTACCTCGGCTTGAACTCTATATGACAGCCCCATAGGTTGAGGTAGCTTTATGCGCATCGATTCTGGATACCGAATCAACCTAGTCTGTCACCTTGTTGGAGAATATGGAAGGTTACAAATACAGTTAGGGAGAAAAATAGTACTCGTGGTTTTCGCATGAAAATTATACCTTTAGTGAGCATTTAGTTATTTCTGTATTGCTTTATTTATTTCGGATGCGAAACTAAGTTAGAAATGTTTTGAATTTTTACTTGGGTTGTAGTTCTTAATAATTTTATTTGGGTTGCATTCTTAAAAAAAAAAAAAAAATCCCGCACGTGCTGCACTATCCACGCACGTGCGGCACAAAATGTCAAACCACAAAGTGCATACTGCATTAATTGCAGGTACGCGAGGGTGTGCGTCAACCTAGCTGCATGTGCGGCTTAGGCCCGCACGTGCGGAACGTCGTTTTTTCCAAAAAAAAAAAACAGAAACAAAATCCCCCACGTGCGCCAGAATTGCCGCACGTGCGGCCTACCTTTCATGCCACAAAGTGCACACTGCTTTAATTGCAGGTGCGTGGCCTTGGTGCGGGGATGTCTGCACGTACGTGGAGAAATCCCGCACGTGCGTGACGACGTTCATTTAAAAAAAAAAAACGCAGATTTTGTTTTGTTATTATTATTATTTTAATTTACTTACTTATTTAAAAAAAAATTATTTTATTTTATTTATTTATTTACAAATTTTATTCTTTATTTTATTTAAAAAAAAATAAAATAAATGTACAATTTTTTTTCCTTATTTTATTTACATATAAAAATAATAATAAAAATAAAAAAAATCTGATTTCTTTGTCAACTTCTTTTATTTATTTTATTCTATTTATTTTATTTTATTTTCGTTTAAAAAAAAAATTGACCTTAACAACACCTAACCCACTTCTCTCACAATCACTCTCAGATTTTCTCTTTACCTCTCTCTACCTCTCATCTATCTCTATCTATCTTTCTCTCTCTCTCACAACCCCACAAACCCACCAATTAATCACACTCTACCATCACCAACCTTTCAACTTTCAACTCTCCTTCCTTCTTCCTCACCACCATCTCACCGCCAACATCACTATTTCCTCTCCGTTCGTCAAATCTTCGGCAACAACCATTTTTTCTGGCGAATCATCCTTCTTTCTCCCTTTTTTTCCCACTCTTTTAAGGTAACTTTTCCTTTTGTGTAGATTTGTGGGTGTAGAAATAAATTTGTAGGGTTTTTGTTTTTTTTTGTTGTTGATCTATGGTTCATCCTCTAAAAAAAAAAAAAAAAAAAAGGGGGGGGGGGGGTTCTTATACTGCTTAGCTATGTTTGTTCATAGGTGATTTACTTATTTATTTAGTTGTTTATTCTTTTTGTTATTTTATTTTATTTTATTTTATTTGTGTTTATTTAGTTGTAGTATACTAATTTAGCCATGTTTATTTAGTTTGTTCATCCTTAAAAAAAAAAAAAATCTGCGTAGGAAGAAGATGATAGCCGCATGTGCGGCCCAATCCGGCTCACGTGCGGTACCTTTGCACTCAAAAAAAAAAGAAAAGAAAAGAAAAAGTTTAGTTTAGTTTATTTTATTCTATAGTTTAGTTTATTTTATAGTCTAGTTATTTTATAGTTTAGTTTAGTTTATTTTATTTTATAGATTAGTAATTTTATAGTTTAGTTTGGTTTATTTTATTTTATAGTTTAGTTTAGTTTATTTTGTTTTATAGTTTAGTTTATCTTATTTTTTATGTTATTTTATTTTTTACTTCATTCTTTACTTGATAGTTTAGGTTATTTAAATAGTTTAGTTCTGTTAGTTTAATTATTTAGTCATTAGTTACTTCAATAAAATTGTACTGTTGTTCAGTAGTTAGTTTCATTTAATGTTATTCTTATTCATTTATTTATTTCTTTTAGATATATTCTATTATTATAGTTTAATTCAAAAAAAAAAAAAATAAAAAAAAAATAATTTGGTGGGCAAACTTGTGCTTTCATATTTTGCTTTATTCTTATGATCGGTTCCACGGGTCTGTGTCTATTTGCTTTTGGTGTGTGTAGGATATGAGTAGACGGCTATCCACCCGGGCCTCCAAAAAGGCTAGAGGTTTCACCTCTTCGGTGCCACCGTTGCCACCGTCACCACCATTTTCACCACTACCATTGGGTGACTTGCCACGGCCGGAGTGGGCTTCACGCCCGCTTCACAAGCTCACGCAGTTCAACATTTCATATTTTCAGCATGACCCGGCCACCTCTTGGGCCGTTGAACAGCTCTAACTCCGGCAACAGTTGGGCCTTTGCAATGTGACAGAGCCAACTTATCCGCGCCTGGTATGGCTTTTTCTACCAGAACCTGTATGAGTCACTCATCGAGCCTGGGCTGATGTCCACCATTGATGGCCATCTCGTTAACATCACCGAATCCATGATTGTTGACACGTTAGGGTTCTTCTCCAAGCCAGAATACCAGCCATTCCCGAAAGTTGAGGACCAACAATCCATACACAGTCTCATCCAACAGCACTTCCCGGAGGCCCACGGTGACGCCAGTTTCTCATGCTTGCGGTGCAGCAAGCTGCCTGGCTGCTTGCTATTCATTGATTTCGTGGTCTATAAGAATGCCTTTTCGCTTGGGCATAAAGCTGAGCGTCGCTTAGAGTTTGTTCAGGTCTTACACGGTTATCAGCATGGCTATTAGGTCTCACTTGAGCATATCATCTAGATGCATGTGCGGAAATTTCTACGAGAGGCAGTTCGGTCTCAACCTATGCAGAACCTGACTTGGCCACTGCCATTTGCCAATTTGTTGACACTTGTCTTTGAGCTGAACGGCCTCCCCATTGCTTCGACTGAGGAGATTGACCGGGCTTATCCGACTTTCGGGCAGCGGGAATGGCAGCATAGCATATCTTGCTTTCTACAGTAGGTTGGTGCCCCAGATGATGAGGCCCAGGACCCCGTCCCCGACCACCCGCCTCATCCTGCCCCCTCTGTGCCTCCCTAAGGGGACCGATTCTACATGACTCGCGAGGAGTACCTACAACTTCAGCACTCTGTGGATCAGGTCCACAACACTCTTCGTGATCATCACCAGAGTCTCATGGGGTTGCGCACGGATTTTCTGGCGCATCGAGACTATTCTCAGGCGGCCTTCGACCAGTTACACGCCCGCCAGCTCGACATTCAACATTCAGTTGCATCACTGCAAATTGACTTTATACATATTGGGAGTCGAGTTAGCAGCGTGTCGATCAGCTTGGCCAACGGGTTCAGGATTAAGCCTTTGAGATGCGTTCTTTGATGAACGCCTTGTTTGCCCAGCATTTCCCGCCACCACCGCCACCGGATTCTCTCTAGTACCGGCCTATATTTTTCTTTATCTCTTTCATTTTTATTTTTATTTTTAGTTATTATCTTTTCAAAAAGAAAAAAAAAAAGAAAAAGAAAAAAAAGTGAAGTGTGTGTGTGTTACTATATGCCTACCTGGCTGTGCACCTATAATCTCTGGTAATCTTTTGTCATTTCTCTTTACTTTTCCATTGAGGACAATGTCATATTCAAGTTGGGAGATGAGGGTTGTATTTTCTTTTGTGCATTTCTATTTGGCTCATAATTCATGCTTATACCTGTTTCACTTGATTGCATTACTTCACTTGATGTGACTTGTTGCAAGTAGGGTGATGATATTTGCATATGTTAATTGGAGAACATAATAGACTTGTATGAAAAAGGGTTTATTGGGTAGATACTTGCATGCGATGTTTGCACGGGGAGGGTTGTCTGTGCTTGTGGTATTAGTACACTTGTTATAAGTATGTCTTAATTCACATGAACACACTATCATAGCGGTGATCTGTTTATTATAATCCGTGGTGTACATCATTGATAATAGCTAGAGTTGCAGAAAAGAATAAATGAGGAGCCAAGATTCTTAAACGAAAAAAAAAAGAACCTTGACTTGTTTGGGTTCGTAGCCTTTTTAACTCAAGTTATTAAGCCCGTAGGGTATCTCTACACCTAGTGCCCTAAAACCATCTAGTTTGGGAGTCATTGGCCCAATACTTGCTACATAGGTTAATTAGAAAGCTTAAGGAACTTAGACATTGCACAGTTAAGGAAAAATAAGGAGAATAACTTGTTCAGATTCGTAGCCTTTTCAACTCGAGTTATTAAGTCCGCAGGGGTGTCTTTACACCTAGTGTCCTAAAACAGTTTGGTTTGGGAGTCATTGGCCCAATACTTACTACATGGGTTGATTAGAAAGCTTAATGGATCAGAACATTGCACAGTCATTTAAAAAAAAATAAAATTTGAGAATCTTGGCTGCAACAGGTTAGTTTTTTTTTTTTTTTCTATATACGGTGGGTGTTATTATGAGTTACACTGGGCTATTATAGTGGACAGTTAACTAATATGGAGATTGCACTTTACACTGAGGGTACTGATGATTTGTCTACTAGTATGCACAAGTACAGGGGACTTTACTTTTGTATTAACTGAATTGTGGTTTTGACTCAATAGGTTCCTTCATGCTTGTCCACTGTGCCTTTAATGACTCATTTTGTCTTAATATTACACTGTAGTGGCACATAAGTTGATTGTTAGGTGGAGTAGTGTGGTCAATTGTTGTTGAGTATATATGAATATGTTAATGTTTGTAGGTATCATTTCTGGAAACCCTCACAAGACTTTACTCGTCCACTTGGGATAACTTTGTGGTTTAAAGGCTTGTTGCATATGCTAAATGCAACCGTTTTCCCACAAAAGAGGAAATAGCTAGATTTTGTTTAATTTAATTTAATTTTTATTACTTGCTTGAGGACTAGCAAGTTGTAAGTTGGGGGATGTGATTAAGGCCGAATTGTACAACATTGAGGCCGTTAATTAGGATCTCTTAACTTTACTTGCTTATCAAACTATATACTTTATGTGTGTTTAATGTCAATCAGGTTGTACATAGTTGGAGCATAAAAATGGGCAAAAAGACAGAATTTGGAGGAAAAACAGATTCCCGTACGTGCGTTGACTTTCCCGTACGTGCATTGACTTTTTCTGGGAAAATGTGCCTGATGTTTTCAACCTGTTTGAAAGATAGCAGAAGTATAAATAGGAAAGAAAATGGCTGGATTAGGGTTTTGGAAAATTGTTTTTGACAAGGAAAGAGAGGCTAGGGTTTCAAGAGAGGATTTGCTCCAAAAAGCTTGAAGGACACTTCCATGGGGTCTTCTTCATCATCTTTTTCCTCTTCCCACTCCTCTATGAGTGGCTAGTCTTCTTTTCTAGGGTTTTGATGAAACCCTAGCCATGTAATTAGGTTTTTCTTTTTGATTTTCAATTATGTAAAGGTTTGAACATTTGTATGGTGTTTTAGAAGTCTCATATATATATTTTCCATTATTTCTTCAAATATTCGGCTTTCTGTGATTGTTGAATATTTTCCATACAAGGGTTTTCTATTCTTTCACATTCAAGGTATGAGACGGACCATCCTACGAGGGACGAGTCGTGTCACTACCCTAGTTTAGAGTGAACGATTTGTACTACTTGAGATAGTTTGTGCTTGTACATTAAACGTGATGATTTTCTTGTTAAATGCTGTGAACTTGTAGTTGCAAAGCATTATCCCGTTCGAACCATAACATAATTGATTTCAATTGGAAACCCTATTTACGTGACTAGTGGTGGACTCTTTGCCCTAGGTTTTTCCCCAAATCAGTAAATCCAATTTTATTTATAATTGATAATTTAATTACTTAGTTTAATTTATTTGTTATTAAATTAGGTTATGAACAATCAATCTTTTCATCAAAATTAATTTAGGAATTTAACAATTAAATTAGTTTAATTTCACAATTGTCCCTGTGGATCGATACCTGGACTTGCCATTATTCTAAAAGAATTTGGTATAGTTTTGTGTTTAATTTTGGTGTGTGTAATGACCCATCATATGCTGAGTCTGGAGCAGAAAAACAAGGGAACACATTGAGGCCCGGGCGTGCCTCATTAAGGGTTGGCCGTGGCTATTGAAGGCCGGTTATGCCTTAGCAGCGAGAAACACTGTTCTAGGCTGGAGCCCACAAGCTGTCCATTTTTGAAGATATTTATGACCCCTCTTGCTCAAATTCTATAAAAATGAAGTTGTATCTCTATTTTGAGGGTTGAAGAATTTCTAAAAAGCCTTTATACTTTCTTGAGAGCTCCTTCATCTCATTCTTCTTGTGTAAGCAACCCTTTGAGCAAGCCTATCACCTTGAATCTATATCCATACATCATATACACCTTCACACCTGAGCCTAGGAACCTTGGTTGAGCCTTGAACACCATTATTCAAGCTGGAGAGTGTGTTGGGACTTAGTTTGATTCATAAACAAAAGCTCACTTCTTTGAGAGGTATAAGCTTGTCATCATCTCTTTCACTTCTTACTCTATCTATTGCTATCTAGTTCTTGTAGTTTTGTGTTGTTTTGATTCTCTTCCAAGTGTTTAAGTTTGGGTTTGGAGAGCTACCAAAAGGGTAGAGAGAGTTTACACTCTTTCTTACACCTTTACCTCTCAAACCCTTACTTTTACACTCTTTTTCTTTGCTATCTAAATTGATTTTCAGAGTTAAAAAGAAGCTAAAAATCATGCTTTGAAGTTTCAAAAGTGGAGGGGTTAGCCACCCTCCTTGTTCTTACTTACTAGCTTTGTTTTCTCTCTTTGTTGTTTAGCTTTGTAGGCTCTTTTCATGCACTTTGAGCCACTGTTTTTCACCCATTAAGGGCTGCTTTAGGGCTGTTCTAGGTTGTTTAAATAGTTCATTCTTTGATTATCTTGATTGTTATCTCATAAGTTTGCATACATAGCTTGTTATATATTGTTATAAGCTTTTCTTTAACAAAATTCCATGTTTAACAACTTCATTTTAATAAATCAACTTGCTATTCATTTCTTTCATTTGAGAGTTGTTTCAATCGGTTGACGGCTATTGAAAACGTGAACTAGCGATTTATGCTTAATGGCTTAATCTCTACAGAGGTTCATTGTCAACGGCGTAGTCTCTTTTTCATGTTGAGAATCACCTCCCGTTTGACATATTCTCACTTAGTGGACGTAATCTACTAGTGGACGCAACAATTATCTTGGACTTAATGGATTAAAGGATGACAAAGACTAATGAATTTGGCTTAAAATGAACCAACTCACATAAAGGAAATGAGTTATATTGTTTGGGGTTCAGCCGGACATTATGCCGAGTCCATTGTGTCAAGGGTTGTCTTACATCAATTTACGATATTTTGATGAACCTTGAAGCATTTCTACCTCTCTCTTTGAGTTCACTTTATGATAGGAGGAAGGGGTGGTTGTAGTTCCTTTCATTTATTGATTTTTGTCCAAATTATATCGGAAATCACCAAGCAATCAACTTGCTCATTTATGGTTTTGGAAACGATTCCAACCTTTTCTCGAGTCTTTCCCATGACAGAGAAGTGTGAGAGGGACAAATAGAGTCTAGAATAACTCTGTCTGCAATGTTTTCACTTCAAAGCACAAAACAAGATTTTGCATGAAATTAAGGCACGGTCGGCCCTTTTAGGGCCCGGCTGGGCCTCATTGAGGCATGACCAGCCATCAATGTTTGGTTAGTAGTATGTTTTGCAGAAAACAGAGGGTAGTGGCTGAAGATGAAATAGAACAGGCCTAGGTAGACAGAGTTGTTCTTGGACACTGTGCATACAATCCTTGTGCATCCTTGCTTACGTCATTATTATAAATTAATGCTCCGAGTATCATTGTAATTAATTTATTATTATTATTGTTATAATTAGTCTTGTTAATTATTAGTGTTATAATTATTCCTATTGTTTATTTGTAATTGTAGTTAGCTTAGATAGTTAGTTTACTTCTCATGATTATCCTTGTTATAATAGAGTAGTTAGCTAGTTAATTCTTTGCTTATTCATTTATTTGGTTTTGTAATAATTAGTTTAATTTGGACTTTCGGACTTTGATTCGCACCCTCTTGCACAAGGGTAATTATGTAATAAGTTGTATGTCTTCCAACCTCACGTCTTTCTCCCTTTTACTTACTCGCTTACAATGGTTAGTATAGGACATCATTTTTCAAATTAGTATTCTTATGCTTTGCATACATTGCCTTGCATGCATCCAAGGCTCGGCTCATCATACTAACCCAATATCAATGTTCAAATTTATTACTTGAATATGTGCTTTGTCACATGTTTTGAATGGAATCATATGCCATGCTTATAGCCGAGCCTATAAAATACATAATGTGTGCGTTGCATTTAGTCATATTGCATTAATTAGGAGCATGCATATTTTTTTAATTATTTTGCTTTGTTTTGGCTCAAAGTACTAGGTGAGTAATTTTGTGTTTTAGCATCTTGCATTGAATGTTTGTGTTACCATGTTAAAGCATACTTCCATGAGGCTAATTGCTTAAATGATATAACTGTTTGAATGCATGTTGATGAAGGCTAGTTGCTTGAATTGGGATAGTTTGATTAAATGTCTATTTTAAGCCCACTTTTTCAAGTGGCAAATTTACAAAACAATTTCAAATAAAACATGAAATCAAATGTTCCAATTCTTATAAATTAGTCTATATTTGTGTGTGCGTCACATAGTAAAAAATAGCTAATAATCGGAACAAGAGCATATAATGTAAATAATAATCACATCATGATTAGTAGAGGCCGATCTTTGATCGGGTGAGTGGGGTGCTCAATTCATGACCTTCCCTCTCGTACCTAATTCTCGAGCCGAGACACTTTTGTGATGACAGACTAATGGCCTTTGGCATGAGTCTTGGGTTTCCTAAATTTCTCAAAAATATTTAGGTGGCGACTCTGAAATATGGCAAAATAGTCATTTTTGGCATTTGATTCAAACATCGATTTTCCAAAAGAATTGCTAGATTTGGACTCTTTCGTGTTTTCATTGTTTCACATTGCACTTTGTGAAATCAGATTCAGAACCATAGAGTCTGAACTGTGGGGCTAGTCGTATCCGAAAGAGCACGAAAGTCGAGCCACAGTTTCTAGCGACTCTGCTGGGGAGTTAGAGAACTTGGCTTGAAACTCATGATATGAATTTTTATCTACGCTTATATGTTCCTTGCATTGCATTTTCATGGTTACTTTAAGTCACTGTGTTTTCCATTTGCTCTTTCTGGACGGTTTGCTGGAGGCTTGCCCAAAAGGCTGCCAAAAGGCTGACTGGTCATGGGCTTGCCATGTTGGAAATACAACCCTTGGATCTGGATTACCGCTGTACCCCTTGATCCACCTTTCACTTCTCGGTGTTAGGTTTGAGAGGTATATTAGGTAATCTTGCTGAGGTATCCTTTTGACCATTTGACCTAGTTACATATTGTAGACCCGACTTTCTTTGCGTGCCCCCCTCTCGGAGAGGCACGAATTGGTCGTCATACAGTTCGGACTTCTATCACGGTTCTGAATCTAATCTCACAAAGTGCAATGTGAGACTGATAAACACCAAAGAGTCTGAATCTGGCAATTGGTTTTGGAAAATCAATTTTGAATAAAAAAGCACCAAACATGGACTGCTTTGCCAGATTACAGAGTCGCCACCTAAATATTTTGTTTTGGGAAATTTACGAAACCCTGACTCGTGCCAAAGGCCACGTGTCCGTCATTACCAAAGTTGCCTTGGCTCGGGAACTTGGGTACGAGAGGAGAAGGTTATAAAATGAGCACCCCCGCTCGCCGATTAAAGGATCGGCCTCTACTACCATGATATGTTGTTTTATAAACCTCATGTGTTCTTATCCGGATTATTAGCTAACTTTACTATGTGGCGCACACATACAAGTATAGACTCAATCACAAGAATTGGAACAAAACAACTCATGTTTGTTTTTTGAAAATGGTTTGAAAGTGCTACTCGCAAGTAGGCTAAAGCGCGGATTTTCCACCCTCAAGATGGGCTTTAAAATATGATTTTGCCACTTCGCAAAGTGGGCTTAGAACTCACAATCATCGAGTTGTTCCAATTCAGGCAATCAAGCCTTCACCCACATGCATTCATGCAGTTAAGCATTTAAGTAAATAGCCTCATGGCAAGCATGCGATCATGGCAACACTCACACTGTAAAGTGTAACACTTACAGTGTACTCCAAGCCAAAACAAAAGCTAGTTAGAAATATGCATGATCCTAACTATACAAGATGCCTAATGCAACACATGCAATAATGCAACTAAATAGGCTCGGCTACCTAAAATGGCATATGAATGCAACAATTTGATACATGTATTCAAATAGGTATTGAAATACAATACAGTTTGAATGATGCGCCGAGCCCGGTGCATGCAATACAAATGAATGAATGCAAACATGCAAAGCATAAGGCATGCTAATTGAAAAATGCCCTAAACTAACCATCGAAAGCGGTTAAATAAAAGGGAGAAAGACGTGGGGTTGGAAGACATGCACACACACACGCACCCTTATTACAACATTTTGCCCTCTCAAAGGAGGGTCCGAATAAATAAGCTAACTAGCTACGCTAAGCTAAGCTACTTATTACAAAACAACTAATCAACTATTCTAGCTAATTAATTATTACAAACCGAATTGAATAACTAGCTATGCTAAGCTAATTAATTACAAACGGAATTAATTAATTAAACACTTAACTAATTAATTACAAAACGACTAAGCTAATGAACTAATTAGCTAAGCAATTCAAATAAAAGGCCCCGGAAAGCGAGGGAGATATGCATGCTCGATTGCGTCCCCCCGAAAATCCACCACCTTGTCTCTAGATGCCCATGTTTGCACATCTTTGGACCTCTGAAAATTGTGCCAACCTCTAGATTGCTTCTGTTTGATCTCAAGAACACACTGAGGGATGATCGGCTAGAAATGATGGCCATCGGCCACTACTAATGGCCAGTTGGCTGACTTTGGTGGCCGGTTGGCTAGGACATGTGGCCGGTCGGCCACTACTTCCCTGAACTTTCTCCTTTTTTGCTGCAATAGAGAGTAAACAGAGGCATGGCAATGTATTTGCAAGGAAATGTGTGTACTGTCACCCTCCTTATCATGTCTCAAGCTCAAAGGAGTGTGGCACTTGGCTCTCAAGCCATCAACCAAGCATTTTCATGCATGATGGCCAAAGGACCAAGCTTGTACGAGCTTAGTGAATGTGCACATAAGACTCAAAGTGCCACCACCCTATCATACATGATCAAGGGTGACGACGACCAAGAAATGTGACACGTTTCATCACTTTGAGTATGAAACGTCCACTTTTCTTGTGTTTGGATTAACGTCCGATCCAAACAAATGCGATGCAACACAAATGCTTATCTTGTTCATGTTTTACTTTGCTCATTTCTTGTTTACACATTTTAGCTTACCAATTAATCCTTAACCGGTTAAGTCCAATGTGAAAGTCATCTAATGGGAGGGGTCAACCAAAAGGGTGGTTTAGGACATGAGAGGGATTATGCCTTTGACTAGGAGGAACCCTCAAAGAGGGTTAAAGCCATTTGAACACAAACCCTACCTCATGCTTAAACATAAACTTAAGGCCAAACAACCCTCAAAACAAAAGGAAAAATGAAGAAAGGAGGGAGGTTGCAGAATTTCAGTGCTGAAATAGCATGCAAAATAAGACTATCACATGCAAACACCTCATGTATAACATGCTAAAAGCCAAGAACACCAAGACTAGTGAAGAACACTACACTAGAGACATGCAATACAATGCTCAAATGACCAAACCAGCCTAAAACAGAGCTACATCATGCCAAAACAGTGGCGAAATCATGCTGAAACTGAAGCACAAAAGGCAAGAAAAACATGCTCGCATGTTGGCTCGCAAACAAGACACAAAGCACAACTTTCAAAAGCATTGAAAGAGTGGAATATGTGAGAGTGTGACAATGATATATGCTCTAAAATTACATACTAAATGATGCTATGGCATGCAAACAACCCAAGCAAAGCATGCTAGAAGCCTTAAATCAGAAAGCTAGTGAAGCCGTTTACATTACAACCATGCATAGCAAGTCTCATATGACCAAGACCACTCAAAAAGAGTTAAAGCATGCTAAATCAGTGGCAAAAACATGCTGAGACCAAGCCACAAAAGAGTAGAAAGATAGGCTAACTCATTAGGCATGTTAAGCCAGTAAGCAAGATTACACTACAAGTGTAAGATGTAAGCAACAAGTGGCCAAACTAGCCAAAAATAGAGTTAAAGCAGGTCCAAAAAGTCACAAAAATATGCCGAGATCAAGCCATGAGATGGTAGAAAAACATGATCGTGTGTTAGGCCATCAATACATGTAAACAAGACACAAGGAGCGGAGGCCACCCCCTCCTATTTTGGACCTCAAAACCAACTTTCTACCATTGAAATTCCCCTGGAATTTAGTGGTTTAAAGGCCAAAAAAAGATTGTTTTAAAAGCTTTAAAAGATGGTACAACACTTAGCAAACAAGCCTAAAAGGAGGGTGGATCACTCCTAACTCCAAAAATACCTTAAACCACCATTTTTAAGCCTTAAAAATAGAGGTTTTTGCAGTTGGAAACTAGGCCAAAAAACAGCATGCAAAGGTGGCCAAGTAATGGATTAAAACACAAGCTTAAAAGAGGGTAAGGCCTTACCCTTGAAGCACAGCAACAAACAGGTCTTCTTCTGAGCCAAAACCAGCTTTAGGAACTCCAAACAAGCCTTAAGGGCCCTCAGCTCCAAGAGTAGGGATGTTTGATCAAGGGGTTGTATGCAAAATTCTAGAGAAAACTCACTTCGAAGCACAATATATATATATATATATAGAGAGAGAGGAAGAGAGAAGAGAAAGAGAGAAATTTCAGACTTTGAAATTTTTGTAACCCCAAAAATAGGGGAGAGGCCTCCCCTTATATAGAAAAACAAGCCAAAAGCTTGGCCTCATCCCTCCATACACGTGTATGGAGGATGCACTAAGTGATCAACAGCTGGTACAGCTGGCACACAAAATATCTGAAAAAGCAGAAAAATGGCCGCTGGCCATCATTAGTGTGCCGACCGGCCATTAATGGGGCCGACCGGCCATCAGTGTAGCCGACTGGGATGGCCGATGGGGAACAAGCCCTGGCCGATGGGTTATAGGGGGCTAGCCGATAGGCCACCACTCTCCTTTCAGAAGCAAAGAAGCAAGCATTTGTGTCCACAACCAAAGCACAAAACAGACAGGTTTCAAAGGCTTCAAAGGCAAGGCACTCCGCCAAGAACTTTGGGCTTTCAAAATGAACACAAACATGGATGATTATCGAGTGTTCAAACGATGACGTCCAAGTCTTGAGGACGGTCAAAAATGGGGTGTCTACAGTTCCCTCTCTTCGACAGAACTCAGAAGTCATGAAATGACGTGAGTAAATGTCAAAGCTTAGAGACGACCCATTTTTGACAAGGCCGAAGACTTAGACAAACAAACAAGAGAACAATACACAGATGTGCCTGTAGGCCGGGGCAAAATGCAAATGATATGCAAGATGCAAGAGTATAACTTATGATCATGCAAAGAGGGCTGTAATGAAGCATTTTGAATGCAAGCATTGTGCGAAGAAAAATACACGGCATTTTAAGCAAACCAATAAGTACAACAATCTCACTCATGAAAATAAGTAAAGTAAACAAACGCCACGCGTGAGAATCAACAAGTCGAATCGCATTTCACACAGAAAGGATGTAAGAAAATTAATGCAATCTTAACTGCGCCTCACGTAGGAAAAGGCAAAGAGCAACAACCGTCGAGCGCACCCGAGACGGCGAACAAGATCCCAACGTGTGGCACACGCGAGGAAAGAAGCAATGATAACAAGTGAAACACATCCAACTGTTATACAATCAAAGCAAAGTACGGTGTAAGCATTGGAAACCGTCCAGATGCCTTTAACCGAAGCGTCCAAACGCGCCACACGCGAGAGCGAAAAGAGAGCAATGCGAACACCGGAGAGTGGTATAAACATGGGAGCACGTCCCAATGTTTCTAACCAAAGGGATGGCATAAGCGTCGGGCACACGTCCCAAACGCTTCTAACCGAGGAGTGGTATAAACATCGGGCACACAACCCAATGCTTCTAACCAATAAGGACGGTATAAACATTGGGCACACAACCCAATGCTTCTAACCAACGAGGTGGTATAAACATCGGGCACACAACCCAATGCTTCTAACCAACGAGGTGGTATAAACATCGGGCACATAACCCAATGCCTCTAACCAAAAGGACGGTATAAGCGTTGGGTACACGCCCCAAACGCTTCCAACCGAAGCAAGGTATAAGCGTCGGGCACACGCCCTAAACGCTTCCAACCGAATCAAGGTATAAGCGTCGGGCACACGCCCCAAACGCTTCCAACCGAAGCAAGGTGTCGGTGTAAACACCGGGCGTACCCGAATGTTTCTAACCAACAGGGGTAAAGTGGTGTAAGCACCGGGCGTACCCGAATGCTTCTAACCAAAGGGTATCGGTGTAAACACCGGGCGTACCTGAATGTTTCTAATCAAAGGGTGTTGGTGTAAACACCGGGCGTACCCGAATGTTTCTAATCAACGAGGTGAGTGGTGTAAGCATCGGGTGTACCCGAGTACTTCTAACCAACGAAGAGTTGAAAGAGAGGAATAGTTTTACCTGGAACTCCTCTTAATGACCCATACATACAATATCGTCCGGTCACGCCAGCTTTGAATGAACCGTACATACAATATCGTGCCTGCATAAGAAAGAAACTTAACAGGTACAACAAGATAGGAATGCATGTTCTATACAACGTTGACAGCATGCACCATGCTAATGTGAGAAGTGCATATTCTATGCAAGTGTAAGAAGTGCATATCTTATGCAAACGTGGCGAATGCATGCTCCATACAACATCGAGACGCATATTTAATGCAAGGTGAGAAATGCATATTCCATTCGAGAGAGACAAATGCACATTCTATGCAACTTACAATGCACATTCTATGCAACAGGTATGGACAACTTCTATGCGAGTTGAAAGAGCATGTACAATGCAACACAATGCAGCATGCGTATTCTATGCAAACAAGAAGTGCATGTTCGATGCAAGAGTGAAAAGGCGCATAACAATGCAAGTCTTGCATGCATAACAAAATGTGCTAATGCAACATATTCAAAGGCGATTCATCGATCTTGTGATATACGAAAGGATACGAAAAAAAAGATACACTTTGGTCATATTGAGCGCCGTGCACTGGAAACACAGTTCGGAGCTTCCACGGAGACCGCTTGAGCTTAAAAGTGTATTTTCTTGAACTTTCTTGAGAGATGAGGGCGCAAATCAACAAAACAACCCCAAATAAGAGCATTAGAGGTCCATCGGCCACCATAGGAAGCCATCGGCCACAAAACAGGGTCATTGGCCAACAATTTGGCCAGTCGACCATCAATGGCAGATTTGGGGCAAACTTGACTTTTCACCATGGGTCTTTAAGTATAAGGTCCTAAACCCTATTTTCTCACTTCCCTCTTGCCGAAATCCTTTCTTCTCTTTCTCAAGATCACTTTCCTCCCCTCGATCCGAGCTTCAAACGTGTTTTCGGACATCCCACAAACATCCGATTCGTAAAACCCTCATAGTTTACAACACTTTGAACCGATTGAAAAGTGTTTTCGGCGCCTCTTTCTTGATTTCCATCACTTGGGGTTTGATTCCCCTAAGTTACCCTTGGTTTCCGTGCATTCTTCCAAGCTTTGACCTATTCTTCCATTTTCCACCCCTCGAAGTTGACTTTTCGTTGACTTTTGGCATTCCCACCCATTTCTGACATTTTCGGCCATTCTTTCATCTTTCTTCAAGATGGCGGATGACATCCCACACGGCGGAGCTCCTCCGGGGATGGAGATGGATCCCGAGTTTGAGCCTTTGCCACTAGGCATTCGACCATTCGACCCGGCGACATATGACCCTGAGGTACACGTGTTGCCTCCCGACGGCATCCGTCAGTTCAGGAGGTTCACGCGAGGTGCACCAGAGGACCTCCTGTTGCGCGAGCCGAGTCACACTTATTCCATAGCGCCTCTGAGGTATACACTTCCTCTTTACTTTCCGCAATGTAGATCACATTTCTTGGATAGCTCACACTGCTCTTTATCTGATCATCCCAAACACACTTGTGCACTGTATGCCTTATACTGCCTTGCATCTGTTTATCTTGAACATCGCCTTGCACTGTATTTCTCACACTGCTTTGCATCTGATTACCTTGCTCACAGGGAGATTCATATGCCTTCCGAGGTTACGGGACCACTGCCGCACGGGATTGGTATATGGAGCTACCCGACGCCGTCTGTCATATCGTTGACGAGGCTGGTTTCGGCACATTCATTATGGGACTGCCACGTCTCACTGCGAGCTGGCCTCTTCTAGGCGCTTTAGTAGAGAGTTGGTGGGATACCGCCAATTCCCTCCATTTCTCTACAGCAGGGGAGATGACGATGACTCCCTTTGACTTCTCTATGCTCACCGGCATAGAGGTAGGAGGTCATTCGATTCCTTATGACACAGATATGGATGAGTGAGAGGCCGCTTAGATTTACTTGCTGGGGAGTTGTCCACCTCTCTCCTGACCAAGGATGGTGCGGTATTCATGGTTCGCGGACTACTTCAGAGGGACGACGCCGACGACCCACGAGGAGACCGAGTACTACACCCGGGGGTTCCTCATGTTCTTGTTTGGCACTACTCTCTTCACTGACCAGGCGAACACCGTCGGGCTCTACCTCTTGAGCGCCTTGGTGGACCTGTCTCGCGTCCGACTCTACGATTGGGGTGGCACAGGCTTGGCCACATTATATGGATACATGAGCTCCTCTTCTCGCCGGAGCAGGCACCTGCTGGGAGGATACTGGAGGGCCTGGGAGGTATGTCCTTCCCTTCTGCTTTACATTTCCGCTTTACATTACCTATACTCCGTACAATGCACATTGCACACACTGTCTATTGCTTTACATTATCTGTACACCACTCACTGTACAATGCACTGCATATCATCTGATTCCTGCTTTATCTGCATTTGTCTTGACATATACTCACTGTTACCCTCTTACATTCTGCAGCTATGGGTATATGCCTACTTCCCGAGGCTTGCCCCAGAGCCGGAGGTAGAGACACCTCCCATGGTCCCGTATTCACACAGATACGACATGAGGTGTCAGCGGAGGCCTTAAGAGTCTTTCTCATTCTTCCGCCGATATTTCGATACTGTAGTCGCAACAGAGGTAGTTCAAACCTTACAGTCATTTCAGTTCTACTTCAGATTAGCATTGCATCTCTAATGGCAGCTAACAACCTGTATATTCACTATTTGCAGATCACCTGGCAGCCGTGGGCAGTGATGCCTGATGCGGTCAGAGATCAGTTTGCGGGTGCTCGAGAGGCTTCCCGATTTCGAATCTTGCTTGAGGGCCCGGTTTATCGAAAGTGGTTCTTGGGGGAGCACTTTCTACGACAGAGCCTCGGCTTGCCTGAGCCGGTGGTCCTGATGCCATCTCCTACATACATGAGGATCACAGAGAGATACACCGAGCAGGAGATGATCGACTTCACCAGATGTTGGGATGCTGACTTTTTCAAGCTTGATGGTGACTACACTATCTTCATTCAGACATATCTCATGCCGCCTCTGACCGGCGCTCATAGGAGTGAGAGAGACAGACCTGCAGTCGCATCAGAGAGAGCGGGTGAATCCAGGGCGACTCAGGCCCATGGCAGGAGAGGCTCCCAGGCGAGGCGGAGAGCAGGGTGGTCAGAGTTGCCTACTACCATGACCTGTCGGGGACGCACCGGAGAGACTTATCAGATTCCCATCCAGCTTGCACTAGCTGGTCACGAGCTGGTCGGAGTTCAAGGCCCGACCCCGGTATGTACCATACTTTACATTCTACATATTCAATTCATTTCAGTTTATGCTTTGTAAATTACTAATCATCTCAACACATTTACAGGCATCCATAGAGTACACCGGGCAGGCTCTCGAGCTGTCGGCTTCTCTGATGGGGATGGTGCAGATGAGCATGGACTTGCTTAGCATTTACGGCATCCCGGTAAGTTCCTTCAACCTATATTCCAAAACCCTCTGTAATCTGCTTCATACTGATCTGACGCATTTCATTATCAATACTGCATTGATACACTGCACTTATATATAGCTCACGGTATTCATACACTGTAATGATTCATTGCTCATGGCATTCACACACTGCAATCATTTATTGCTCACGACATTCATACACTGCAATCATTTGCTGCTCATGGCATTCATTCACTGTAATCATTTGCTGCTCACGGCATTCATTCACTGCAATCATATACTGCTCACAGCATTCATCTACATTGCAATGATTTATTGCTCATGGCACTTCATCTTTTAAATCTGGTATACTGCATTTGATACACTGCATCTGAAATACATCACAACTAATGTATTCTAGCAAACTGTCCTTTTCAGGTCCCTTTTCAGATGCCAGCCCCATCGGGCGCCCCAACGAGGAGCTACAACAGGACCTTTAGTGCCTCCCCCGGCAGTAGGGAGAGAGGGACAAGGGACGTCGACACACAGCCGAGGCAGGGCTAGGTGTACTCATACCGGGAGCAGTTCACGGGGGCTTGTCCCAGACGATGATGAGTCTGACGAGGATGAGGAGCCAGCGAGCCCACAGTCAGAGTCGTCTCAGGGCAGAGATGATGCTAGAGATGGCTCGGGTTCAGATTCGGGCAGCGGTGCTAACGGCGATAGTTTTGGGCCCTTGCCGAGGAAGAGGGTGAAGAGAGTTTCTCAATCTTGAGGTGGCTGGGGCCGATTCAGATGCTTCTTGCTTAGTTTCTTTTCTTTTTGCTTAGCTTTCTTTTTGCTAGTTGTATTGGCACTTTGCATAGACTTGGGCAGTTTTATTTTGTTTAAAAACTTGTACTCTTTTGTAAAAGAAACCATGATTGAATAAAAATAACTTTTTGTTCAAAAAGTGTTACATTGTATATTCTGAGCATCGCATAACATCGCACAGCATGAAAATGAGATTGATTTTTGAAAATTGCACGTTCAAATTGCATTGTATTAATCAGGTAGTGAACCGACTGGCAACTGAAAAAAACAAAACAACTCAATAAACAACACAAGAACTTGACAGGCTAATCAAATGTAAATACAACTCGATAAGCAAGACAAGAACTTAATAAACAACACAAATACAACTCGATAAGCAGATTGTAACAACTCGATAAACAAAACAACAGAAGAAAGACACCAAGAGTGGAACCAAACACGGGTTCTTGGCATTTTCAACACATGGAAGGGCCATGGGGCAAAATGGAAGGCCACCGGCCATAAGGGGAGGCTGCCGACCACAAGTAATGGCCATCGGTGACTAATACTAGCCGATCGGCTACAAACATGGCCGGTCGGCCACTAATGCTGACGACCACTAATGCTAAGGATCTCCAGATTGCTGCCACCTGTCTTTCACTGAGCACTTTATCTTCTACAAAAGCCCCAGCTTCGTAGTTTCTTTATTCAACTCTGTTTTTGCTTCAAATGGAACCATTCTCTGCCGAAAAACTCTCCTAGTAGATTGCAGCTCTAGATGGCTCGGAAAAGTTGAATTTCAGGGGTTTCGGGATAAATGCACTATTCACGCTAAGCCGTACCCCGCTGTGTTTTTCGTTCCTCCATGCCACGGCTAGGTGTTGGAACTCGGTCACACATGTGTTTAGCTTTGAGGGACAAGAGGTATGCCCCACAATTGAAGAGTTCCAAGCTTTGATGGAATCTCGGCGTGACGAGGTGATTTTGCCTCAGTCTCGTTTTGGCCACATCCAGGCTCTAGGAAGGATGTGCGGGTTCACTTTGCATGATGCCCGAGCTTTGGTTCACAACGGGGAGTTGGAGATCTCCAATCTTATTCATCGGTTTTCTGACGCCGGCAACCGCGATGACCACTTTTGGTAAAGTTTTCGTCAACATGACCTCTGCTTGTGTATGTTGGCCCATTTTCTACTTGCCTCTGGCTTCGGAGGGTCTAGCATTCGCTTGATTAAAGTTGCCCAAGGCTTGAAAGAAGGCAAAAGCTGTATCGGGTTGACACTTGCCTAAACTTTGATGGGCTTGGATGCTTTCCATTGTCGGGAGACAACCAAGTTTGCAGGAAGTCCACTACTCTTGCAGGTAATGTTTCCCATCCTTCTCACATGTGTTTCTTACATCACTCAGCCCACAGGCTCTATTTTTCTCTCAAAACCCTTTTCTCACTTTTTCTCTCCACGTACACCTCTCTATTCTTTAATCTCTCTTATTTTTCATCCCTTCCCAGATATGGCTCATGGACAAATTGAAAGTAGTGGACTCTTACTTAGCATATTCAGCACATGGCTATTTCTTTCGCTCACGGCTAGTTGATGCCCTGAATGAAGCCTGGTGGTGCGAATGGATGTGCACTCAATCTACTGTTGACATTGCTTGGCGTTGCCCCTGGTTTGATCTGCTTGAGATGAGCTACAGCATGTCTCGGCAGCCTGGTATTCAGCTGATTGGCCTGACACACTGTGTCTTCTACTTTCCATTCTGATTCGACGTCAATTCGGACACGACCAGACTTGCCTAGAAGAGGGAGTGGAATACCCAACTTCATATCCAATCAAAGGCTCATATCTAGCTCGATATCCCACTGCATGGAGGACAAGAGAGCTTCTAGCCCCCGCTCCCAATTTCAGTTGTACCCTTTCCGACGAGTGCATAGCTTGGCTTGAAGATGAGGTGTAAACTGGGCCTACTTTGGTATCTGAAGCTTCCACAAGCTTTGGGAGAGGGCGCAGGCGCAGGCGCAGGAACACCTGACTTAGCCATGCCCCTAGTTTATGGCTTTAATCTGTACTTTCAAGTTCTCTTTTTGAATGTAATAAAAAGCAACTTCCATTTGTATCGAGAGTCGGAGAACTCTGTATTGAAATCAATGAAATTGAAGGTTGTGGGTACTGAAAATTTTCCATTTTGGTCCAAACATGGTCTAAGTTGTAAAAAGATTAATTTGAACAAAATCAACTTTTATTAAAACTTTTCAAACCATTTTCGATATGGATCACAACTGGACACGCCCGAGATCTATTGCTGAGATGCATCACCACCCAAATCCAACAACTGGAAAGTTTCCCCTGTCTGAATAGCACTGCACTGGAGATCACAACCGACTCTTGAACGCAGAAAAGACAAAGATAACCAAAACAAATCACATGGACACAGTTGATTTGGAATGTTTATTTATGGTGACTTCAGAATGAAGTTGCTTACGTATCCCAAAGATGGGAATCAAGCCTTACGTATTTCGATTCGAGTTCACTCGTGTATTAGCACTCTTCTTTTGTGCTCTAACTTTTGCCAAGGCCGCCCTTTCCGGATTTTCAACCTTGCGAGCACAGTTTTTCTTATTTCAAATTTTTTATGCTCTAACTTTTGCCTAGGTCACCCTTTCGGGTTTTTGGCCTAGCGAGCCACTCAGGGATAGTATTTCTTCAACTTGTCCATATTTATAGGTTGGGAGAACTCAAGGCCATCCAAATCCATCAGAATGATAGCTCTACCTGACCAAATAGACTTGATGATGTAAGGGCCAGTCCAATTGGGTCTGAACTTGCCCCTAGGGTTGTGGATGGGAGCTCGGTTGTCTTTGAGCACCAAATCCCCTTCTTTTAGATTCCTGGACTTAACTTTCTTGTTGAAAGCCTTGGCAATTCTTCGTTGATAACCTTGGACGTGATACAGTGCTTTCAGCATTCTCTCGTCGAACAGCATGAGTTCTTCGAACCTACTCTGCTGTCAATCTGCCTCAGCTATCTGGCACTCAGCCATTACCCACAGCGATGGGACTTCAACTTCGATTGGCAGAACAGCCTCCATCCCATAAACCAAGGAATACGGAGTTGCCTCAGTAGAAGTTCGAATTGATGTCCGGTAGCCCCAAAAAGCAAATGGCAACTTATCTGGCCAGTCTTTGTAGGTTTCTACCATCTTTTGTAGAATGTGCTTGATGTTCTTGTTGGCGGCCTCAATCCATTGGTGTGATAACCCTATTCCGTATTATGGTAATTGATCTTAATTATGATTGTGATTATGTGTTTAATATGATTTTGAGTGCTATTTATATGATTATATGTGGTTTTAAATTTCTATCTGTTTACCATAGAAAAATCTGTTTGATTTTCTGCTTTAGGATTTAAATTGAAGGCCTTCGAGGCGTCAAAAACCGAATTGACTATGCCATTGTGATTGGCGTAATTTTTAAGCCTATGGTGAAGTTTAATTGGAAATTGATTCGGAACGAAATAATTGATTCAGATTAGAGCTCAATTGATTAGATTATTAGATTGAATTATCAAATATAAAATATGATATTAAGAATATTAAGACTAAAATTACTACCTTAACTCAACTTACACTCTGACTTTCAAATTTGATTAGAAACTATAAAAAGGGCCATATTACTCTTCACTCCTCTTAGACTCAAAGATCACTCTAAGAGAGAGAGAGAGAGGGCCAGTTTTTTAGAGAGAGGAAGAGGGAAGATTATGCATTTTGGCTCAAAGTTTGTGAATTTGGAAGACTATCTCAAGAATCAACTTATATTTGCAAGATGGGAGCTCATAGGTGAGTAATTGAGCATAAATTCATAAGTTTGAGTTTGTAATTTTGTGGATTCAAAGTTAGATGGCAATTGAGAATATAATTTGAAATGTAATTGATGAATATGGAGCTTGTATGTACATACATGTGCATAATTGCCATGAATTTGTATAATTGAGCATGATACATATGATCCATGAAGAATTTGATGTCAATTCATGCCTTTAATCATCATCTACATCATTTAAGTTGGAAATAGGAGTTGTATCCCACATGCAAATACAATTCATAGAGGTATGAGTTTTAAATACATGAATTTGTTATGTTGGAAATAAGTTTGGTGTAATTTGGGGCATGCATGTAATTAATTCATGAGATTTGAGCTTCATAATGTGATGAATTGGTGTTTGTATCATGTTAGTAGGTGTACATGAGAACTATGGGTCATAAAATGCAAGATATATCAGTTTGAATGCAAGTTTGAGCCTCAAATAGAATTCTGGAAAACCCAGAATTCGGTATGTCCGCTCGAGCGGGGTAATGGCCGCTCGAGCGTGAAATGCTAGCTCCCAGTAGTTTTGTAGACATTGTCGTCCGCTCGAGCGCGGAGAATCACGCTCGAGCGTCCAAGGCACATGTTTGACATTCAGCTCGAGCGTTCGAAGTCGCGCTCGAGCGTGAATGTAAGGCAACCAGTACTTTTGTAGACCATGAGGGTCCGCTCCAGCGGCGAAATCCATGCTCGAGCGGGGAGCCCTGTTTCAGAAGCTTTGTAAAGATGTTTTTTGTTTCATTTTCCGTTCTCTTTCATTTCTAAGTACTCTTAGGCATATATTAAGCATTGTAAATAAGTTAAAAGAATAAGAAAGAAGCCTAAGAGGGATGTATGAATTAAGAACGGATTGAATTGTTTGTGACCCATTACATTCATGAAATGTGTAGGGTCAAACACAAGGGCAAACCATCCGGCAGATCACTGTGAGTAATATCTTAGTAAAGATATTTTAAAGTATGTTATTTGTCCAAATTGCTTACTCCTATTTGAGTTGATAAGTTTGTTTGAATTGTGGACAAATATTCGTTATACCATACGATTGAGCCAAAGGCCGTTTGTCATAATTTGTTGGGCCGAAGGCCGTCGGATATGAATGATTGGGCCAAAGGCTGTTTGACATGAATGATTGGGCCAAAGGCCATTTGACATGAATGAATGGGCCGAAGGCCGTCGGACATGAATAATTGGGCCAAAGGCCGTCGGACATGAGTAATTGGGCCAAAGGCCGTCGGACATGAACGATTGGGCCAAAGGCCGTTTGACATGAATGAATTGGGCCTGAGGCCATTTGATATGTTTGGATCGCTAGTCATTTGATATATTAAATAGAAATATGAATTGGATAGAAATATGAATTGGGCCCAAGGCTGTCTAATGTATTTTGTTCTAAATACCGTTCATGTACCTTCTTTGCTTGATATTATTCACTGGGTTTTCACTCACTCTCATTCATGTGATTGTAGGTGAGCCAAGCAATATCCAAACCCAGCTCCAGTGAAGCAGGTGTGAAATAGTCAAGTTTTGAGGAGTCAGCCCATACGTCTCACGCACGAGACTTGTTTTTGCCCTTTTGTTCTTTTGTTATACTCTGTTATGTTGGTGAGAACTTTGGTTTACGGTTGTATATAAGCTTTTGATTAGCTGACCATGACTTGAATGATCCTGTTGTGTAAAGCTATGTGTTAACTTTCTTTGGTGTGGGTTATTAACAAATATATAATGTTATGATGTGCCATGTAAGCACAACTCTATGGACAAAAGTTTTAAGTTGCTTCCGTTTTGGCCCCTTAACTCTGTTGAAGTATATCTAATTTGGTCTGAGGCCGTAGGTAATCTCTTGGTTACTGGCCGGTTATGACCTTAACCCATGGGGGTGGGTTCGGGTCATGACAGTTGGTTTGCGGCCAATAAGTGGATGACTTATGAAAAGCCACGTTGTATTTTTCCAACAATTCGATCACCTCCTTCTTGAAGTGGGAACCATTGTCTGAAATAATCTCATTCGGGACCCCATAGCGACAGATGATGTTGTTCCTGATGAACTTAGAAACGTGCGATACCTTCAGCACCGCATAAGATTGGGCCTCAACCCACTTTGTAAAGTAGTCTATCACCACCAGGATATACTCATGCCCGTTCGACCCCTTCGGAGTAACTACCCCAATCACATCAATTCCCCAGACTGAAAATGGCCATGGTGAAGTCATGTTGTACAGCTTCGATGGCGGGATGTTCATGTGATTTGCATGGATCTGACATTTGTGGCATTGCCAAACAAAACCAATACAATCCTCATCCATGGTTGACCAGTAGTAACCCTGTCTGAGAATTTTCCGAGCTAGCATCACCCCGCTCATGTGCTATCCGCACTCTCCTCTGTGGATGGCCTTCATCAGGTGATTTGACTCTTCAACATCAACACACAGTTTATGCATTCCCAGATGACCCCGTTTGTACATTTTACCCCCGCAGATGATAAACTGAGCAACCATTCGTCGTATTGCCCTCTTATCTTTGGCATTTTCCCCCGGCGGATAAGCCTCATTTTCCAAGAAGTTCCAGATGTCATGATAACAGGGGTTTTGATCTTGTACTTCATCTATTGCGGCAATCAGTTCGTAGGCCGACACATACCTCTGTTCAATAATGATTGGACGCATCCGGACCCCCAAAGAGATGTCTATCATGGAAGATAGAGTTGATAAAGCGTCAACGAACTTGTTGCTCTCTCTTAACAGATAGGTGAATGTTAGCTTCTCAAACCTGGGAATTAGAACGTCCAGGGTTTGGTGATAGATTTTCATCCTTTCTTCTTTAACCTTCTAGTCTCCTTTTGCTTGAGACACAACTAGGTTCGAGTCCCTAATGACGTCCAACCATTTTGCCCCTAGTTCTAGGGCGGCTTCCAAGCCAGCGATACATACCTCGTACTCTGCTTCATTATTTGATACCTTGAACCAGAGTTTGAAAGCTAAAGGTATGTGGAAATTCTCGGGTGCTATCAGCAACACCCCTATCCCATACCCGTACTGGTTTGATGCTCCGTCAAAGTACATAGTCCAACTCTCTTCTTCAACCTGCAGAATGGCCTCATCTGGGAACTGATACTCTACTGCTTCATCTCCCTCCACTGGGTGATCGGCTAGGAACTCCGCTACCGCCATCCCTTTCACAGACTTGCGAGTCATGTACTTCAAATCAAATTTGGAGAGAAGAAGCAACCAACGGGCTAGCTTACCCATAAACGCTGGTTTCTCAAAAAGATATTTGATGGGATCCAATCTCGAAACCAGTATTACGGAGTGAGCTAGCAAGTAGTACCTCAACTTCTTGGTAGCCCATACCAAGGCCAAACAAGCCTTCTCCAACGAAGTGTAGCGGGTCTCGTATTCCATCATTTCCTTGCTTAAGTAGTAGATAGCCTTCTCCACTTTATCCTCAAATTCCTGCGCAAGCATGCAGCCCATTGTCGTGTCGATTACTGACAAGTACAATATCAACAGTTTCCCCGGCTCTGGCGGTGACAACAGGGGTGGGTTCTATAGATATTGCTTGATTTGTTCGAAAGCAACTTGGCATCGGTCATCCCATTGGAATTTCTTTTCTTTCTTCAGGAGACCAAATAGTGGTTCACAAGTCAAGGTTAATTTTGCAATAAATCGTTTTACGAATTGCACTTTACCCAGAAAGCCTCGCACCTCCTTTTCAGTCCTTGGTGGTGGCATTTCTAAGATGGCCTTGATTTTGGAAGGATCAACCTCGATACCCCTTTGTGTAATCAAGAACCCCAGCATTTTCCCTGCTGTAACACCAAAAGTACGTTTTTGAGGATTCAGTTGCAACCGGTATTCTCTGATCCGTTGGAAAAATTTCTTCAAGGCAGTGTAGTGGCCCTCTCTTTCCTTGGACTTGACAATCATGTTGTCCACATACACTTCAACCTCTTTGTGGATCATATCGTGTAAGATCGTGGTTGCAGCCCGTTGATAAGTAGCCTCAGCATGCTTCAAACCGAATGACATTACCCCATAGCAGTAGGTTCCCCACGGGGTGGTGAAGGCAGTCTTCTCCCTGTCCTCGGGTGCCATCAAAATCTGGTTATACCTGGAAAGCCCATCCATGAATGAGAGCAGTGCATGCCCAGCAGTGAAGTCCACCAATTCGTCGATATGCGGTAGAGGAAAGTCGTCCTTCGAACTGGCTTTGTTCAAATCTCTGAAGTCCACACATACCCGAATTCTGCCATCCTTCTTTGGCACCGGAACTATGTTGGCCAACCAATTAGAATACTCAGATACTAACAGGAACCCTACATCAATCTGTTTGGTGACCTCTTCTTTGATTTTCAGAGCCCAATCCGGGCGGATTCTCCGAAGCTTTTGCTTGACGGGTCGGGCCTCAGGGTCAAAAGGGATCCGGTGCTGTACAATCTCAGGATCGATTCCAGGCATGTCTTCGTAGGACCACGCGAAAACATCTTTGAAATCTTTTAATAAAGCGACTAAGCGCTCGCGTTCCTCCGAAGACAACGTGGACCCGATCTGGACCAGACACGGATCCTTCTCAATACCAATGTTAATTGAGGTGATTTCATCAACCAAAAGTTTTACAAACCTCTTCTGTTCTCAATCAATTAAATGTTTCAAAACCGGAGGAATTTCTTCCTCGTCGTTTTCATCAAAGTTTTGAAAGTCCTGATTAATGCAATATACTAAAGGCATAGAAAAGTACTCAAAAGCCACAGTGGTACCATTCTCATTAGCAATTTCTAGATCGTCTGATTCTTTGGTTACAACCGACTCAAAAGAAAATGAAAAAGACGACCTAGACAACACAACGGCATCCGGGTTATCACCCTAAGAATACCAGACTCTGACTTAGAAGAACTGGAATCTGATTCCAACTCCACAGACTCTGTGGAATCAGATTCCGGTTCACTACTTGACCCAGAACTGCTAGACAAAAAGCCTTCCTCGTATTGCTAGACGAGGGAGGGTGCGATGGATGCATCCCGAATGTCGGAAGAAGGGCCCACAGCCGAGTTATCTCCAATCATGGAAACTGAGAAATCAACCCCCGAGCACTCTGGTGTAATCTGAGGATCTGAGAGGAGACAGGCCAGTGCTACTCCCATCTCAAAATCTGTGCCACTGGACTCATCCTCTTTGCATTGCTCAGCCACAGCCGATGGGTCAGTCTGCTCATCCGCAACTTCATCCCCTAGCAACTATAAGTCAAAAAAGATCTCAAAACTCGGCAAGCGCCGCCTCTCTGAATTCAACCATGGTTCTGGAAAGCCACAAAATGGGAAATCTTCCCCCTCCTGGACAAAGTGTCAATTCAGGGTCCCCTGGAGAGGTCTATGCACTAACTCATAGTGCCTCCCGGCTTGTTTAGCCTTGGCTCTTCCAGCCATCTCCTTTCTTTTCCTTACCCAATCCTCTTTGGTAGGTGTATAACTTAGACCAAAGGTATGGGGATTGTGTGGCACTTCGGCCAATTCAGCAACGTCCTTCCGGTCACTCCTTTCTAATCCCATCTTGGGCATATATTGAAGCTTGTTCATGAGGTAAACAGATTGTGCACTGACATATTGCACTACCCGAGCCTTAGCCAAGGGGAACCCAGACAGGAAGACATCCTCTTCGCCATGTGCAATTTCCAAGATCGGTGTAGTAACCTCTGGCGGCGGATGTATGGAAGAGTTCCCAAAAACAATTGCCATCCCCTTCCCATGGGGGTATTTCAGCATCTGGTGTAGGGTGGAAGAGATAGCCTTCACTTGGTGCAGCCACGGTCGTCCAAGGAGTAAGTTGAAGGTGGCTGGAACATCCAGAACATGAAATTCGATGTCCTGCTGGCCCAGGCCAACCTGAGTTCTAATCTGCACTGTCTCCATCACCTCCCGACTGGTGTTGTCGTAAGCCCGTATCACCTGGGCTATTGGTGCGAAATCTGCGGGCTTCAACCCAATAGCGTAGGCCGTACGTGACGGACACACATTTATTGCAGATCCCTTATCAACTAAGACAACTGGTGTCCACTTATCCTTACACTACACAGAGATGTATAACGGTTTATTGTGCTCGGAGCCCTCAGGTGGTAATTCTTTGTCTGTGAAGGTCAGAGTCGGTGAAGCGCCACTCGAGAACACCAGTCCCACTAACTGTTCGGGGGTTGTATCAATAGAAGGCTTAGCTCTGTCCATCGCTGATAAGACAGCTTGTCTATGCACCCTTGAGGCCATAAGCAGTCCCCAGATAGAGATGACTACTTGAATCTTTTTTAGCTACTTCAGTATAGCTTCTTCCTCTAACAATTTGTCCTTCTACTTTTCTGTCTCCTTGTCTTTCCTAGATGCCTCTTGCTGGTCCAGGTGTGGGAGTTTGAAATACCGCCCACTCCGGGTCATGTGGTCGACTTCTTCGATGTGCTACGTATCATCCGGGAGATTCTGCCCCTAGTCCTGATCAGTATGGGCCAGACGCAAATCATCGTCTTCCCACCACATGCCCTCAGCAACCGACAAACAACTGTTCGATTCTGCTGTAGTTATTTCCGTGCTCACAGCACATTCCGTCCCCGCAGGGGCCTTGGCTTTTCTAGCCCTTTGATCAGTCTTGATTTTCTCTTGTTCAAACCGCTTCAATGCGGCCTCTTGTTCTGTGTCTGCTGTACAAATGCTACCCGATTCCCGAGCAAAATTCTTCGTATCGGTGCTCTCTGGCGATTTCTCCTCACTGTTGACCGTTCCGGCCATCGCAGATGTTCCTATTTCTGACTGTCCCTGTTTCGGCTGAGATCCCTCATCAATGTCTAGCTCATCACTAAGCCACCCTGTATTGTCTGTTGATCCATTCAAGTCGAACCAGTTGATGCTCACATCACCCGGATCCTGCTCATCAAAGAACTGTAGATTAGCAATGTCCTCCTCAAGCTCTACTAAATCATCTAGCCCCTGACTTGGCCTGTCTTCCTGAACTACATTCACCTCAATTTCCCTCGGCAATTCTACCCTCAGCTTGGCCTACTCAACTGGCGCAATAAAGCAGCAAGGGTTGTATGCTTTCTCAGTTAAGCTTGCAGAGCCCTCAGGCGTTCCCTCTTCTATCATAGCCACCACCATGGGTTCAGGTTGGGATATTGACGTGCTCATCATGCATAAGTCTGTGCATTCAGAGATGAACAACGCCGGTTTAGGCAGGTGGGAGAGAGTGATGTATATGCTAGGGTCGTACGGGACGGCCATTGTTTGGATCAGGTTCACTTGCCTGGGTAGAGGAGGAGGTTGGTTATGTGGTGGGAGGGGATTTGTAGTAACATTTGGCTTCTCAGGAGGCGCTATCACTTATTATTGATAAGATCTTGAATCTTATGACATAGTCTGAAGCATTGGTCAGTATCATGCCCATGCTGTTGATGGAAGGCACAATACTTGGCTGGGTTGTGTGAAGGAGGGAGGAGATTTGGCAATGGGCGTGGCTCCAGGGGCTTCAGGTGCCCTTTTCTAATCAGAACCCCCAAGGCTTTAGATAGAGGCATGTAAAGCGGGGTGAAAGTCCTTTGGCCCCTGGGTGGGTACTTTGCAGGTTAGGAGGTGGCTCCAGATGAACCGGTAAAAGGTGTGGCTGCTTTTGAGGTGGTAGTGGTGACCATGCCCACGTCAGAAGTCCTCGTAGCTGCATTGCTACTTGTAGCTGCATTCGAACTGCGGGTAAAGGCCCTCTTGGGCTGCTCTCTCTCCTGGTCAATCAAACCCTGTTTCATAGCGTCTTCTATTTGTACCCCAATCTCGTGAAGATCCGCAAAGGTGGAGAGGGGTAAGACAATCATTTTCTGCAACAGCTTCGGTTGCAGATTCCGCACGATCATCCTTATTTGGTATTTCTCTGCTGGCCTGGTTGTCATCATGGAGGCCTTGGCCCTCCATCGAGTGACAAAGTCAGAGAAGCCCTCATTCGGCTCTTGCCTGGTTGCCTCGAGATCACGAGTTGTGACCTCGATTTGAGTATTGTACGAATATTGGGCAATGAAGGCCTCGACCATCTCCTCCCAATTCCTCTTCACTGAATCCTCCAGTTTAGCATACCAGATGGCCGTAATACCCGACAGGGTCCGGCCAAAGAAGGATAGCTTCTGCATTCTAGTCAAGCCCATCGGGCGCAGAATATCTGAAGACAGCCTCAAATGGACCATAAGATCACCTGAGCCGTCGAAGCGGTCTATGTGAGGCATTTTAAATCTATCCGGCAATGTCACTGCCGAATCTGTGTAGCCGTCCTCTATGTCTAGGATCGAGTTAACTCCCTGAGCTCGCTTGAACAACTTCTTGAGCTTGCTCACTTTCAGAGCAGTTGGATCGACCTCAAATTCGAACGGTGTGTCCACTGGGTAGGCCGGTGCTTTTGAGGTCTGTGGTGGGACTGGCCTTGCTGGCCCTGCTGGAATGTCCATATTTTTCTGGACATTTGCTACATCCCCGGGTATTGGAACCCTAGGCGGGGGTGGGTGCGAAGCAGACGCTGCTGCTTGTTGTGGTTGTTGTTGTAGTTGAAGCCTAGAAATCAGCTCAGCTTGATGGGCTACAATCTCTGCTTGTCGAGCGGTGACCTCTGCTTGGCGAGCAGCGTCCCGCTGTATGCCCTCGATAGTTTGCTGGAGTTGACGCATCATTTCCTCCATATTGACTGAAAGATACTGATCTGTCTAACCTGGTGTAGACTCTGAAGTGGAAGCAAAAAACTGATTTTCACTGAGCACAGGTGATCGACGAATTGGTGAATTATGCCGAACTCTCCTCCGTCTTGTAACCGGGAGAAGCGAAGCAAACACATGTTGTCCTCTCACAAGATCCCCAGATCGATAAAGCCTTCTTACTCGGGTCCAAAGTGCTTGGGGGGTAACTGCCTTGTCGGAAGCAATGATGAAAATACTACCTTGCAAAATAGAAAATAAAGCAAAAAGAAACAAAAATCAGAAAAATGTGCAGCACCTCGGCTTAGATAGAGACAACACGCAGTTGACATCATAAGCTCGATAATCTATACTCAAACACTGATTTCTGGCCCCCAAATTTTCTGCCACAATTCTGATACCCTCAAACACTGATGTCCTCAGACTGTACCCAGACTTGCACCTGATACATGCATTCCCGTAGAGACGCACCCTAACAGCACATATCAAGCAAGTGAGAGCCAAAACACCCCTATGGTGGGATAGGGTTTCCCTATCCTAATTTCGTCAGGAACTAGGGGTTCGCTACGCAAGCAAACAGTTTCAAACAACCTACATTCGGGTGAGCGACCTGTCCTAGTTTGGAATGGTCTCTATGGCTTCCAATATGCGACTAGGGCGATTGGTCAAAAAGGGTGCCTCGACGGTGATCTCGATCCAAGGTTTGTGTTCCCATCGTGGCAGAGCTCGTAACCAGTCAGCCTTGCGGAACTCTTTTCCAAGCACGCCTCCGGCAAACCGTTCAGGAATAACAGATGGCAAACACTGTGAATTAGGCGCACCAATGCAAATGCAATGCAAAGAAACACATACGTGTAGATAAAACAACATATCATGAGTTCGAGTAAAGTTCTCTAAGTCCCCAGCAGAGTTGCCAGAAATTGTAGACCCGACTTTCTTCGCGCGCCCTCCTCTCAGAGTGGTG
This sequence comes from Camellia japonica, assembly GCA_030407325.1. Classification (NCBI taxonomy): domain Eukaryota; kingdom Viridiplantae; phylum Streptophyta; class Magnoliopsida; order Ericales; family Theaceae; genus Camellia; species Camellia japonica. The sequence goes on along the minus strand of JAPPVO010000002.1, from coordinate 105,523,589 downwards.
CGAATTGGTCGTCATACAGTTCAGACTCCTGTCACGGCTCTGAATCTAATCTCACAAAGTTCAATGTGAGACTGATAAACACCAAAGAGTCCGAATCTGGCAATTGGTTTTGGAAAATCAATTTTGAATCAAAAAGCGCCAAACATAGACTGCTTTGCCAGATTACAGAGTCGCCACCTAAATATTTTGTTTTTAGGAAATTTAGGAAACCCTGACTCGTACCAAAGGCCACGTGTCCGTCATCACCAAAGTTGCCTCGGCTCGGGAACTTGGGTACGAGAGGGGAAGGTCATAAAATGAGCACCCCCACTCGCCCGATCAAAGGATTGGCGTCTACTGCCATGATATGTTGTTTTATAAACCTCATGTGTTCTTATCCGGATTATTAGCTAACTTTACTATGTGGCGCACACTTACAAGTATAGACTCAATCACGAGAATTGGAACAAAACAACTAATGTTTGTTTTTTGAAAATGGTTTGAAAGTGCTACTCGCAAGTAGGCTAAAGCGTGGATTTGCCACCCTCAAGGTGGGCTTTAAAACATGATTTTGCCACTTCGCAAAGTGGGCTTAGAACTCACAATTATCGAGTTGTTCTAATTCAGGCAATCAAGCCTTCACCCAGAGACATTCATGCAGTTAAGCATTTAAGTAAATAGCCTCATGGCAAGCATGCGATCATGGCAACACTCACACTCATGCAAGGATGCTAAAGCGTAACACTTACAGTGTACTCCAAGCCAAAATAAAAGCTAGTTAGAAATATGCGTGATCCTAACTATACAAGATGCCTAATGCAACACATGCAATAATGTAACTAAATAGGCTCGGCTACCTAAAATGGCATATGAATGCAACGATTTGATACATGTATTCAAATAGGTATTGAAATACGATGCAGTTTGAATGATGCGCCGAGCCCGGTGCATACAATACAAATGAATGAATGCAAACATGCAAAGCATAAGGCATGCTAATTGAAAAATGCCCTAAACTAACCATCGAAAGCGGTTAAATAAAAGGGAGAAAGACGTGGGGTTGGAAGACATGCACACACACACGCACCCTTATTACAACATTGTGCCATCTCGAAGGAGGGTCCGAATAAATAAGCTAACTAGCTACGCTAAGCTAAGCTACTTATTACAAAACAACTAATCAACTATTCTAGCTAATTAATTATTACAAACCGAATTGAATAACTAGCTACGCTAAGCTAATTAATTACAACAGAATTAATTAATTAAACACTTAACTAATTAATTACAAAATGACTAAGCTAATGAACTAATTAGCTAAGCAATGCAAATGAAAGGCCCCGGGAAGCGAGGGAGATATGCATGCTTGATTGCGTCCTCCCGAAAATCCACTACCTTGCCTCTAGATGCCTCTGTTTGCACATCTTTGGACCTCTGAAAATTGTGCCAACCTTCAGATTGCTTCTGTTTGATCTCAAGAACATACTGAGGGATGATCGGCTAGAAATGATGGCCATCGGCCACTACTGATGGCCGGTCGGTTGACTTTGGTGGCCGGTCGGCTAGTACATGTGGCCGGTCGGCCACTGCTTCCCTGAACTTTCTCATTTTTTGCTGCAACAGAGAGCAAACAGAGGCATGGCAATGTATTTGCAAGGAAATGTGTGTACTGCCACCCTCCTTATCATGTCTCAAGCTCAAAGGAGTGTGGCACTTGGCTCTCAAGCCACCAACCAAGCATTTTCATGCATGATGGCCAAAGGACCAAGCTTGTACGAGCTTAGTGAATGCACACATAAGACTCAAAGTGCCACCACCCTATCATACATGATCAAGGGTGACGACGACCAAGAAATGTGACATGTTTCATCACTTTGAGTATGAAACGTCCCACTTTTCTTGTGTTTGGATTAACGTCCGATCCAAACAAATGCAATGCAACACAAATGCTTATCTTGTTCATGTTTTACTTTGCTCATTTCTTGTTTACACATTTTAGCTTACCAATTAATCCCTTAACCGGTTAAGTCCAATGTAAAAGTCCTCTAATGGGAGGGGTCAACCAAAAGGGTGGTTTAGGACATGAGAGGGATTATGCCTTTGACTAGGAGGAACCCTCAAAGAGGGTTAAAACCATTTGAACACAAACCCTACCTCATGCTTAAACATAAACTTAAGGCCAAACAACCCTCAAAACAAAAGGAAAAATGAAGAAAGGAGGGAGGTTGCAGAATTTCAGTGCTGAAATAGCATGCAAAATAAGACTATCACATGCAAACACCTCATGTATAACATGCTAAAAGCCAAGAACACCAAGACTAATGAAGAACACTACACTAGAGGCATGCAATACAATGCTCAAATGACCAAACCAGCCCAAAAGAAAGCTACATTATGCCAAAACAGTGGCCAAATCATACTGAAACTGAAGCACAAAAGGCAAGAAAAACATGCTCACATGTTGGCTCGCAAACAAGACACAAAGCACAACTCTCAAAAGCATTGAAAGAGTGGAATATGTGAGAGTGTGACGATGATATATGCTCTGAAATTACATGCTAAATGATGCTATGGCATGCAAACAACCCAAGCAAAGCATGCTAGAAGCCTTAAATCACAAAGCTAGTGAAGGTCGTTTACATTACAACCATGCATAGCAAGTCTCATATGACCAAGACCACTCAAAAAAGAGTTAAAGCACGCTAAATCAGTGGCAAAAACATGCTGAGACCAAGCCACAAAAGAGTAGAAAGATAGGCTAACTCATTAGGCATGTTAAGCAAGTAAGAAAGATTACACTACAAGTGTAAGATGTAAGCAACAAGTGGCCAAAGCAGCCAAAAATAGAGTTAAAGCAGGTCCAAAAAGTCACAAAAATATGCTGAGATCAAGCCATGAGATGGTAGAAAAATATGCTCATGTGTTGGGCCATCAATACATGCAAACAAGACACAAGGAGCGGAAGCCACCCCCTCCTATTTTGGACCTCAAAACCAACTTTCTACCATTGAAATTCCCCTGGAATTCAGTGGTTTAAAGGCCAAAAAAAGATTGTTTTAAAAGCTTTAAAAGATGGTACAACACTTAGCAAACAAGCCTAAAAGGAGGGTGGATCACCCCTAACTCCAAAAATACCTTAAACCACCATTTTTAAGCCTTAAAAATAGAGGTTTTTGCAGTTGGAAACTAGGCCAAAAAACAGCATGCAAAGGTGGCCAAGTAATGGATTAAAACAAAGCTTAAAAGAGGGTAAGGCCTTGCCCTTGAAGCACAGCAACAAACAGGTCTTCTTCTGAGCCAAAACCAGCTTTAGGAACTCCAAACAAGCCTTAAGGAACCTCAGCTCCAAGATAGGGATGTTTGATCAGGGGTTGTATGCAAAATTCTAGAGAAAACTCACTTCTAAGCACAATATTATATATATATATATATAGAGAGAGAGAGAGAAGAGAGAGAGAGAGAAATTTCAGCTCTGGAATTTTGTAACCCCCAAAATTGGGGAGAGACCTCCCTTATATAGAAAACAAGCCAAAAGCTTGGCCTCATTGTAGACGTCCCCAACGTCCCGGAGGATGAACCCCCGTTCTGTTCATATTGGGCTTACTACAGTTCAGACTCGACTTGTCACAGTTCTAAATCTGAACCAAAGAGTCCAAATCCGGCAAATTGTTTTGAGAAAAAAAACAGATTTTGAAAGAAGTGCCAAACATGGACTGCTTTGCCAGATACAGAGTCGCCACCTAAATATTTTTTAATGGGGAAATTTAGGAAACCCTGACTCGGTGCCAAAGGCCACATGTCTGTCATCACCAAAGTTGCCTCGGCTCGGGAGCTTGGGTACGATTGGGGAAGGTCAGCTATGAGCACCCCCTCTCGCCCGATCCGAAGACCGGCCTCTACTAACCGTGATATCCGTTTTTGAAAACATTTTGTGCTCTTATTCCAGTTATTAGCCTAGAATTACTATGTTATGCGCACAGTAAACAATTATAGACTAGATTGCCTAATTTGGAAATAAGCATTGCATATCCGTTTGTCTTGAAAAACACTTTGGAATTTGCTACTCGCAAGTAGGCTAAAATACGGATTTCAACGAGTTTTTCCAACTCAGACAATCCAACCTTCACCCACAGGCATTCAAACAGTTTATCACATAAGCATCTAGCCACATGGTAAGCATGCTGTCATGATAGCATTCACACACATGCGATATGCTAAAGCATGAAAATACTTACATCGTACTCCGTGCCAAAACAATAAACTAGTTAGCAAACATGCATGGTCCTAGTTCATGTCAAATTGACTAATGTAACACATACAGGATGCAATTAGGGTAGGCTCGGCTAACCTAAACATGACATGTGAAATGCAATCAATTGATGCACGTATTCAATTTGGAATTGAAGTACAAATGCAATTAGCATGATGTACCGAGCCCGGTGCATGCAAGACAAATGTATGGATGCACGCATGCATAGCATAAGGTATGCTAATTTAAACATTCCCTAATCTACCATCATAAGTGGGTAAATAAAAGGGAAGAAAGAAGTGGGGATTGGAAGACATGCACACACACGCACCCACACTTATTACAGATTCGCCCTCGCCCGGAGGGACCAAATAAATATTACAGATAATTAACCTACAAGCTAATTAAATATTACAGGCCATCTAATTAGCTAAGCAAATTAACTAATCTAGGGAAAACAGTAAACCGCCTCGGGAGGAGAGCCTGATGCAATGCATGCTCGGTCTTGCTTGAAAATGCACTGCCATGCGCAAGCTACCTCTGTTTTCCCTCTTGTACTCCTTCGAAGGCTTCCAAAGCCTCAGGGTTGCCTCTCTGAGCACTGTACAGTACCACCGGCTGGATAGAATGGCCACCGGCCGTAGGAGATGTTCGTCGGCTGAGAATGAATCCATCGGCCACCAATTGTTTGCCGGTCGGCACTCTGTGCAGTCGATCGGCAAAAAGTTCCTGCAGAACCTGTTTGACAGCAGTAGAGGACAGAGCTTTGCATGGCAATGCAATTCAAGCCATATATGCACCAATCATGTCCCTTATCATGTTAGTGACTCAAAGGGACATGCTCCTTGGTTCTCGGACCATCAATCGCGCATTTCCATGCATGATGGCCCAAGATACCAAGTTGTGCATGTTGATTTCAAATGTAATGCAAACCAACAAACAAAGGCCCAATTCTTATCACTAGATCAAGGAACAAGGCATGCATGCTAGATGGAGTGCAACCTAAGCATGTGAACTAGCATGCAACATGAGCATACAAGGTATACATGCAAGCATGCAAACAAACATGCAAGGTAAGCATGCAAGCAAGCATAGGATGGACTTAAACATGATTTAGGCAGCCTTAAATAGACCTAAAACAGTGGCCAAAATGCTATGAAATGAGGACTAAACACACATACACACATGCACATGTTAAAGGGCTAATACTCAAGCACAAAAGGGCAACTCTCAAGCACACTTGAAAGAGGCATAACATGGACTAATGGCATGCAAGGTAAGCATTGAAAATCATGTTACAAAAGGTGCTAAACCAATTAAACAAGACAAACAAGGCATGCAAACAAGGCCAAAAACCCAAGACAAGCCAAGAGGCTTAAACCAAGACTAAGTCCACCAAGCCTCACAAGGCTAAGAGGACTTAAAACAAGTCTAAGGCAGGCCTAGACAACACCCAAGGGACACCTAGATGGCATCTAAGTGGCTCAAATTCAAAGGGTATGCACAATGGCCAAAACATGGAGCATGCAAGACAAGCTTTCAAAGCTTCAAAGAGGCATCCAAGGCAAGCATACAAGCATGTTAAAGGGACTGAAATAACATGGCAAATGGTCCCAACCCACTAAATTAAGGCAAGGATGCATGCTATACATTCACACACTTAAGGCCAACAAACCAAAAATGCAAAGGGGCTATGCTAAGCATGCCAAAGTCGGCCCAAACAACTAAGGACAGACCTCAAACATAGCAAAATAAGTACAAAAGCTTCACAAAGCCAAGCCTAAAACATGCTAGAACAATGGTTTACAACCTAAGGCATGTTAAGGCAACAAAATGGCATTACAAGGCATGTATGCTAAGCAAGCATGGTGTACCAAAACCAACATACAACAATGCTATTTCATGGCAAAATAAGCATAAATAACAGCCAAGGCATGGTCAACATGAGGCTTAGCTAGGTGCTCATTAAAGAGGCAAAAATGGCCCTTTTCAAGGACAATAAGGAGAGGGGGTGGCCCTCTCCTTCTTGGGACTTCAAGGAACCATCCTTACCACTGAAATCCCTCAAGATTTCAGTGGTAAGGAGGCCCAAACACCAAAGTCCCGGAGCTCACTCAAAATAGCACAAAATGGAGCCCCTCAAGGCTTAAGAGGGGTCAAACACCTCCAAACCACAAAACACTCTAAACAAACTATTTAGAGGGCCCAAAAACAGAACTTTTTTATATTATACACTAAGCTCAAAAACAGTTCTAAGATAGGCAAAAATACAATGCAAGAATGGGGTAAAAAGGGGTAAGATTGTTACCCTTGAAGAACCTCTTCAACAATGGTGGACCAGCTGCTCCTCCAAGCTCAAAACCACCCAAGAACCTCAAGAACAACCTCTTAGAACCTCAGTAGCCAAGGGAAGGTGTAACACTATGTGTTTGTGTGCAATAGTAAGACACAAATACACTTATACACACACAAAGGTAAAAAGAGAGAGAGAAATAGAGATAGGTGAGACACAAACCCTAACCCTAATCCAGAGCTCTCCTCTGTATATTTTCTAACCTTTTTTCCAACCCTAAAGCCAAGAGAGGAGGGCTCCTCTTATAGAGAAGCCAATCTTGTAAAGCTTACTCAAGAAGCTAACAAGGAAGCCATCCCTCCATACACGTGTGTGGAGAGGAACAAAATGCAAGCCAGCTGTATTAAAATATCTGCAAAAGCAGATGAACAGTAGTCGGCCAGCCAAAATTGCCATTTTGACAAAATGGACTGCCGACCGGCAGCAAAGAATGCCGACCGGCAATATACATTGCCGATGGCAACAAAACACCAGCCGGTGGCCTCTAGCCATGGCCGGTGATGTGTGGGGATGCCTCACAAGGCATTCCTTACCCCTCCAAGGCAAAACACAAGTGTTCGGTGCAAAACCAGACACTACACAGTCGAGTTCGGAGATCCTGGGGCAAGGCGCGTAGCCGAGACCTCCGGGAACTCCAAACGAACACAAACATGGATGATCACCGGGTGTTCAAACGGTGACGTCCAAGTCTTGAGGACGGTCAAAAATGGGGTGTCTACACTCATCCCTCTATACACGTGTATGGAGGATGTACTAAGTGATCAACAATTGGCACAGTTGGCACACAAAATATCTGAAAAAGCAGAAAAATGGCCGCCAGCCATCATTAGTGGTCGACCGGCCATTAATGGGGCCGACCGGTCATCAGTGTAGCCGACTGGCCACCACTGATGGTCGATGGGGAACAAGCCCTGGCCGATGGGTTATAGGGCTGGCCAACAGGCCACCCTCTCCTTCAGAAGCAAAGAAGCAAGCATTTGGTCCACAACCAAGCACAAAACAGACAAGTTTCAAAGGCTCAAAGGCAAGGCACTCCACTAAGAACTTCGGGCTTTCAAAATGAACACAAACATGGATGATCATCGAGTGTTCAAACGATGACGTCCAAGTCTTGAGGACGATCAAAAATGGGGTGTCTATACATATAGTGAAGCTATAGTGACTATTCCAACTTAGGACAGGATGCCACCTATTTGTAGAATGTTGTGAAACTCGTTGTTTGAAATAGTGCAGCCTAGATCATACCAAAAATCTAGGAAAGGGTAACCCTACCCCCTTCATAGGAGTGTTTTGGTTCTTTTACTTGGTATGTGCTTTCACAGTGAGACTGTACAGGGTGGTTCATATCAGTATGAGTTTGAGAACAGAGTTCAGTAGGGATTACAGTGCAACTATATGTTATGACTGTTGTGAATTGGGGCCGAAGTGTTGTCCGATTTTGATTATGTTTTTCTTTCTTTCTTTTTGCTAGGTAGTTTACCATCATAGCCTTAGAAAAGACCCGATATTCCCCAAGTTGTGTGGACTTGCTTTGGCAGGCTTTGTAAAGCTCAAGACCTTGTTGGTGGTTAGCCCGTGTTAGTCTTGCTTCCACCAGTCACTCAACGAAGAAGGAACAGACAGTCAGTACCACCAGTAAAAAACACTCTACAAACACATATCCATTCTCACTCAATCAGTTCACCAGCATCTAGTACACCCAGACCAGCAATGGCACAGAATACAACACAAAATGCAGAGGAATTTGCTGCCATGATGGTGGCTTTCCAAAGAACCATGGACACTGTAAACCAGAGGATGGCTGCACAAGATGAAATTATTGCCGATCTACGACGTACATCTAGGGTATCAGCACCAACTGTGTATCCGATCTCGGTTGCTCAACCAAATCCTAATCCACCTCCACCGGTTGAAAATCTGCCAATCCCAAATCCTCAGGACATGTTTCCCCCGGCTCTAGCTTATAGGCCTCTGGTTCAACACCCCACATGAATCTTTCCTTTCGATATCAATGAAATTGATCAAACCTTGGTCAAGATTGCTAGATTAGAGAAAGCATTGGGCCGCGTTTGTTTTTAGAGGTAGAATAGAGAGGATTCATAGTGAAGGGATTAATAGTGAGGGGATTGTTAGTGAGGGGATTAAGTAAAATTGTGTTTGTTTTGATGATAGTTGTTAGTGTAGGAATTGTTAAATTATTTTTATATAAAATAATAAAACCAATAAAAAAATATAAAAAATTAAACATTAATGTTTAAAAAAAAATTCCCAATATGTAAAAACTAAAATAATTTCTAATCCCCTCACTATTTTCCTAATACCACATCCACCTCCTCTATTACAATCCCCCTTCCAACCTCCATCTTAATCCCCTCCTCCATCCTAATCCCTTCCCTAACTCTACAAACAAACACAACACTAAATAACCCCACCTTTATCCTAATCTCCTTCCATCCATTACACCCCAAAACAAACGGGGCCTTGAAGAAATCACAGGGCTTTAACTCCATTCCAGATATCGAAGATGGGTACACTGAGGCTTCAATCAGATTACTAGAGAAATTTAAGATGCCCCATATTGACAGATTCGATTGGAGTGGGGATCCGATTGTACATGTCCGATTGTTTTCAGACGTATTGAGGCCCATGGGTTTATTTCGGGTGTAGAAGCTCTTGTTGTTTGGGAGAACCCTATCTGATGTGGTAGCCATCCGGTACGTTAAGTTGGAAGACTCAACAAAGCGGAATTACGAGGAGCTATCTGAGGCATTTGTCAATCAATATTTGTATAACACCCAGATAGAGGTAACCATTAGTGAGCTGGAGGCTACTACCCAGAACCCTAAAGAATCATTCATCGATTTTGTCGCCTGGTGGAGAGCCAAGGTAGCCCGAATGACAAATAGACCTACTGAAAGAGAGCAAGTCAGGCTAGTGGTCCAGAACCTTGAGCCAGACATGCTGCAGAGAATGATAGTGGCACCGTTGTCCACATTCGCATCTTTACACGAGCTAGGGGTCCAAATTGAGAGTGCATTCAAAAAGGGTATTATCCATAAAACAAGCGAACCCGCAAGAAGGCCATTCTCCCAGAGTACCAATGCTAGCAGTAGCACTATTCCACGGCCTGTGGATGTCAGTACTATTGTTTTAACGACCAAGATGGCTGATCCCTTTGCTACTGCCACAACCTCACAACCTTCACAAAACATTGGTCCACTCTAGAATCGAAGAGTTTTTACTCCTCTCCATATGAGCCCAACCCATACCCTCAAGCTATTAATGCAAAATAGGCATCTCAAGCCTCTCGATCCTCGTCCACTTCGAAACCCTTTGCCATCCAAACATGACCCTACCTAGTATTGTATCTTCCACCAACAACATGGCCATCCCACGGACATGTGCTACCGTTTACGTCATGTGATTCAGGATCTCATTAACAACAAAGTCATCGCCCCACCTGCTAAACCAAACGTAACAAGTAACCCACTTCCTGTACACAACCAAGTCTTCCTGTCTAGAAACATTAACCACATCCATACACTACCGCCCACTTTCAACCCTAGCACATACATTACTTCATTCCACCTACCAAAATCGGAAGTGGTCATTCCAAAAGGCACAAATATGTGCATGATGGATCTAACACCACAAACCCAATCCAGACTTGTGGTAGTAGAAATGGAGTAAGAGAAGAATGTACTGAAGACAAGGTCGTCTGATACCCGTGTCATAGAGAAGGAGGTCTCACTCGCAGAGGAGTACGATCCTAGTTTATACATTATAACCATCAATTAGCCGAAGCCAGTAGTCATATTGCCGGACTTTCTCAGCATTAATGCTATCGGGGAAGGCCAGTTAGGGCAGCATCAGAATGATCGGCCTGAACAAGGCCTAAATGACTTGGCTAACTTGGAAGAGGATTTGGCTGATCTGGAGGAGGATCTGGAGGATTTGTACTTCTTCAAAGAGGAGGATACATGCAATGTTCAGGTGGGATGGTAAGATCCGAGCCAGCTAGAAACAAGCAATGGATGGTTGAGTAAGGAAGAGTCAGATGTGGAGGAACAGATAGGAAAGACTGGGAAGGAAGAAGAAATCATTGTTAGGGGCAAGGCTAAGGTTGCACCTCTAATTGAGAAAAAATAGGCACTAGAATAATTTCAAAGGGAAATGATAGAAGAGATCCAGGTGAAGAAAGCTCTGGAACAGGGCAAAGAAAAAAGAAAAGAAGAACCCAAGACAATAGAGGGTGATGCCCAAATTACCAAAAAGGTTAAATGGGACCCTAGTAACCGGAAAAAGATGTTGAGGAAGCTCATAAAATATTGGCATTCAAAAACCAAGATTGTGGTGGAGGAAGGATAGTATGATGGGGCGCATGATGTTAAGATGCTCCAGATAGAACCTGATGCCAGCCCGACCATGACCACAAGAGAGTGGTGGAAAGGTAGCGACCTAAGTCACGCGTACTCTGACGAAGGTTGGAAAGCTGATACCCCAGATGACACCTGGTATACCGATAAAATCAATCATATAACCCGGAGTAGTCAGTACTTCAAACCCGCAGCATTAGACCAGCCAAAGACCTCTAGAAATGAGACTTATAGATCAAAAGAGAAGGATGTTGAAGAAAACCTGGTCTTGAAACAACTCAAGAAGATTCAGGCTGATATATCAATCTGGGGGCTGATAATGGCATCTCGAGAGCAAAGGCAAGCACTGTTAGAGGCAATGAACTGGACTAAACTGTCTATCGATACCACTGCAGACTAATTGGTATCGTTGTTAACATCTGGGGACATTACGCCGGTGATTTCTTTTACAGATAAAGAGTTACCACCTGAGGGTGCCAACCACAACCGTCCCTTATATGTAACCCTAGAAAGTCGAAAAAAGTGGATTCTGGTGGTATTAGTAGATATCAGATTGGTGATCAATGTGTGTCCAGTGAGGACTGCCTATGCCATTGGTTTGAGGCCGATTGACTTTACATCCATGACCCAAGCTGTCCGGGCTTATGACAATACAAGCTAGGATGTCATGGGAACGTTCAAAAGCCATATCCTAATCGGCTCGTCTGAGCATCAGGTGGAATTCCATGTCATGGACGTTCCGGCCACTTTTAATCTACTGCTAGGAAGGCCCTGGCTACATCAAATGAGGGTTGTGTCATCAACAATCTATCAGTTAGTAAAGTACCCTTTCAAAGGCGGGATTGCCACTGTGTATGGTAATTATGCGATCCATCTTCTTTAGAGAACCACTGCACCATTATTGGAAATCATACATGGGGAGGAGGACGTGTTCCTTTCTGGTTTCTCTCTGGAAGAAGCTCGGTTAGTCCAAACCATCATGGCAGAGGGCGATGCAGACTACGTGAGTGCGCAATCCATCTACATGATGAACAAACAAGGGCATAAGCCCTGAGTAGGACTAGGCCGAAGTGACAGGCATGGAGGTACTGGTGCTAAGGAGATCAGTTACAAGCCCTACACTTTCAGGTTGGGATACAAACCTACTGCTGCAAATTGGCAAAGAAAAAATGAGAGCTGAAAAAAAGTCTGAAAGCAAAGAGGACTGCGAAGCAGTATGAGTTAGTCCATAAACCAATACAGGGGACCTTGAACGGATATTTTGTCTGCCAAGGGGAAGACTTCCCCTTTTGTGGATTCCCAGAGCCCTAGTATGACTGGGAAACAAAAACAAGGTATCCGAGGTTCGAGATCTTCTTCGGGCACCAGTTACCAGAAGAGGAGGATAAACAAGTAGACCTGAGCCCTAGCACAGATCAAGGCGGGACTGCAAACCTGGACATCGAAGAGGAAGAGCTGTTAGGAAAAGCATTGGTTAATCTACTAATAAGTTCTATTGCTGAAGCTGAGACCGTCAACTTGGGGGATAGTTTTACTATCTCAATGATTGGGGATAACCCAGTAGCGAATTTCTCCAATCTTATCGTGAATATGTTTGAGGCCCCACGCTTGGTCTAGAAGTTTGAGCAAGGCATCATCAACAGTTCTGGGTCGAATAGTGAGTCCGGATCTGATTCCACTGAGTCTGTGGAGTCAAAGTTAGATTCGAGTTCCTCTAAGTCTGGTACTTTTGGGCGTGGTAACCCGGATACCAAAGTCCTGTTCAAGTCATCTTTTAGCTTTTGTTTTGAGTCCACTGTAACCAAAGATCTAGACTTTTTGAATGGGAATGCTGTGGACTTTGCTTACTTCTCTATGCCTTTGGTTTGTTGTACTAATCTTAATTTTCAAAATTTTGACATAAACAAAGAGGAAGAAATTCCTCGGGTTTTGAAAAATTTGGTTGATCATGAGGAGGAGAGGCACGTTAAGCCATGTACATATGAAATCGTATCAATTAACGTGGGTACTGAGAAAGATCCTTGTTTGGTCTAGATCGGGTCCACGCTGTCTTCGGAGGAACACGAGCGTTTAATCGCTTTATTAAAAATTTTCAAAGATGTTTTCGCGTGGCCTTACAAAGACATGCCTAGAATCGATCTTCAGATTATACAGGACCAGATCCCTTTTGACCCTGAGGCTCGACCAGTTAAGTAGAAGCTGCGTAGAGTTCGCCCAAATTGGGCTTTGAAGATCAAAGAAGAAGTTACCAAATAGATTGAGGCAGAGTTCTTGCTTGTATCTGAGTATTCGACGTGGTTGGCCAATATTGTTCCAATCCCAAAGAAGGATGGCAGAATCAGAGTCCGTGTCGACTTCAGGATCTGAATAAAGCTAGTTCGAAGGATGATTTTCCACTGTCGCATATTGTAGCTCGACTTTTTTGCGCCCCCTTTCGGAAGTCAAAATAAGCCCTACAATTCGGACTCTCGCGGTTCTGAATCTAATCTCACAAGTGCAATGTGAAATTGATACACAACAAAGAGTCTAAATCTGGCAAATCTTTTGGAAAATCGATTTTGAATCAAATTGCCAAAAATGGACTAGTTTGCCAGATATAGAGTCGTCACCTAAATATTTTTGGAAAATTTAGGAAACCCATAACTTGTGCCAAAGGTCACGTGTCCGTCATCACCAAGATTGTCTCGACTCGGGAACTTAGGTACAAGAGGGGAAGGTCATGAATTGAGCACCCCCGCTCGCCCGATCTAAGATCAGCCTCTACTAATCATAATATGAATCTTGTTTACATTATATGCTCTTATTCCGGTTTATTAGGCTAGCATTGCTATGTGATGTGCACACACAAGTATAGACTAATTTGCGAAAATTGGAACTTTTGGCTCATGTTTGTTTTTGAAAATCGTTTCGAATATGTACCACTTGAAATAGTGGTCACATATGAACATTACTCAAATTATTCCAATTCAAGCAATTAGCCTTCATCCACAGGCATTCAAGCAGTTTATAGCATTTAAGCACTTAGTCTCATGGCAAGCATGCTAAATATGGAAACACTAACATAAAATATGCTAAAGCGAGTAAAGGCTCACCTAGTACTCCAAGCCAAAAAAGATGATAAAGTTAGAAAGGTGCATGATCCTAACTATGCAATATGACTAATGCAACACATACAATATGCAACTAATAGGCTCGGCTACTAATATGGCATATGAATCAATAAAATAGCATGCAGTCTAAGAACGTATTCAAAGAAGTATATTGAACGAACAATGCAGGTTAGAATGATGAACTGAGCCTCGGTGCATGCAATACAAATGGATGCAAACATGAAGTATGCTAAACAAAACATGATGTCCTTAAACTAACCATCATAAGCTAGTAAATAAAAGGGAAAAAGACGTGGGGTTGGAAGACATACACGTTATTACAATATTGCGCTTTCACGAAGGAGAGTTCGAATGAATTAAGCTAAATAACTAACTAATTAAAGCTAAGCTAATTATTACAAAACAAATGAAATTAGCTAAACTACTTAACTAATTATTACAACAAATGAATCAACTAACTATTCTAGTTAACTAACTAATTACAAAACAAAATTGAATAACTAATTAACTAACTAATTATTTACAACACTTTACAAAATTCACTAGCTACAACTAATTAATTACAACAAATATCTAAGCTAAGTATTTAAACTTAAACAAGCCAAGAATGCGAAGAATGCTCATGCACGTGCTCGGTTTCTACCAGAAAAGACACTGTTTTGCTTCCAGAGAGCCTCTGTTGTGCAATAGAATGTACACATTGCTGAATTTTGCATCAGTCGTAGTTCGGCCAGTTATGAGGCCTGCCGACCACCAGTGATAGTCGGCTGGCCATCAAAGGTGGCCTGTCGGCCATGGAAAGTGGCTTGCCAGCCACTGCTGCCCAGTTCACCTTTTTACAACAAAGAATAAACAGAGCAATGCTTAGGGTATTTCAAAGGGTTATCTGCACAACTCAGCCCTCCTTTTCATGAACAAATCAAAGGGGTAGTAAACTTGGTCCATAAACCATCAACTCAAGCAATTTCATTGCATGATGGCTCATGAACCAAAGTGTGCAATTTCAATAAATACAACAAAATAAGACTCAAACCTCCTCCCTTTCATGAATTGATCAAGGGAATTGGTGACCTTGGAAACTTGAATCATTTCATCACTAGTAAGTATGATATGGCCCAAGTTTCCATGTGTTCAATTAATGTCTGATTGAACACAAAACCAAATTCTTATCTTGCACCATTTTATTCCGATTTTAATTACTTCATTTTAGATTACCACCCTTTCTTTAATAAATTGAGTCCAAAGGTGATTTTAAGTCCTCTAATGGAAAGAGGGCTCAAACCAAGAGTTGTTTTAGCATGAAAGAGACATCATACTATTGGTAATGATGCCCTAAGGGATTAAACCATTAAGCATGACATCTCAATCTCATGCTTAAACAAACAAAGGATTTGAAACCACTTTCAAAGCAAAACAAAACCCAAGAAAGGAAGGAGGTTGCAGAGGTGATTAAGAGTGATCACAAGTATGGAAAACCATAAATAAATGCAATCAACTCAAATAAGATGTTGTCTAAGGCCTAAAACACTAAACTTATGAGAACAATTACACTACAAGCATGCAAAACAAAGCTGAAATGAAACAAACACTTACAAACAGTCCTAAAATAGTCTAAAAATAGCCCTAAAACATGCTAGAATAAGACAAAAATAGCTACATTAATAAGCTAAAACATAGAGCATGCTAGGCTAGTAAGCAAGATACAAGAAGGGAGGCTAACCCCTCTAATTTTGGACTTCAAAAAGTGTTTTTAGCCACCAAAATAACTCTGAAATTTAGTATTTAAAAGCTCAAGAAAAGGTGACAACAAGGTGGAAAACACAAGGGTAAAGGCCTTGGAAGCTAGGTAGAAGGAATGGTGAGCCACCCCTCCACCCTTATTGGCCTTAAACCGCAAGTTTCAGCCCAAAATTTCAGAGTTTAGACAGTCCAAAACACCCCAAAATAGTACAAAAATGTGCTGGAATGAAGACAAAAGTAGCTAAAATAATAAGCTAAAACATGGAGCAATTTAAGCTAGTAAACATGCTAAAGGAGGGGTGGCTAATCCCTCCATTTTTGGGACTTCAAAACCACTTTTTTAGCCTTTGAAAACCTTTGAAAATCAATGGTAAAAATCTCAAAAAAAGTTGATGAAGAGATGGGAAACACAAGTGTAAAGGCTCAAAGAACAAGGTTCAAAAAAAGGTGATTAACCCCTCTACCTTTAATAGCCTTAAACCACAAGCTTCAGCCCATAAAAACAGCCCAAAAACACTTCAAAATTAGCAAGAAAAGATAGAAAAGAAGTAGTGCAAAGATGTTCAAAATAATACCTCTTGATGAGGAATAACACTTTTGTTCACAAACCAACAAGTTTTCACTCTCAAGCCTGAAATTTGGACTCAATAATTCAACAAGAAGAGCTCCAATATTGGTTTAGAAAGTGTAGAGAGAGGGTGTATAGGTTGCAAGATAGAGATAGAGAGAGAATTTCAAGTTTTGGGACTTTTTGTATTTTTTGTAACCTTAAACCATAAGGGAAGGCCCCCTATATATAGAAAAAATAGCCCCTCAAGTCGAAAATATCGAGCCTGGAACAGTTGGAGCTTTTGGGGGACAGCTGGCCAAAAATATCTGTTTTTTTCACCAGTGGCCGGTAGGCCAAAAGTGTGAATTGTCGGCCACCAAAAATCTGCTTCTAGGCCCGACTTCAAACTGGCATATCTCCCTTATCCGGACTTGGTTTGAGGTCATTCTTGAGTCTAAATTGAAGCCCCGGAAGTCTAATTTCCTATGGTGGAAGCCTGACATTAAATTCTATGTGTGCAAAGAGATATGCCTATTTTAATAAAGGTTGCTCAGTTATATCTTAACCGAATTGATGCCTAACTTCAAACAGTCGTATCTCCCTCATCCAAACTCGGCTTTAGGAGATTCTTGCGTCTAAATTGAAGCCCCAGAAGTCCACTTTCCAATAGTGGTGGCTTGACAACTAAAGTATAAGTGTACAAAGAGATAGGCCTGATTTAGTGAAGGTTGCTTAGTTCTCTCTTAACGGTTTGATGCCCAACTTCTTCCCCAACTAGTTTTCTTCTCTCTTCTCCAATTTTCTTCAAATCCAAACCTATAAATAAGAGGTTTAAAAATATTTTTCAAAGAGTTCATCTCCCTTCCATTTATTTCCACTTTGTCCTTGCTCGGTTTATCGAAAAGTATAATTTTTAACGAAATGCAAGCCTCGGAATATCGTAGACACATTTTCAAAAATATTTTGAAAGAAGGGTTTTAAGGTCTAAAACATTTTTGGTCCAAAATAGTTTTGGTCAAAAATGGGGTGTAAGTTTGGGATTTAAAAGCTCTCCTTGCTGAAGAAATCGAGCGTTTGTACAGCGTAACTTTTCATCATCGAGTGATCAACCTGAGGCGCCCAAGTCTTAAGGGCGGTCAAAAATGGGGTGTCTACAGTTGCCCTTCTTTGACAAATCTCGAAGTCATGAAATGACGTGAGTGAATATCAAAGCCTGAAGACGACCCATTTTGACAAGGCCGTAAGACTTGGGCAAACAAACAAAATGCAGATGCAGTTTGTTGAACCCGAGGGTTGCCTATGTATCCCGTTGCAAGGAATCAAACCAGCATAGTTCAGGGGCAGGATGAGAAATGATACACAATGTAATAAAACAATGTAATGAAATCATGCAAATGATATATAATGTAACAAAATCATGCAAACCACAAGCAGTACATAACACACAAATATCATAAAGGGTTGGAGATGCAAAATCGAACTATGTTTTATATAGAAAAGAACTGGGCATAGTCAAACGACGCCTAACACAGGCTAAGTGCCTACATCCTTAATACTGTCCTCAGCACAACATGGATGCTTACACGTAACAGAACCATGTTTTAACATGAAAAGGGTGCAAGCACTTGCAAAATTATGTCTTTCGTAGAAAGAGAAAAAGTACAAGTAATTGGGTGGTATGATATAAGTGAGGAATGATCTGCTGAGGAAAGATAATGATCCTAAATGCTGAATGCAACAAGACAAAGTATGATACAATGGATGCAGTGAATAAGGAGCGCAAGCCAAACTACGTCTTACCTAGAAAGGGCATGGACACAAAACAGACCACGTCTAACACAGAAAAGGTGCCGACACCCTCAATACTAGCCTCAGCGCAGCATGGGTACTTACGCATAACAGAACCATGTTTCAACGAGGGAAAGGTATGAGCACATGCCAAACTAAGCTTAACATGGAAATGATACAGGCGATAAAATGGTATGATGTAATGGATGTAATAGATAATGTAGTAGATGAATATGGGTGACATACTCCAACCACACTGGAATCGTGAGAGAAGAGGAGGACGAACAAATCCCAAACACGCTGAAATCGTGTAAGGAATGGGAGACTCAAACCACACTGAAATCATGAGAAGAGGTCCTGAGAAAATCACCCAAGGTCATGTTCAACTGAAATCGTGTGAGGAAAGGAACACTCAAACCATGCTGAAATCATGAGAATAGGTCATAAAAAAACCGCTCAGGGGTGCGTTCCATGCGTCCTAAGAAAAATTTCAAACACGCTAAAATCATGTGAGGAAAAGAACACTCATACCATGCTGAAATCGCGAGAAGAGGTACTAAGAAAACCACTCAGGGGCGCGTTCCACGCGTCTTGAGAAAAATTCCAAACACGCTGAAATCGTGTGAGGAATAGAACACTCAAACCACGCTGAAATCATAAGAAAAGGTCCTAAGAAAACCACTCAGGGGCGCGTTCCACGCATCCTGTGAAAAATTCCAAACACGCTGAAATCGTGTGAGGAATAGAATACTCAAACTACGCTAAAATCGTGAGAAGAGGTCCTAAGAAAACCAGTCAGGGATGCGTTCCACGCATCCTGAAAAAAATTCCAAACACGCTGAAATCATGAGAAGAGGTCTGAAGAAAAGCCTCGGGGGACAACGATCCTAAACGTTGCTTAGCGTAAAAGGATAAATGATACAAGATAACACAAGATGCACATAAATGCAATAAGTGCGATGATATGATACATGTTACAAGCAATGTAATACATGATGTTTAGGGAATGCAATAAACAAGCAAAGCGATGCTTTAGAAAGCACCTCATGGGGCGAGTGGCGATAAACCGCTCTACTGTGACAGGGATCTCCCTTTTGTGTTCTTCGAACTCTTACCTTCACCTCACAGTTCAAAGGCCCTCAAATGCTAACAAAGGGTAACCTCTGCATGTAGAAGCCACAGATGTCGCTTTTCTTCCTGATCATATTCACAACTTTCCCTATTCTCCAACGGGGTGACAGACTAGGTTAGTTCAGTATCCAGAATTGAGGTGCATACATGCTACCTCAACCTATGGGGCTGCCATACAGATTTCAAGCCGGGGATACACCCCTGGGTATTTAAACTAGACTTTAGTCTTGGAAATTCCAAACTTTGTGTTCTAGGCATCGCCATTCAAACTCTAGTTTCCACCGTCGCAGTTGGTCTCCTAGGAACTCATTGCAAACATGGCCAAGATGCCTCTGACAGGGAATGGTGTTCAGGGATAGCACTTTGATCATCATTCTGGCTTGAAGCAGGCTTGAGCTTGAGGTAGAGGCGCACTCATACTCTGGAGAAAAGACAAGGCCGGAGAAGGTGCATCCGGAATGCAATCTCAGAAATTGCTAAAGTTGAAACAAAACTCGGATGCTCTAATTTTCCCTCTTTTCTCTTGCTTTGCAATCCGGAACCTATGTAGCTTTAGATAGGTCCTCGTTCTATTGCTCTTTGTTTTGATCGGGGTTAGACCTACAGTTTCTGAAAGAAAGAAATTCTATTTTGCACATCATAGTGGAAATGGCACGGCGTTCTGAGCACAAAACGATTTATTTTTACAATTGGAACTGAGAAGAGTTCAACCGGGTATTGAGCCTACAATTGACCATAGTCAAAATGACTTAACAAAGGAAAAGCAAAGTAAAACAACCTAAACACATCTATTTACACTCAAAACAAGAATCGAGACAAACAAAAACAACAAACACAACACTTGGATGTTTACCACCGGTGGGAGACCTCTCAGTTCACGGGGAGCCCACTGCTTCTTCAGGTATTGTTTCCCACCCTTTTTTATTGGTGATTCTCATATCACTTTGGCACTCAATCTCTATTTTCTTTGAAAAGCCCTTTCTTACTTTTTCTCTCATCGCACATCTCTCTATTCTTTAATCTCTCTTATTTTTTTATCCCTTCCCAAGTGTGGTTGATGGATAAGCTGGAAGTTGTGGACCTTATAAGAGGGGTCGAATATCCAGCATTCGTGCTTCACACTTAGTTCGATACCTCACTGCTCGGAGGATGAGAGAGTTTTTGGCCTCTGCTGCTAGCTTCAGTTGTGCCTTTTTCTGGCGAGTGCATTAATAATGGGGAAAAGATAGAAAACCTGACTCGACTGTGCCCCTAGTTCGTCATTTTGACCATATTTTTTTGGCTTTTTGCTAAAACAATTTTGACCAACATGAGAGAAAGATTAACGTGCTTGTTCAAATTTCTGCCTTGAAATCATGTAAGTTAGGCTATGAGCACTAAACATTTTCCTTTTTGGGTCCAAGAAATGGTCCAGTTTTGAAAAAATGAAATAATTTTCAAGAGAATTAGTCAACTTCACTAAAAATCCTCAAAATTGTTTGCAAATGGCCACTACTCGACCAACAAGGAATTAACTCTTGAGATGCGCAACCCCAGATCTGAACTTGAATTATCTTGTAGGTGAATCCTTCTAACGGAATAGACAATCGATTTTGAACGAAGATGAGCCAATTTGCACATGGATAGGATAGCCGAGTTGAACAAAGGTAAGCCAATCAACATGGATGAGACAAGCAGGTTGAAAAATGGTTGGGGCTAAACTTCAGGATGAAGTTGCCTACGTATCCCAAAGATAGGAATCAGGCCGCACGTAGTTCCGGGCAATTAAGTGCACTCGGGTATTAACACTCTCCTTTTTCACTCTTACTTTTGCCAAAGCCGCCCTTCCGATTTTTCAACCTTGCGAGCTCTATTTTTCCCTTTCATTTTTCTTTATTCTTCTTTTCTTTTCTTTTCTTTTCTTTTTTGTTCTTTGTTTCCATTTTTTTTTTTTTATTTTTTTTTTTTTTTTTTTTTTTTTTTGTCTTGCTCTAACTTTTGCCTGGGTTGCCTTTCTGGGTTTTTGGCCCAGCGAGCCTCTCAAGGATGGAAAAGTTTAACTTGTCCATGTTGATCGGTTGAAGGATCTCTAAGCCATCTGAATCTAGGAGAATGGCTATTGTTCGCTGATGATATAGTCTTGATGATGTAAGGGCCCATCCAATTGGGTTTGAATTTGCCCCTAGTGTCATGGATAGAAACTTGATTGTCCTTCAACAAAAATTTTCTTCTCTCAGATTCTGGGATTTGACTTTCTTGTCGATCACCATGGGCTTAAGAGATGACCCAATTTTGAATCTTCGAGCACATCTGGCCTTTTTTTGCCCCTAGTTCAAGGGATGCTTCTCTTCTAGCTTTGCAAGCTTCCTTCGATCACATCTGACCTTCTTGTCCCTAGTTTAAGGGATGCTTCCAATCCGACCATGCAAGCCTCATATTTTGGTTGATCATTGAACATTCTGAATCACGGTTCAAGGTTTGAAAGTAAAGGGGTCGAGTCTTGAGGTCGAGAGTGATCCTATGCTATACAATCTCAAGATCAATTCCTGGCATGTCTTCGTAGGACCACGCAAAAATATTTTTTGAAATCTTTTAATAAAGCGACTAGTCGCTCGTGCTATTTTGAAGACAATGCGGAACCAATCTGGACCAAGCCAGGATCTTTTTCAGTACTCACATTAACAAACATGATCTCATTCATTTAAGGGCTTAGCATGCCTCTCTTCTTCTCAGTTTGATCAAATTTTTGCAAATCCGGAGGAATTCCTACCTCTTTGTTTCCATCATAGTGTTTAGAAAAAGTTTTAAAAAACCTAGGTCAATGCAATGACTTAAAGGCACAGAAAAAGTGGGTGGAAAAGTACTGTCATTTCATTCAGATCTTCTGGTGTAACTGACTCAATGGTAGAAACAGACTCAAAGAGTGAAAAAAAGACAAACAAAACAAGATAGTGATGTGATGTCTGAATTAACACGCCCGAAATCACCTAACTCTAACACAACAAGACTGACTCAAAACAATAAGATTGACTCAATACCCAAGTCCAAAAGTAAAATAAACAGCATTTTCAAAGTGCTAAAAAGTGCGTGCCATCCACTACATTTGGAGTAAAATGAGTGCCATCAGCACGTGGTTCATCCCAATCATATAGTCACATTATCCCCAAAGTTCATCAATCCAGTGTCGATAGACTTTGTAGGATCTGGTAGTGTGATGACTTTATTGTCAATTAGATCTTGAAATTCATGGTGAAGACGAAAACAACCGTCAGTGTCATGGCCGGTTTGTTGATGGAAGGCACAGTACTTGGCAACATTATACCTGGATGGAAGAGGATCAGGGAGAGGCTGAGGGTCAAGGGGTTTGAGATATCTTTGTTCTATGAGGATTTGGAGAGCTTTGGACAAAGTCATGTAAAGGGGATTGAAGGTGCAGTTTCCAATCCTGCCAGCTTTAACAGTGGGGTTGGTAGGTGTTGACTATGCTTGATGACCTCTTATGGGTGTAGGATTGGAGCTAAAAGGGATGTTTCTGGTACAACAACCCTTTTCATGGTTTATCCCTGGATTCAAAATGCTTCCAACCTGAGTGACAAAAGTGTCATCCACAATCTTTGCAACAACTGCAAGCACTTGCTGTTTGTTCAACCCTTTGACCTTCAATGCCTTAATAACCCACTGAAGCTGTTCATAAGGATCAATACTTTCCCCAGCCTTGTTCTTGCCCCTTGCCTCCACTTTTCCAAGGGATTGGGTCGCTATATCGGAGCAAAGCCCAGTTGTTGTCGACATGTCATCACCCAGACTTGAAACAACTTCGGGTTGGCCCTTTTCAATTGCAGCTCACCCCAAGATTGGGGAGTCTTTTGGCGTGAAATTTCTGGCATGTGATGTGGTTGATGATGGAACCAAAATCCCAAAGGCTAAATCTGTCATAGTTTTTTGAAGATCTTCAATCATGCTCATTAGCTCAGAAGTAGTGGGTTCATGGGTTTGAGATGATTGGGGTTTAAGTGCATCCATCGTACACAAGTCCATGCTTTCTGGAATGAACACCTTAGGCTTGGGTAAATGGGCTAGGGTGATGTATATGCTGGGGTTGTAGGTGGATGGTAGTGTATGGATTAGGTTGAGGTGTGGAGGTGATGGGTTAGTGGTGGCCTGAGGTCCTTTTGGTAGAGCTATGATATCTTCGTCAATAAGATCCTGAATCTTATAACGGAGGCGGATGCAACGGTTGGTATCATGACCGTGTTGTTGATGATAGGCACAGTATTTAGCAGGGTCATATCTTGGTGGAAGAGGATTTGGGAGGGGTCAGGGTTCTAGGAGCTTTAGATACCCTTTTTCTAGCAGCATTTTCAAGGCTTGAGAGAGACTCATGTAAAAAGGATGGAAATTTCGAGCTTGGGGCCGAGTTGAAGTGGTTGGTTTTTGGCTATTGATGAGAGTGGTAGCAGTGTTTACTTCTGAGCATTTCACAGTTGTGCTACCATTGGAGTTGGGAACAACATTCCTCCTCATAGGTTCATTACCTTCCACAATGATCGCTTGCCTGATGGCATCCTCAATTTGAACCCCAATTTCATGGAGGTCCTTAAAGTTGAATAATGGAAGGACTATCATTTTCTGCAATAGCCTTTCATGCAAATTTCTAACAATTACACGAACTTGCCCTTTCTCTGGGGGCCTGTTTGCCATCATAGCTGCCTTTGCCCTCTATCGAATAACAAACTCTAAAAAGCCCTCCTTCAGTTCCTGACGCATTGCCTCAAGGTCACAAGTTGTGACCTCAATCTGCGTGTTGTAGGAATATTGGGCAAGGAAGGATTCGTCCAACTCCTGCCAGTTATGTTTCACAAAGTCCTCCAATTTAGCATACCAAATGGCAGCTATTCCAGACATGGTTCGGCTGAATAGTGACAACTTCTGTACTCAGGTCAAACCCATTGGTCGTAGGATATCAAAAAATAGACGCAAATGCACCATTGGATCTCCAGAGCCATTGAAGCAATCAATATGCGGCATCTTGAACCGCTTCGGTAAGGTAACTGCCGATTCAGTGTGCCCATCCTCTATGTCTGGAATAGAGTTGACCTTCTGTGCCTTTTTGAATAGCTTTTCTAGCTTGTTGACTTTGAGCGTGGTTAGATCAACCTCGAATTCGAATGGTGCCTCGGTTTGATACACCGAGGCTCTGGAAGTTTGTGCTGGGATGGGTTCTGCTTGGACTGGGAAAACCAAAACATCCTCGGTTTGTGGATCTTGAGCAGTGGCAACATTAGCTGTGGTACTGAGTATAGGGATAGCCGCGGTGGGTACATGTGATGTTGAGGCTGCTAGTAGATGCGGTTGCTGTTGCTGTAGCCCAGTTATAACCTTAGCCTGACGGGTCGCATCATGCTAGAGGGAGTCAACTGTTTGCTATAGATGGAGTAACAATTCCTTTAGATTTGTCGGAGACTGAGCCATGATAGGGGTAGATGCCTGGGATGAACTGAACGAAGGTAATCTAACTGGTGAATATCGGAATAGTGGAACCGGTGAACCCTGTCTGGCCCTCTTCGTCTCGCCATTGATGAAAGTGAAGCAAACACTGGCTGCCTCTAAACTAAAATTCTGACCTGACAAAGTCTATCGACACGAGTCCAAAGTACCTGGGGGATATCAGAGCCTTCTGAAGCTATGGTTCCAGGCCTACCTTGCAAAAGAGAAAATAGACAGCATCTCAGCCCAATTTCACTAGAATAGATATGATCATAGCTGAATGAATGTACTCCCCGCTGCATTCTGTCCCAAAATAGATACCAACTTTGCAACTGATATGCACATTCTTGTACAGTTTAACTGTAAAGCACATACCAGTTAAAGAGAGCCAAAACACCCTTATGAGGGGGTAGGGTTACCATGTCCTAGTTTCGTCAGGAACTAGGGTTCACTACTCAAACAAAGTGGTTTCACACAATCCTGTATTTGGGTAAGCATCCTGTCGTAGTTTGGAAAAGTCTCTACGGATTTTCGATATGCAACTAGGCCAAATGGTCAACAAGGCTGCCTCGGCAAGACTACCTAATATACCTCTCACACCTAACACCGAGAAGTGAAAGGAGGATTAAATGGTACAGCGGTAGTCCAGATCCAATGGTTGTGCTCCCATTGTGGCAGACCCTATGACCTGTCATCTTTTTAGCAAGCTTGTAGGCAAGCCTCCGGCAAACCGTCCAGGAATAGCAGATGGCAAACACAGTGACTTAAACGCACCAATGCAAATGTAATGCAAAGAAACATATAAATGTGGATAAAATTTCACATCATGAAGTTTGAGTCAAGTTCTGTAAATCCCTAGCAGAGTCGCTAGAAATTGTAGCTCAACTTTTTCGCACCCCCTTTCGGAAGTTAAAATAAGCCCTACAGTTCAGACTCCCGCAGTTCTGAATCTAATCTCACAAATGCAATGTGAAATTGATAAATAACAAAGAGTCCAAATCTGGAAAATCTTTTGGAAAATTGATTTTGAATCAAATTGTCAAAAATGGACTACTTTGCCAAATACATAGTTGCCACCTAAATATTTTTGGGAAATTTAGGAAACCCATGACTCGTGCCAAAGGCCACGTGTACGTCATCACCAAGATTGTCTCGGCTCGGGAACTTAGGCACAAGAGGAGAAGGTCATGAATTGAGCACCCTTGCTTGCCCGATCAAAGATCGACCTCTACTAATCATGATATAAATCTTATTTACATTATATGCTCTTGTTCCGGTTTATTAGGCTAGCATTACTATGTGATGCACACACACAAGTATAGACTAATTTGCGAAAATTGGAACTTTTGGCTCATGTTTGTTTTTGAAAATCGTTTCGAATATGTACCACTTGAAAGAGTGGTCACATATGAACATTACTCAAATTATTCCAATTCAAGCAATTAGCCTTCATCCATAGGCATTCAAGCAGTTTATAACACTCAAGCACTTAGCCTCATGACAAGCATGCTAAATATGGCAACACTAACATGCAATATGCTAAAGCGAGCAAAGGCTCACCTAGTACTCCAAGTCAAAAAAGATGATAAAGTTAGAAAGGTGCATGATCCTAACTATGCAATATGACTAATGCAACATAGACAATATGCAACTAATAGGCTCGGCTACTAATATGTCATATGAATCAATTAAATAGCATGCGGTATAAGCACGTATTCAAAGAAGTATATTGAACGAACAATGCAGGTTAGAATAATGAACCGAGTCTCAGTGCATGCAATACAAATGGATGCAAACATGAAGTATGCTAAACAAAACATGATGTCCCTAAACTAACCATCATAAGCTAGTAAATAAAAGGGAAAAAGACGTGGGGTTGGAAGACATACACGTTATTACAATATTGCGCTCTCACGAAGGAGAGTCCAAATGAACTAAGCTAATTCACTAACTAATTAAAGCTAAGCTAATTATTACAAAACAAATGAAATTTGCTAAATTACTTAACTAATTATTACAACAAATGAATCAACTAACTATTCTAGTAAACTAACTAATTACAAAACGAAATTAAATAACTAATTAACTAACTAATTAGTTACAAGACTTTACAAAATTAACTAGCTACAACTAATTAATTACAACAAATATCTAAGCTAAGTATTTAAACTTAAACAAGCTCGAAATGCGAAGAATGCTCATGCACGTGCTTGATTTCTACCCGAAAAGACACTGTTTTGCTTCCGAAGGGCCTCTGTTGCGTAATAGAACACACATACTGCTAAATTTTGCATCAGTCACTGGCCAGCCAGTAATGAGGCTTGCCGGCCACCAGTGATAGTCGGCCGGCCATCAAAGGCGGCTTGCTGGCCACTATTTCCCAGTTCACCTTGCTGCAACAGAGAACAAACAAATCAATACACATGATATTTCAAAGGGTTGTGTGCACAACTCATCCCTCCTTTTCATGAACAAATCAAAAGAGTAGTAAACTTGGTCCACAAATCATCAACTCAAGCAATTTCATTGCATGATGGCTCATGAACCAAAGTGTGCAATTTCAATAAATACAACAAAATAAGACTCAAGCGTCCTCCCTTTCATGAATTGATCAAGGGAAGTGGTGACCTTGGAAACTTGAATAATTTCATCACTAGTAAGTATGAAATGGCCAAAGTTTCCATGTGTTCAATTAACGTCCGATTGAACACAAAACCAAATTCTTATCTTGCACCATTTTATTCCCATTTTAATTACTTCATTTTAGATTACCACCCATTCTTTAATAAATTGAGTCCAAAGTTGAATTTAAGTCCTCTAATGGAAAGAGGACTCAAACCAAGAGTTGTTTTAAGCATGAAAGAGACATCATATCGTTGGTAATGAACCCCCTAAGGGATTAAACCATTAAGCATGACATCTCAATCTCATGCTTAAACAAACAAAGGATTTGAAACCACTTTCAAAGCAAAACAAAAGCTAAGATGGTGTCTAAGGTCTAAAACACCAAGCTTATGAGCACAATTACACTACAAGCATGCAAAACAAAGCTTAAATGCAAAAAACACTTAAAAAAAGTCCTAAAATAGTTTAAAAATAGCCCTTGAACATGCTAGAATTAAGACACAAATAGCTAGATTAATAAGCTAAAACATAGAGCATGCTAGGCTAGTAAGCAAGATACAAGGAGGGGAGGCTAACCCCACTAATTTTGGAGTTCAAAAAGTGTTTTTAGCCACTGAAATAACTCTAAAATTTAGTATTTAAAAGCTCAAAAAAATGTGACAACAAGGTGGGAAACACAAGGATAAAGGCCTTGGAAGCTAGGTAGAAGGAATGGTGAGCCACCCTTCCACCCTTATTGGCCTTAAACCGCAAGTTTTAGCCCAAAATTTTAGAGTTTAGACAGTCCAAAAAAAGCCCAAAAACATTACAAAAATGTGCTGGAATGAAGACAAAAGTAGCTAAAATAATAAGCTAAAACATGGAGTAATTTAAGCTAGTAAACAAGCCAAAGGAGGGGTGGCTAACCCCTGCATTTTTGGGACTTCAAAATCACTTTTTTAGCCTTTGAAAACCTCTAAAAATCAATAGTAAAAATCTCAAAAAAAGTTGATGAAGAGATGGGAAACACAAGTGTAAAGGCTCAGAAAACAAGGTTCAAAGAAGGGTGATTAACCCCTCTACCTTTAATAGCCTTAAACCACAAGCTTCAACCGATAAAAACAGTCCAAAAATACTTCAAAATTATCAAGAAAAGATAGAAAAGAGGTAGTACAAAGATGCTCAAAATTATACCTCTTGATGAGGAATAACACTTTTGTTCACAAACCAACAAGTTCTCACTCTCAAGGCCTGAAATTTGGACTTAATAATCTCAACTATGAGAGCTCCAATATTGGTTTAGGAAGTGTAAAGAGAGGGTGTATAGGTTGCAAGATATAGATAGAGAGGGAATTTCAAGTTTTAGGACTTTTTGTATTTTTTGTAACCATAAACCATAAGGGAATGCCCCATATAAATAGAAAAATAGCCCCTCAGGTCGAAAATATCAAGCCTGGAACAGTTGGAGCTTTTGGGGGACAGCTGGCCAAAAATATCTATGTTTTTCACTAGTGGCCGGTAGGCTAGAAGTGTGAATTGCCGACCACCTGCCGGCCATCTACTTCCAGGCCCGACTTCAAACTGGCATATCTTCCTCATCCGAACTCGGTTTTAGGTCATTCTTGAGTTAAATTGAAGCCCCGGAAGTATACTTTCCAATGGTGGAAGCCTCACATCTAAATTCTAAGTGTGCAAAGAGACATGCCTATTTTAGTGTTGTTTCTCAGTTCTATCTTAACTGGATTGATGCCTAACTTCAAATGGCCATATCTACCTCATCCAGACTCAACTTTAGGAGATTATTGCTTCTAAATTGAAGCCCCAGAAGTCCACTTTCCAATGGTGGTGGCCTCACAACTAAAGTATAAGTGTACATAGAGATAGGCCTGATTTAGTGAAGGCTGCTCAGTTCTCTCTTAACGGTTTGATGCCCAACTTCTTCCCAAACTAGTTTTCTTCTCTCTCCTTCAATTTTCTTCAAATCCAAACCTAGAAATAAGAGGTTTAAAAATATTTTTCAAAGAGTTCACCTCCCTTCTATTTATTTCCACTTTTTCCATGCTCGATTTACCGAAAAGTGTAATTTTTAACGAAATGCGAGCCTCGAACATCGTAGAAACATTTTCAAAAATATTTTGAAAGAGAGGGTTTTAAGGTCTAAAAAAGTTTCGGTCCAAAATAGTTTTGGTAAAAAATGTGGTGTAAGGTTGGGATTTAAAAGTTCTTCTTGCTGAAGAAATCGAGCGTTTATACAACATAACTTTTCATCATCGAGTGATCAAACTGAGGTGCCCAAGTCTTAAGGGCGGTAAAAAATGGGGTGTTTACACATATTGATGAGTTGGTAAACTTCACCGCGGGCCATGCATTGCTCTCGTTCATGGATGGGTTTTTCGGGCATAACCAGATTCTGATGGCGCCCGAGGATAGGGATAAAACTGCTTTCATTACTCCATGGGGCACCTACTGCTATCGAGTCATGCCGTTTGGATTGAAGAATGCTGGAGCTACTTATCAGAGGCTGCAACCACCATTCTGCATGACATGATCCACAAAGAGGTTGAGGTGTATGTGGACGATATGATTGTCAAGTCCAAAGATCAAGAGGGCCACTACACCACCTTGGAGAAATTATTTCAGCAGATCAAAGAGTATAGATTAAGGTTGAACCCACAAAAATGCACCTTCGGCGTAACAATGGGAAAAATGCTGGGATTCCTAATCACACATAGAGGAATTAAGGTAGATCCTTCCAAAATCAAGGCCATCTTAGAAATGCTACCACCAAGGACTGAAAAGGAGGTGCGCGACTTTCTGGGTAAAATACAATTCATAAGGCGGTTTATTTCAAAACTAACTTTGACTTGTGAACTACTATTTGGTCTCCTGAAGAAAGGAAAGAAGTTCCAATGGAACAATCGCTGTTAGTTTACTTTTGAACAGGTCAAGTAGTATCTGCAAAATCTGCCTGTGTTATCACCGCCAGAATCGGGAAAATTGCTAATTTTGTACCTGTCAGTGACAAACTCATCCATGGGGTGTATGTTAGCTTAGGAGTCGGAGGCCAAGGTGGAGAAAGTTGTTTACTACTTGAGCAAGAAAATGATGGATTACTAGACCCGTTACACTTCCTTCGAGAAATCTTGTCTAGCCTTGGTATGGGCTACCCGGAAGTTGAGGCACTACCTGTTAGCTCACTCTGTAATCCTGGTTTCGAGATTAGATCCTATCAAATATCTCTTTAAGAAACCAGTGCTTACGGGTAGGCTAGCCCGTTGGTTGCTTCTTCTCTCCGAATTTGATCTTACATATGTTACACGTAAGTCGGTTAAAGGGAGAGCTGTAGCGAAATTCCTAGCAGATCACCCAGTAGAGGGGGATGAAGTGGTGGAGTACTTTTTCCTAGATGAAGATATTCTACAAATAGAAGAGAAAACATGGATGATGTACTTTGACGGAGCAGCCAATCAATACGGTTATGGGATCGGTGTGTTGCTGATAGCACCTGATGACTCACATATACCCTTAGCCTTCAAACTCCAGTTCAAAGTATCCAACAACGAAGCAGAATATGAGGCGTGTATTGTTGGTTTAGAAGCCGTCCTAGAACTAGAGGCAAAAAGGTTAGACGTCATCGAGGATTCGAACTTGGTTGTGTCTCAAGCCAACCGAGATTAGCGGGTTAAAGAGGAGAAAATGAAGGTTTACCATCAGGTCTTGGATATGCTAATTCTGAGGTTTGAAAAGCTAACGTTTACCCATCTTCTAAGAGAGAACAACCGATTTGTTGATGCACTAGCAACTCTATCTTCTATGGTAAACATTCCATTGGAGTCAGGATGCGTTCGATCATTATTTAACAGAAGTACACGTTGGTCTCTGAAACTATTGCCGCGATAGATGAGGCTTCAGACAAGAACCCCTGGTATTTTGATATTTAGAATTTCTTGGAAAAGGAGGTGTATCCACCAGGAGCAACTGCTAAGGAAAAAAGGGGAATACAGAGTATGGCTGTTCAATTTATCATTTGCAGAGGCAGGTTATACAAAGAGGTCATCTGGGAATGCATAAGCTGTGTGTTGAGGAAGATGAATCAAATCGCCTTATGGAGGCCATTCACGGAGGAGAATGTGGGGCCCATATGAACGGTGTGATGCTCGCCGAAAAATCCTTAGACAAGGCCACTACTGGTCAACTATGAAAGCTGATTGTATTGGTTTTGTACGGTGCTGTCACAAATGCCAGATTCATGCCAATCGCATGAACATTCCGCCGTCGAAGCTCTATAACATGACTTCCCCATGGCCATTCTCTATTTGGGAAATAGATGTTATCGGCGCAGTCATGCCAAATGGGTCAAACAAACATGAATTCATCTTAGTAGCAATCGACTACTTCACGAAATGGGTAAGGCTCAGTCCTACTCAGTGCTAAAAGCATCGCATGTGGCTAAGTTCATCAAGAACAACATCATCTACTGGTAAGGGGTTCCGAATGAGATTATCTCCGATAATGGGTCACACTTTAAGAAAGAGGTGATAGACTTGCTTGAGAAATATAACATGGCTTTCCATAAGTCATCGACCTACAGGCCATAAACCAATGGAGCTGTCGAGGCTGCGAACAAAAACATCAAAAGAATTATGTAGAAGATGGTGGAAACTTACAGGGACTGGCTAGATAAACTGCCATTTACACTCTGGGCAACAGAACCTCGATCCGAACATTTACAGGGGCAACCTCCTATTCTCTAGTCTATGGGATGGAGGCTATTTTGCCAATTGAAATTGAAGTACCGTCGTTACGAGTTATGGCTGAATGTCAGATAGCGGAGATAGACTAGCAACGGAGTAGGTTTGAGGAATTAATGTTGTTTGATGAGAGAAGACTGAGGGCATTGTATTATGTCCAGGGTTACCAACGCCAAATTGCTAGGGCTTTTAACAAGAAAGTTAAGTCCAGAAATCTTAAAGAAGGGGACATGGTACTGAAAGACAACCGAGCTCCTATCCATGACCCTAGGGGCAAGTTCAAACCCAATTGGACTGGTCTTTATATCATCAAGTCAATCTGGTCAGGAGGGGCAATTATTCATATGGACTTGGATGGCCTAGAGTTCTCACAACTAATCAATATGGACAAGTTGAAGAAATACTACCCCTGAGAGGCTCACTAGGCCAAAAACCCGAAAGGGCGACCTAAGCAAAAGTTAGAGCATGAAAAATTAGAAATAAAGAAAAACTGAGCTCGCAAAGTTAAAAATCCTCAAGGGCGACTTTGGTAAAAGTTAGAGCATAAAAAGAGAGAGTTAATACTCGAGTGAACTTGAACCAAACTACGTAAGGTCTGATTCCCATCTTTAGGATACGTAGGCAACTTCACCCTGAAGTTCGGCCGTAACTATCTCTGATTCAACTGTCCTATCTGTTTTCTTGATTAGGTCATCTTTGTTCATCATCTATTACTCCCTCTGTCCCAAAATATTAGTCCCTCTTCAAAAATCAAGTACAAAAATAATATAAATTTCCTATTTTGCCCTTCTTTTAAATTAATAAACAATATAAAAAGCACAATTATGACATTGAGATCCCTAAAAAATGTACTATTAAAAGGGTAATTTTGAAAAATCAACTTTTTTAAAGTGTAATAATTGTACTACCAAAAAAAGTTGGATCTCCCAAAAGAGACCATTATTTTGGGACAGAGGGAGTAGTTTGGTTGTGCCC
Source organism: Camellia japonica (assembly GCA_030407325.1). NCBI lineage: Eukaryota > Viridiplantae > Streptophyta > Magnoliopsida > Ericales > Theaceae > Camellia > Camellia japonica. The sequence continues at coordinate 105,490,517 of JAPPVO010000002.1, read as the reverse complement.
TTTATTTTGAGAAGGAAAGCTTATTACAGTGCAAAGCAATAGTGATATGCAATCAGGGATAGTTATGATTTATTTTGATTCGGGACTGTACATCTTGAGAATCGACTCTATGCGTGTCAGGTGGTGATCGTTTCCAAAAATCGTTTTGAAAATTTTAATAAAAGTTGATTTTGTTCAAAATGTTACCCTTTTACAACTTGGACCATTTTTGGGACCGAAAAGAAAATTTTCAGTACTCACAATTTTAATTTTATTGATTTCAACACAAGTACATTCTCCAACTCTTTGATTTTGATCAAAGTTGCTTTTACATCTTAAAACTTGAAAAGAAAAGATCAAAGCAGTAAAACTAGGGGCACAACTAAGTCATGTGGCTCTATGCCAAAGACGGCCCAACCTCTGCCTCCTCTTCAAGCCAAGCCAAACACTCCTTAGACAGGGTGTAACTGAAACTAATGGCAGGGGCCAGAATCTCTCTCATCCTCCAGGTCGTGAGATACCGAGGCAGGTGCGAGGCATGAACCAGAAATGAAGTTGTGTATTCCACTCCCTCATCTGGACGTATTGATCATGCCTGAACTGGCGTTGAAACCGGAGAGGAAAATAGAATACGCAATGTGTGAGGCCAATCAACTCTACACCCGACTGTCAGGACATGCTATAGCTTATCTCAACCAAATTAAGCCAGGGGCAATGCCAAGTTATGTCAACTGCAGACCGGCTGCACATCCAATCACACCATAAACCCTCTAAGGGGAAATCCACCAGCCGTTGGCGAAAGAAGTAAGCTTGGGCTGAGTACTCAGGGCAAGGGTCTACTACTTGTAGTTTATCCATCAACTATACCTGGGGAGGGATGAAAAATAAGAGAGATTAAAGAATATAGAGGCCTACGATGAGGGAAAAGTAAAAAAGGCTATGAGAGAAAAAACAGAGAATGAGTGTTGAGTGACGTAAGAATCATAAATTAGAAGGGTGGAAAATAATACCTAGAAAAGTAGCGAACTCCCTGCCAATCGGGTAGTCTCTCCTTGACGGAAAGCATCTAAACCCATCAAGGTTTCGACCAGTGCCAAACCCATGCAACTCTTACCTTCTTTCAGACATTAGGCCACTTCGATCATCCAGATACTAGCTCTGCCTAAACTAGGGACAATGAGAAATTGTGCAAGAAGGTATAAATAGAGAGCATGTTGCCGGTGGCCTCTCCGAAGAAGGTCACTCATGTCTTCAATGGCGGAAAATTGATGAACTAAGCCGGGGATGTCTAGCTCCACATCATGTGCCAAGGATCGGCCTCGTGTAATGATAACCCACACATCCATCCCAAAGCTTAGGCATGGCAAAAACGGGGTTGCAGTATGATTTCTTCATCGCGTCAGGACTCCATTAAAGCTCGAAATTCCTCGAGTGTCGGACACACCTCTTGTGATCCGAATTGAAATACATGAGTGAACGGGTTCCAACATCGAACAACGACATGGAGGAATAGAAAGCAAAAAAAAGTGCGGCTCAGAGGAAAAATGGCATTTAGGCCAAAACCATGAAAGTTCACCTTTTCCGAGCCATCCAAAGTGGCTATCCAGTCTCAGAGCCTATTGTTGCACAACGTTTCAATCTTGAGAGCAAAGTATCAAAGACTTGCTATTCTGCCAGAAAAATAGTATAGGAGCACCATTTATAGAGGATAAGAAAGAACAGTGCATGACAACTGGGCAGCACTGACCGACCTCACATTTAGGCCTAGTCGTGCCTATTTAGGCCCGATCGGGTCTAAATGGTGGCTTAGATCAGTGCAGTTGCAGGAAAAGCTGCCTTTGTCTTGACATACCACGGTTGAGTTTTAAGTCTTGTTTTGTTTGTACCAAGTGTTTTTTAGTATTTTCGAGTTTTCATTTTTTTTCCTGTTATCAAGTTGTATTTCACATTTCATCCAGTTATGGGTTACTATCCGACTCAAGAATGAATGCAAGAGCAGATATTCATTGTTTTAAGTCTTATGCGAAGTTACCATGCAAAGGTTACGGCATTCATCACATTGTGCAAAGACATCATTCAAAAACTTGTCTTTTATAAACTAACGGGTCCAACCCCGATTATTGTTTTACAAGGCAACAAAATAAAAGAAAATCCTTCAAAAAACAAAAGGCTCTATCTGAAGCTAGTCTTTAACTACAAAGAAAAACAAAAAACAAAATAGTCATCCTCATTAATAACCCATCCTCACCCTCTTCCTCCTCGGCTGCGGAGGAGGTGCATCATTATCATCGTTGGGGCTACTGGACTACAAGTCAACCTCCTCTCCCTCATCTTTGGGGGTCGTAGACCCGTCAAAAGACTCCTCAGAAGGTGAGCATTGCCTCGTTCGGCCTTTCCCTCAATCGGCTCCCCTTTGGTCCCTCACTAGGCCCATCTCCTTTCTTTCCTAGTCGGAAGAGGTCCTGAGGGCACTGCTGGCGCTGACTCAAGCTGAAAAGAGTACAAGTATTAGTATGGACTAACAGGAATATAAATAGTATGGCAACAACAGTAAACTATAGATAGAGTATAGCTCAATCCCATGAGTGACTAAAGTGGTCTGTCTCCTCCGTACCATAAGGAGCAGTCGGTCAATCGTCTAGAGGAGGTCATCAGCATACGCCTGGGGTATCTGCAAAAGGAATAGAATTTGAGAAAGGTAGACAAAAGTAATAGAGAACAATGAACAGAAATGGTAGAAAACAAAACAAGATAAAGTGCAGTGAGTAGAAGCATAAAGAAATGTGTTCCTGCTCGATGCTAGGAGCGAACGCTAGCTTGCAATCCCTCTCTTCGATGCTCAAGGGGAATCTACTCGATCACTCCATCTAGATGCATGTACATGATCTCAGTGGGAATCACAAGAATGGGAGCAACGGCAGGGGCACCTCCAGTAGGGGCATCGCCAGCCACAACAACAGCAGTAACAACCTCCGGAACAGCGCGAACCATGCCCAGGGTAAGAGGCGCCATCACCCTAGTATGTAAGAAGGTGGTGAAGTTACCGGGCTCATGATGTCAATCGCTATCCTCTCCTAACATCAAGAGATCGATCTGAGGACCGTCCTGAAGCTCATTAACTACCCTCATGACTGGAGGAGGAGGATGTGGAATGTCGGGGTCAGCAACGCCTTATGTCTGGCAGATGAACCTTTCACCCAGGTAGTAAGCCCAGCCAAAGGGGCACTCAAACAAAATCTTTATGGTGGAGGCATGCTAGGCAGCAACATAGGTCGTCCTCGACGCCTGGGGAATGCCCATCCAAGGATGCCAGTCAACCTATGGAAGCAGACGTCAGATGTCAAAAATCTAAGCAATATGAAAATGACAGTACAGTATAGAAGTAACAGTATGAGAATGACCCTGTAGTATGGGAAACAGTGCAATATGCTTACAGTATGTAAAAGTTAAAGGTTGATATTTTGTTACCTGATCTGCAGTGATCGTGTCAAAGAAGCGGCGAAAGTAGGGGAAGTCTCGGTCTACGCAGCGACGGTGCTCAAATCGGGAGTTATAGTACCGGGAGCGGGGTACTGACAACTCAATCGGCCTTACTGGGATCGGAGCCAGAAAGGTAAAATATGTGTAAATGCAGAGCTGCAAGCAAAAAAAGATGGATGAAGTAAATGAGCAGATAAACAGGAAATACAAAGCAAACATGAGCAGGAAATACAAAATTGAACAGAATATAAAGTTGAACAGAAAAAGTAAATATGAGGTGTATCTCCCAAACTCTTCAGTAGCCGTCGAGTGAATCCGCCTTATGGCGGGATACAGAGCTCATATAGCAATATAAGGTGGCCAGGCCGGTGCCACCTCAGTCATACTCTGTCACTTGTGGTAGGTGCACCAGTGCCCTCAAAAGATATAACCCCACGATATTTTCCCTATTCGCAAATAGGGTAGTACGGAGGAGATACATAAGGAAGCCGTGGGTGTACTATGCAACCTTATCCGGAGTAGCGGGCTGCGAATCAGAGAAATGATCAAAGATCCAACTATACCTCACCATCTCATGACTGGTGGTGTCTGGGATCGCCCCGAGAAGCTAACGCTGTGCAGCTCTCCATTACTTCATGTCAGGATCACATGGGATCGAGCCGCCAACCCTGATCCGCAAGCCAGTGAACATCGAGAAATCATACAGGGTCAGAGTCAGCTCCCTGATCGATGAGAAGTGGAATAAGTCCATAGTGTCCCACCATCTCTCTACTAGAGCCTCGTACAGTAGCGACTCAGCCCTCATCTGTATGAACCCTGAGTAGAAGGGCCTAAAGCCCACGACATCAACCAGTGCACAAACCTCTGTGGGCAGTCTATCATACCAGCGTCGGGGGCCGAATATGGATCCATAGTCGCCAATCCTCCTGGTTATCACCTGTAAATGAGGAGTGTATGAAGCATTAACTAGTGGTCTACTTGTGAGATTCAACAATGTATCAAAACAAAGGAAAGTTACTTACCGTGGAGGCATCGGCGAACAAGTGTTTCGCAGGCTCTCGTAGCAGGATGTCCTCATCTATCCCTGGGATAAGGCCCTCAAATCTCAAGATACCGCCTCGAGGTGAAACATGTGTACGTAGTTGGTAGGTGGCCGCATCGAATGGCCTGTTAATGAGGAAAGGCAATGCGGGAGCGTCCTCGGCCTCCATATCTGCGCCTAAGACGGCCTCAATACCAATGGCGGGGTCCGGGATGGGAACCTCGTCACTAGCCATAGAGAAAAGTGGAGAAAGTGAGAGGATGAGTGAAAATAGGTGAAAATCCCAAAATTCAAACCCTAGGAGAGAGACATTGTGTGAAAAAGTTTTGGAAAATCAAAGGGGGATAGAAGGAAAGTGTGAGCAAAGTGGGCAAATGTGAGGGAAACCCCAAAACTCCACCAAATTCAATTTTGTTCGGTTTAAAATATAGAGGGGAAGGATTTCAAAGAAAAAATGGCGAGGGTTGTTGGGTAATTCAAGAAAAGGGGAAATCTAGAGAGAAGAGAAGGTTAGAGACAGAGGGGAAGGAATTTTGACCAAGGTTGTGTGCAAAAATAAGGTTTGAGTTTGTTTTAAACAAACATATTGTGCAACTTTCCCAATTCTACCCTTGCCGCTATCGAAGCCCGGCCGACTGTCGTGACACCAGCTGTGCTTCATTGAGGCCCGGCCGGCTCTCAGTGTAAACTCAGTTTTGTTTTTTTACTTTATTTTATTTCTTGTATTATGGAGCTCTAATATAAAAAAAAAAAAAAAAAAAAAAGAAAGAAAAAAAAGAAAAGAAAAAAGAAAAGCAAAAAGAGTGAAGAAGAAAAAGAGAAAAAAAGAAAAAGAAAAAAGAAAAAGCAAAAAAAGTGAAGAAAAATAAAGGAAAAAAAGAGAAAAAGAAAAACAATTAAAAAAAAAAGGAACAAAGGAAAATAAGAGAAGGAAAAAATGAGTGGGTAAAATATAAAAAGAAGAATTTCGGGTAAGAAAAGAGAGGAATTTTGTTCATTCTATTCTATTTTGTTTTATTGTGTACATGCATAATTTGATTTACTTGGTTTAATTTGTTTAAACTCATTTGTTTAACTCATAAGTTGATTTGTTTTGTTTCAAAACTTTTAATTTGTTTAGGTTGTTACGTTACTTTATAAATTGTTTTGTCTAAATTGTAGTTCATTCCGTTATTTCATAAACAAATGATATTGTATGTACAGTTCATTTAGAGGAGTTCTAGATAAAATCATTCGTGCCGCAGTAAAATATCATCCTTTTTACCATCAAATTGGAAGGTGGTGTTGTGTTCAGATTAAAGCCCATTGTTTTAACATATTGGCAAATTGGCTTTCATTTACTACATCGCTTTGATTGTTTTGATTTTACGTATCTCTGTGTAAAATCCATGTTTCTAATTCACGCTTATGCGATTTGTTTGTTCTTTTATCAATCCAATCTTTCCTCCTCTTGCGTGCGACGCGCTAGGATTGTTTATCTCGGTTAAAAACAGTAGGTGCCTATTTGTTCACACCAATCTTTCCTCCTCTCGCATGTGACGCATTAGGATTGTTTACCCTGGTTAAAAACAGCAGGTGCGCTTGTTTGTTCACGCCACCTTTCCTCCTCTCGCGTGCGACACGTTAGGATTGTTTACCTCAGATAAAAATGGCAGGTGCGCCTGTTCGTTCACACCACCTTTCCTCCTCTCGCGTGCGATGCGTTAGGATTGTTTACCTCGGTTAAAAACAGCAGGTGTGCCTGTTTGTTCATACCACCTTTCTTCTTCTTGCGTGCGACGCATTAGGATTGTTTACCTCGGTTAAAAATAGTAAGTGTGCCTGTTTGTTCACAACACCTTTCCTCCTCTCGCGTGCGACACGTTAGGATTGTTTGTCACGCCCTCAAATTAAGACATAAATCATTCATTCACAAGTCCCATGATCATAAGGAAAGGAATACATTTTCAATCATCAAAGTCTTCTCTACAAAAATATTACATGTTATCAACAAAATATATGCCCTACGGGCTTACAGCTTTCCAAGTTATCACTTGGTTATAACAAAAGAAGAGTTCTAACTCTATACATGAAAAGCCCTTGGCTTGAATATACATTTAACCATCAAACAAAATATAAAAAAAGGGAGTCTTCGACTCCTAAACCTCCCAAGCTAAGATCTTGGAGGTGACATCTCACCTGTACCTGAAAAATGGTGTCCCATGCAGGGTGAGCCAAAGCCCAGTAGAGATATGCTAAACAACATATGAGAATTAACTAAAACATTAGCATTCGATAAATGTTTCACACTTATGAACCATCTTTAAACCTTTTTCATAATCCATCGGTATTGATACCCACAATTCAATTTACATCCAGTTATTACCCAAGTCAATTCATTGACATAATTCATTATCATATAAACAATTCGAAATGAGACTACAACTCATTCATCAACACTTCAATTTTAAACATCATTCAACACTTCCATTCACTTGCCATTTTACAGAACTACGTCTGAGGGAACCGGCACCATAAATAAATAAGATTTCGAGACTTTCACCCAGGACACTCTGGCCAACTTAGTTATCAATGGAGTCCATCCCCTATCTCCTCCCACACAATGGAGTACATTCCATATCTCCTCCCATACAAAGATACATATACAATGTATTAAACATGTTGGCATATACAATGACCCAACAATTCACATATTCAACATTTTAATCCAACCGTCATATTCAATGACATAATTCAATTGATTAGTTTCAATTTTCCTAATCATCATGCAGTGTCTACAACAACCAAGACTATCCTCCACCGATAGCCCAAAACAATTATTTCTAAACAGATAATAAATTTATCAAACAGATAATTTATCAACTTTTCCATAGGTGGGTGATTATTCAATCCAACCACACTATCTAATCACAATCCTTCCCAATTCCATAATTCCACAATGAATTCACTATTTATACAAAATAGTTATTTAATTCCAAACTAGGGCATTTTCCCCTAAATTCCACAACATTGACCCAAAGGTCCAAATCTCACCATTTCAACAATTATACACCAATACCCCATTTTCATGGTCTCACATACATATAGAACCCAAAATAGAAAACCCCTCTTTCAAATATCAAAACCCTAATCTTAACTTTACCCAAATCTTCCACAAACCCACCATTTATACAAAATGACTAATACTTATGTTAAAACCCATAAAGAAGAGTAGAATATCCCTGCCTCAAGTGTAGAAGCTCAAAGAAGAAGTGGAGAAACCTCAATGACGCCCAAACTTGATTTTACTCGGATCAAATGGAAGATCTTGAAAAGCTCCAACTTTTTTATGAAAACACAAGGTTGGAAATCACTAGATCAAGGCCAAAAGGTAGAGAAGTGTGTATTTTAGAGAGAAAAGGTCTCAATCTAGGGTTTGTGAAAGTTTGAGAGAGAAATAAAGGATAGAAAAAGTGATTTAAAATGTTACTTTCGCGATCTGATATACGTACAGTCCGTTCGAGCGGAAAGTTTGACGCTCGAGCGTTAGACACATAAATTCAACCCGCTCGAGCGCAACAAAGGACGCTCGAGCGCCAAGACACAACAGCAAGGCATTACCCGCTCGAGCACAAGGATACTCGCTCGAGCGTAGAATACACTCGTTCAGTATTTTACAGATTTCAAACAGTCGCTCGAGAGCAAGAAAGGCCGCTCGAGCTCAGACCCGCTCAAACGTAAAAAGCTCCGCTCGAGCATGAAAAACACTTCTGTAGTATTTTTGCAGACGCACCAAGTACTGAAGGATTGCAAACCCCACTCAAGTGCAAGAAGGCCCGCTTGAGCGAAAGACCAAAATTCTAGGCAACAAGGTTCTAAATCAACAACCAACCAACCTGTTCAAAACACGCCCAAGACATTCCAAAACTCAAATTCAAAGAGTAAGAGAAGGAAAAGACATAACAACAACATTAAACAACAAGACGCGAGTCCGAAACACCATAAGGGTCGAGTTAGAAACCGGGATCGCTATAACCTCCCCCCCTTAAAGAATTTCGTCCCCGAAATTACAAATTAAGTTCAAAATCAACGTTTGGTTATTCCTAACCATGTTATTCCTACAAATCCAATACCATGACCCATCCTCCGGTCATTCATTTTCACTAACTCGATACACGAGCCCCATATTGAAACGAAATTTACAATTTTCCAAAACATTAACAATGTTTAATAAAAATTCAAATTTTTAAGAAGTGTCTATGGCATATACAATGCTTTCAAGGTAATACAATACATGTGATATTCCATATCCCCAAACATATGCAATGTTTACAAATAATTCGTGTTGCCAAGGTATCCATAACATATACAATGTCCTCATAATTTAAACATATTCAATGTTCTTAGAGTTCATCAACAAAACAAGATTTCCAACACATTCTTAAACATTAATAAATAGATCCGGATATTTCTCTCGGACCTCCATTTCACGTTCCCATGTGGCTTCCTCAACTTTGTGATGTTTCCACAAAACTTTGACCAAGGGAATTGTCTTGCCTCGCAAAACTTGGTCCCGTCTATCCAAGACCCTCACTGGTCTCTCCTCATACGAAGCATCCTTATCTACTTCCAAGTCAATCCAATCCAACATATGCGATGGATCCGACTCATACTTCCGAAGCATACTAACATGAAACACGTCATACACTCCGAACAGTTGTGGCGGCAGTGCCAAACGGTATACAACCTCCCCAATCCTCTCAAGGATCTCGAAAAGGCCAATAAACCGAGGGGACAACTTCCCACTCTTACCAAACCTCATCAAACCCCGTCTAGGTGATATTTTCAGAAAGACATACAAGGCCTCAAACGGTGCCATACCAATACTCGATTGGAAACTGTTATTATAGGCAAACTCCACTAAGGGTAGGTGTCTCTCCCACGACCCCTTAAAGTCAAGGACATAGCCTTGAAGCATATCCTCAAGGATCTGAATAGTGCGCTCGGATTGCCCGTCAGTCTGAGGATGGTAAGCCGTGCTAAAAGTCAACCTAGTGCCCAAGGCACTCTGCAAACTCTGCCACAACCTAGTAGTGAAACGCGGATCTCTATCTGAGACAATCGACACTGGGACCCCGTGCAACCTCACTATGTCCCGAATATACAAGTCGGCAAGATAATTTATCAAATCCCTTACACGCATGGGAATAAAGTGTGCTGACTTAATCAACCGGTCAACTACCACCCAAATGGCGTCACTACCCCGCTGATTCCTCGGAAGACCCACGACAAAATCCATCGTGACGTGCTCCCATTTCCACTTAACTATAGGCAAGGGTTGCAACAAACCCGCTGGCCTCTGATGCTCGGTCTTCACTTACTGACAAGTAAGGCACTTAATATGAACACTACCACATCCTTCTTCATGCCCCTCCACCAAAACTGGTGACTCAAATCATGATACATCTTTGTGCCTCTCAGATGCACCGCAAGGCCTGAATGGTGAAACCCTCGAAGTACTTCCTCTTGGCAAGACTCCGGTACAAACAAGCGATCTCGGTACCTCACACTCAAGTCAGGATACACTGTGAAACCCTTCTCTACCTTCCCACTAGAGATTTTCTCCCGGAGGGATTCCACCTCAAAGTCACCCTTCTGTGCTTCTATCACTTGATTCACAAGCATAGGTTGTGCAACCACAAAAAACAAGACTGCAGACTCAACAGACTCGCCCAGATGCAAGTCGAACTCACCAAGAGCACCCAGCATCTCCCATTCTGAGATAGCAATACAAGCTACATCACAAATGGACTTTCTACTTAAGGCATCGGCCACAACATTGGCCTTCCCCGGATGATAATGCAACTCGAAGTCATAATCTTCTATGAACTCCATCCACCTTCTTTGTCTTAAATTCAAGTCTTTCTGTGTAAACAGATACTTCAGACTCTTATGATCTAAGAACACCTTGAATTTCTCACTATAAAGATAGTGCCTCCAAATCTTCAAGGCAAATATCACAGCCGCTAACTCTAAGTCGTGAGTAGGGTAATTCCTCTCGTGTGTTTTCAACTGACGTGAGCCATAGGCTACTACTTTCCTCTCTTGCATCAATACGCAACCCAAACCCTCTCGTGAGGCATCACAATACACAGCATAACCCAAACCCCTATCTGGAATAATCAAGACTGGAGCAGTGGTAAGTCTAACCTTAAGCTCTTGGAATGACCTCTCACAAGTCTCACTCCATATAAATTTGACCCCTTTTCGCGTCAATCTAGTCAAAGGCGAAGCTAGCCTAGAGAAATCCTTCACAAACCGACGGTAATATCCCGTCAACCCCAAGAAACTACGGATCTCGAAGACATTCTTAGGTTGTGCCCAATCCTGCACTGCCTCTATTTTGGATGAATCTACGGTCACCCCATCCCCAGATACCACATGGCCTAAGAATTTAACCTCTCTTAACCAAAACTCACACTTCCCAAACTTAGCATACAGCTTATGGGCTCTAAGCAACTCGAGCACCACTCATAGGTGTTCCTCGTGCTCCTCCTCAGAATGTGAATAAATCAAAATGTCGTCCACGAAAATGACCACAAAGCGATCTAAGAACTCTCAGAAAATTCGGTTCATCAAATCCATGAACACAGCAAGTGCATTGGTAAGCCCAAAAGGCATCACCAGAAACTCATAATGGCCATACCGCGTACGGAATGTCGTCTTCGGGATATCCTCCTCCCTAACCCTCAACTGATAGTAACCCGATCTCATGTCTATCTTAGAGAAACAACGAGATCCTTTCAACTGATCAAACAGATCGTCTATACGAGGCATAGGATACTTATTCTTAACCGTAACCCGGTTTAATTTTTGATAATAGATGCAAAGTCTCAAAGCCCCATCTTTTTTTTAGTAAAGAGGGCTGGTGCTCCCCAAGGCAAAGTACTAGGGAGAATAAAACCCTTATCTAGCAACTCTTGGAGTTGAATCTTCAACTCACTCAACTTGGCTGGGGAAAAACGATACGGTGCCATAGAAATCGGTGCCGTGCTAGGCACTAAGTCAATAGAGAACTCGATCTCTTTATAGGGTGGTAAACTAATAAGATCCTCGGGAAAGACATCCGAGTACTCACAAACCACTCTTGGAAACTCAGTCCGGGTCTCAAGATACTCACTACTCATAAAGCTAACGAGAAGACAACTAAGCTCACTCCGCCCTCGCGGATCATACACTGGTGGCAAAACTCTACCAACCCGATCTCCCAAGAAATGAAAGCAGTCATCGCTCAAGGTACATACAGCAACCCTCTGACGGTAGCAATCTATAACAGCCCGGTATGACGATAACCAGTCCATACCCAAAATCACATCAAACCCAAACATATCCATCAACACAAAAGAAAAGGGTAGTCGACGATCGGCAACCTCTATATCACAACCCCGACACCCCTGTTTCAAAACCAACTCACCCCCCAATAGGTGATGTTACACAACTAGGAGATGCGACGATCGGCAACCTCTATATCACAACCCCGACACCCCTGTTTCAAAACCAACTCACCCTCAATGGGTGATGTCACACAAATAGGAGATGCTAACTACGCCAACTCCAATCTCAAAACAAATGCAAAAGAAGAAAATATAAAAGAATGGGATGCACCCATATCAATTAACACATTAGCAACCGAGTTGCAAAACAAAAAGGTACCTCTCACAACAGATGGAGCGGGTACAAGGTCTGGCGCTATAACAGCATACACGCACCTTGTAGGTCTCTGATCTACCTGCTCACCTCTCAGAGCATAAGACTGCTGCACAGACTGAGCTAAAGAGGCTTCCTGATTGGCCCTCGAAACCTGAACTGACTGCGCTGGCTGATAACTCTGCGTCTGTCTCGAACCAGACGCACCAGGTATGCCACACAACTACGGGCAAAACCTCTTCAAGTGCCCTGTCTGCCCACACTGATAACAAGTGAGCGGCTGGCCTCTGCCCTGACTCTGGCCCTGAGAACGAGCCGAAGAAGATGTTGCACACTGCCTTCCTCCTCTCTGCGGGCAAGCTGGAGACTTGTGGCCCAACTGACCACATTTAAAACAAATAATGTCTCCCTGACCGCCTCTCCCAGAACCCGAACTCAGTACTGGAAAGGTAGACCTCTAATGTGCTCCCTGGGACTGCTGAGGGTTAGAACCCCTCTGCCTCTTACCGTCCCCCTGGCCATCCTGACTCCTCCTAAAGCCCCTCATCCTCTCCTCCTCCACATGCATGATAGTCTTAAGATGAGCAACAGCCTCCACAAGGTGCCCATATTCTCTAATCATGGACCCGGCAACTCGAAACATGAGTCCAGTCCTCAACTTCTTCTCAAACTCCAGACAATGGTGTTCCTCAGTCGCCACTAGCTCAGGTGCAAACCTAGACAAGCTAGTAAAGGTGGCCTCGAACTCCACCACAGGTGTATTCAACTGCTTAAGCTGAGAAAACTGATCCCTCAACAATTCGAAATGAGACTACAACTCATTCATCAACACTTCAATTTTAAACATCATTCAACACTTCCATTCACTTGCCATTTTACGAACTACGTCTGAGGGAACCGGCACCCATAAATAAATAAGATTTCGGACTTCCACCCAAGACACTCCAGCCAACTTAGTTATCAATGGAGTCCATCCCTTATCTCCTCCCACACAATAGAGTACATCCCCTATCTCCTCCCATACAAAGATACATATACAATGTATTAAACATGTTGGCATATACAATGACCCAACAATTCACATATTCAACATTTTAATCCAACCGTCATATTCAATGACATAATTCAATTGATTAGTTTCAATTTTCCTAATCATCATGCAGTGTCTACAACAACCAAGACTATCCTCCACCGATAGCCCAAAACAGTTATTTCTAAACAGATAATAAATTTATCAAACAGATAATTTATCAACTTTTCCATAGGTGGGTGATTATTCAATCCAACCACACCATCTAATCACAATCCTTCCCAATTCCATAATTCCACAATGAATTCACTATTTATACAAAATAGTTCTTTAATTCCAAACTAGGGCATTTTCCCCTAAATTCCACAACATTGACCCAAAGGTCCAAATCTCACCATTTCAACAATTATACACCAATAACCCCATTTTCATGGTCTCACATACATATAGAACCCAAAATAGAAAACCCCTCTTTCAAATATCAAAACCCTAATCTTAACTTTACCCAAATCTTCCACAAACCCACCATTTATACAAAATGACTAATACTTATGTTAAAACCCATAAAGGAGAGTAGAATATCCCTACCTCAAGTGTAGAAGCTCAAAGGAGAAGTGGAGAAACCTCAATAATGCCCAAACTTGATTTTACTCGGATCAAATGGAAGATCTTGAGAAGCTCCAACTTTTTTATGAAGACACACGGGTTGGAAATCACTAAATCAGGGCCAAAAGGTAGAGAGAGAGTGTATTTTAGAAAGAGAATGTCTCAATCTAGGGTTTTGGAAAGTTTGAAAGAGAAAGAGAAAGGACAGAAAAAGTGATTTAAAATGTCACTTTCGCGATCTGATATATGTACAGTCCGCTCGAGCAGAAAGTTTGACGCTCGAGCGTCAGACACATAAATTCGACCCGCTCGAGCGCAACAAAGGACGCTCGAGCGCCAAGATACAACAGCAAGGCACTACTTGCTCGAGCGCAAGGATACCCGCTCGAGCGTAGAATACACTCGTCCAGTATTTTACAGATTTCAAACAGTCGCTCGAGCGCAAGAAAGGCCGCTCAAGCTCAGACCCGCTCGAGCGTAAAAAGCTCTGCTCGAGCGTGAAAAACACTTCCACAGTATTTTTGCAGACGCACCAAGTACTGAAGGATTGCAAACCCCGCTCGAGCGGAAGACCAAAATTCTGGGCAACAAGGTTCTAAATCAACAACCAACCAACTATAGACACCCCATTTTTGACTTCCCTTAAGACTTGGGCGCCACTGATGGTTTACTTGGTGATGAAAGTTGTGCAATGCAAAGGTTCGATTTCTTCGGCAAGAGGAGAGTCAAATCCTAACCATACACCCCATTTTGGAGCCAAAACTATTTTGAATGGTTTTTTTTAGGCCTTAAAACCCTCTCTTTCAAAATATCTTTAAAAAGAAGTTTCTACGATGTTCTGAGGCTCGCATTTTGTTAAAATGTTGCGCTTTTCGGTAAACCGAGCAAGGACAAAGTGCAAATGAATGAAAGAGAGGTGAACTCTTTGAAAATTCTTCAAAACATCTTGTTTATGGGTTTGAGGTTGAAGAAAAGAGGAGAGGAGAGAAGAACCCAAGTTGGAGAAGAAGTTAAGCATGAATCCGGGTAGGACCAAAACTGAGTGGCTTCACTAAAATGAGCATAACTTTTTGCACACTTGGAATGTTTATGTGAGGTTGCCACCATTGGAAATCTTACTTCTGGGGCTTCAATTTAGACACAAGAATGACCTGAAAAGGAGTCCATATGAAGGAGTTATGTCCGGTTGAAGTCGGGCCCAAAAAGCAGATTTTTCTGGCCAACCAGAGGTGGAGAATGCTGGCCATAAATGGGATTTTTTGGCCATGTACCGGCCATGAATGGCCTATGCCGGCCCCCTTCCATCCAAGACTGTCCCATGCTGGCCAACAATGATGTAATGTCGACGATCAGTGATCCAGTGCCGGCCATTGATGCAAAAAGGTAGTTTTCTGCTGATATTTTACTTCCAGCTGTTCCAGCTGTCCCTTTTGGGATATTTTTGACTATTTTTGACCTAAAGCTGCATTTTGCTATATATAGAGAGGCTTCTCTATTGTTTTTGGAGGTGAGAACAATTTAGCAAAGGTTTGGGAGCCTCCCTCTCTAAATCCTCTCACTCTAAATTCCTCTCTCTCTAAAGCTTTTGTGCTTGGAAGCTTGCATACATCCATCTTCAACCTATCAACCCTTAACAAGAGTGGTTCATCTTTGGGCTGAGATTGCTTGAAGCTCTCTTGAAGCCTCCTTGGAGCTCCTTAAGGTGGTTTTGCTTGGTTTTGTTGCTTAAGTGTTGTCTTCCCTTCAAGAGGTATAAGATTCACCCTTTAAGCTTGTTTTCATACTTGTTTTTGCCATCCTTTTGTGCTGTTTTTGCGGTGGTTTTCCACTGCAAAAAACTCTATTTTTCAGTCCTAAAAATGGTAGTTTGAGCTTTTGTGAGTTAGGGGGTTGTCTCCCCTTTTGGCTCTTTAGCTTGTGTAGCTTTTTGTGTCATCTTTCATCACCTTTCAAACCAACTTTTTTTGGCCTCTTAACCATTGAATTCCAAGGGAATTTCAGTGGTGAAAACCATATTTTGAGGTCCAAAATTGGAGGGGGTGGCCTCCCTTCCTTGTGTCTTCTTTGCAAGTGTAAATGGCCTAACATGTGAGCATGTATTTCTACCTTTTTGTAGCTTAATCTCAGCATGTTTTAGGCTTTGTTTTGATGTGTTTCAACTCTATTTTTTTCTGGTTAAGTTACTTGTTGCTTGCTTCTTACACTTGTAGTGTAATTTTGCTTACTAGCCTAGCATGCCTAATGACTTAGCCCATCATTCTAGCATGTGTTAGCTTGACTCCAGCATGTTTTTGCTGCTAATTTAGCATGCTTTAGCTCTGTTTTGGGTGGTCTTAATCATACGTGCTTTGCTTTGTATAGCTATAGTGTAAATAGCCTTTACTAGCTTTGTGTTTCAAGGCCCCTAGCATGCTTTGCTTGAGGTATTTGCATGCCATAGCATCATTTTACATGTGATTTCAGAGCATATATCATTGTCACACTCTCACATATTCCACTCTTTCATTGCTTTTGAGAGGTGTGCTTTGTGCCTTGTTTGTGAGCCAACATGTGTGCATGTTATTCTTGCCATCTATGCTTCCATTTCAACATGTTTAAGCCACTGATTTGGCATGATTAAGCTCTGTTTTGAGCTGGTTTGATCACATGAGCTTTGCTTTGTATGCTTGTACTGCAATTGTGCTAAACTGCCTAGCATGTGTTATTGTTTTGGCCTCTTAATATAGCTATTCTTAGCTTATTTCAAGCATGTTTTAGAACTCCATTTAGGGTGTTTTGGGACTATTTTGGACTATTTGTCCCTTTTGAGCATTGTGTTGCATGACTCTAGTGTTGTGTCATTCACTAGCCTTAATGTTTTTGGCTTTTAACATATTGTACATGAGTTGTTTGCATGTTATAGTCTTATTTCTCATGCCATATCAACACTGAATTTCTACAATCTTCCTCAATGCTTCACTCTTTCATTTGCTTTGAAAGTAGTCTTAAGCCCCTTGTTAGCTTGAGCATGGAATTGAGGCTCTCATGCCTAATGGTTTTAGCCTTCTCTTGAGGGTTTCTACTAACCAAATGCATGAGGCTTCTTTCATGCTCAAGGTGCTTGTGGCTAAGGCCATCTTTCCCATTAGAGGACTTTCACATTGAACTAAACCGGTTAATGAATGGCTTGGTAAATGCGAAAATGTGTAAACAAAATTGGACAAGTAAAACATGACAAAGATAAACATGTTTTGTGTGCATTGCATTGTGTTCAATCGGACGTTATATTGAACACAAGGTAGATTGGTCCATTTCATACTTGAAGTGATGAAAATGAGCCAATCTCCTTTGTCTCCATCACCTTTGATTACTCATGATAAGGTAGTGGTCTTAGAGTCTTGTCTTTGTGCATTCATTGAATATGTACAAGTTGGATCCTTGGCCATTATGCATTGAAAATGCTTGATTGGTGGTCTTAGACCCAATAGCTCCTCTCCTTTGATGTTTTGAGATGATAAGGAGAGGGTGGAGTACAAACATATCCTTGGGAGACCTCCTTTTTCTCTGTTTGAGCTTTGTTGCAGAATGGTGATTCAGCACACCAGTGGCCGGCAGTGCCTTTCTTTGGCCGGCAGCAACTCCTCATGGCTGGCAGGCCATTGGTGCATTCCTCAGCTGTGAGTTGGTAAGGCAGAGCAGGAAGTTCTTGGAGACACCCTGCAAACAGAGCCTCTCAAGAGCAAATCAGAAGGCCTTTCTGGGCGAGAAACTGAATGCATGCATGTATCTTCTTCAAGCAGATTAGTAGCAGCATAGTTTAAAATGTTAATTACTTAGTTAATTTGCATTGATTGTTGTAATAATTAAGTAGCTTAGTTTAGCTATTTCTTTATTGTGATGTAATAATTAGTCTAATTAGTTTAATTAGATTAGTTAGATTAGCTTAGCTTAGTGTAGCTTAGCTTAATTATTCGGACCCTCCTTCGCGAGGGCACAATGTTGTAATAACTGTGCGTGTGTGTGTGCATGTCTTCCAACCCCATTTCTTTCTCCCTTTTACTTAATTGCTTACGATGGTTAGTTTTAGGGCACATTTTAATTAGCATACCTTATGCTTTGTATATGTGCATCATTCATTTGTCTTGCATGCACCGGGCTCAGTGCATCATTCAAACTGCATCGTATTTCAATACCTATTTGAATACGTGTATCAAACTGTTGCATTCATATGCCATCATAGATAGCCGAGCCTATTTAATTGCATTGTTGCATTAGGAATTACTAACATAGTTAGGATCATGTATTGTTTTCTAACTAGTTTTCTATTTTGGCTTGGAGTACACTGTAACTGTTACGCTTTAGCATACTTGCATAAGTGTCAGTATTGCCATGATAGCATGCTTGCCATGAGGCTATTTGCTTAAGTGCTTAACTGCTTGAATGCCTGTGGGTGAAGGCTTGATTTCCTGAATTGGAACAACTCGATGATTGTGAGTTTTAAGCCCACTTTGCGAAGTGGCAAAATCATATTTTCAAGCCCACTTGAGGGTGCAAATCCATGCTTTAGCCTACTTGCGAGTAGCACTTTCAAACTATTTTTGAAAAAACAAACATGAGTTGTTTTGTTCCAATTCTCGTAATTGAGTCTATACTTGTATGCTATGCGCATCACATAGTAAAATTAGATTAATAATCTGAATAAGAACACATGTGTTTATAAAACAACATATCATGTTAGTAGAGGCCGATCCTTTGATCGGGCGAGCGAGGTGCTCATTTCAGGACTTTCCCCTCTCGTACCCAAGTTCCCTAGCCGAGGCAACTTTGGTGATGACAGACACGTGGCCTTTGGCACGAGTCAGGGTTTCCTAAATTTCCCAAAAAAAAAATTTAGGTGGCGACTCTATAATCTGGCAAAGTAATCCATGTTTGGCGCTTTTTATTCAAAATCGATTTTTCAAAACGATTTGCCGGATTTGGACTATTTAGTGTTTATTAGTCTCACATTGCACTTTGTGAGATTAGATTCAGAACCGTGACAGGAGTCCGAACTGTAGTAAGACCAAATTCGCGCCCTCTCCGAAAAGGAAGTGCGTGAAGAAAGTCGGGTCTACACCAACCTGTTCAAAACACGCCCAAGACATTCCAAAACTCAAATTCAAAGAGTAAGAGAAGGAAAAGACATAACAACAAAATTAAACAACAAGACCGAGTCGAAACACCATAAGGGTCGAGTTAGAAACCGAGATCACTATATTGTTTACCTCGGTTAAAAACAGCAAGTGTGCCTATTCGTTCACACCAATCTTTCCTCCTCTCGCGTGTGATGCGTTAGGATTGTTTGCTTCAATTAAAAACATCGGGTGTGCCCGTTGTTTACACCACCTTTCATCCTCTCGCGTGGATGCGTTAGGATTGTTTGTTTCAGTTAAAAACAATAGGTGCGCCTGTTTGTTCACACCACCATTCCTCCTATCACGTGAGACACATTAGGATCTCGGTTGAAACCTCGAGTGTGCTCGATGGTTACGTCACCCTTCACCCTTTCTATGTGAGGCGTAGTTAGGTCTGCATTTTCTTACATCCTTTCTACGTAAGACGTAGTTTGGTTTGTGCTTTCTTTGTTCTTTCCATGCAAGACGTGCCTATTTATTCACTTATTTTCGTGTGAAACACGGCAAGGTTTATTTTGCTTTGATTTGCATTTTCATTCAAACGTTGCATTCTTTTTAGATTGTAGCGTTGTTTCATTACTTCATTTACATTATGTTTCATTGCATTGCTTCATTGCATTGTTTCATTGCATGATCATAAGTTATTTGTTGTATTTCGTTTGCGTTTTGCCTTCTAGTTCAATCTTTTCATTTATGTCTTGATTTCTTGCCCAAGCCTTGCGGCCTCATCAAATGGGTCATCTCTAGGCTTTGACATTCACTCATGTCACTTTATGACTTCGAGCTTTATCAAAGAGGGGCAACTGTAGACACCCCATTTTTGACTGCCCGCAAGGCTCGAGCGCTTTGCCCGATACACTCAATGATGAAAGTGGTGTTGTGTGTAGCTCGAGGTCTCAATGAAGAGGACATGTTTAAGCTCCAAAATAATACCAAACCTCCCATATTCCCACTGATTATACCCAAGAAATCCATTTTTACACATTGTGCCACCCTATGCTAAGTCTAAAGCAGAAAAACAAGAGAACACATTGAGGCCTAGCCATGCCTCATTGAGGGTCGGTCGTGGCTATTGAAGGCCAGCCGTGCCTTAGTAGCAAGAAACATTGTTCTGGGCGGGAGCCCGCCAGCTGTCCATTTTTGAAGATATTTATGATCCCTCTTGCTCAAATTCTATAAAAACGAAGTTATATCTCTGTTTTGAGGGTTGAAGAATTTCTAAAAAGCCTCTACACCTTCTTGAGAGCTCCTTCATCTCCTTCTTCTTATGCAAGCAACCCTTTGAGCAAGCCTATCACCTTGAATGTATATCCATACATCATATACACCTTCACACCTAAGCCTAGGAACCTTGGTTGAGCCTTGAACACCATAATTCAAGGTTAAGAGTGTGTTGGGACTTAGTTTGATTCATAAACAAAAGCTCAATTCTTTGAGAGATATAAGCTTGTCATCCTCTCTTTTACTTCTTATTCTATCTATTGTTATCTAGTTCTTGTAGTTTTGTGTTGCTTTGATTCTCTTCCAAGTGTTTAAGTTTGGGTTTGGAGAGCTACCAAAAGGGTAGAGAGAGTTTACACTCTTTCTTACACCTCTACCTGTAGCTCAAACCCTTACTTTTACACTCTTTTTCTTTGCTCTCTGAATTGATTTTTAGAGTTAAAAATAGGCTAAAAATCATGCTTTGAAGTTTCAAAAGTAGAGGGATTAGCCACCCCTCCTTGTTCTTACTTACTAGCTTTGTTTTCTCTCTTTGTTGCTTAGCTTTGTAGGCTCTTTTCATGCACTTTGAGCCATAGTTTTTCACCCATTAAAGGCTGTTCTAGGTTGTTTAAATAGTTCATGCTTTGATTAGCTTGATTGTTGTCTCATAAGTTTGCATACATAGCTTGTTGTATATTGTTATATGCTTTTCTTTGACTAAATTCCATGTTTAAGAACTTCATTTTAATAAATCAACTTGCTATTCACTTCTTTTATTTGAGAGCTATTTCAATCGGTTGACAGTTACTCAAAACGTGAACTAGCGATTTATGCTTAATGGCTTAATCTCTACGGAGGTTCATTGTCAACCTCGTAGTCTCTTTTTCATGTTGAGAATCATCTCCCGTTTGACATATTTCTCACTTAGTGGACGTAACAATTATCTTGGACTTAATGGATTGAAGGATGGCAAAGACTAATGAATTTGGCTTAAAATGAGCCAACTCACATAAAGAAAATGAGTTATATTGCTTGGGGTACAGCCGGACGTTATGCCGAGTCCATTATGTTAAGGGTTATCTTATATCAATTCACGATATTTTGATGAACCTTGAAGCATTTCTACCTCCCTCTTTGAGTTCACTCTATGATAGAATGGAGGGGTAGTTGTAGTTCCTTTTATTTATTGATTTTTGTCCAAATTGTATCGGAAATCATCAAGCAATCAACTTGCTCATTGAAGGTTTTGGAAATGATTCCAACCTTTTCTCGAGGCTTTCCCATGACAGAGAAGGGTAAGAGGGACAAACAGAGTCTAGAATAACTCTGTCTGCACTATTTTCATTTCAGAGCACAAAATAGGATTTTGCATGAAATTAAGGCATTGTAGACACCCCATTTTTTACCGTCCTCTAGACTTGGTTGTGCTTATAGGTACAACCAACAACTGGTTCGATTGCTCGCCCAGCACTCGACTATCGCGGCAGAACGTCACCGGTTCGAGCTTCCCGGACCCTGTATCCTTTATGTCCCATTTTTGGACCTTGACTAGGTCCTTTCAGAGTGGACCCTGTGGTGCACTGTCGGTCATGGTATGGCACTGCCGGCCATGGCTTTAACCCTGCCGGCCACTGATGAAGCCCTGCCGGCCATCAGTGTGGCACTGCCGGCCATTATTGATGGCCAGCACCCCCTCTATCTCAGCTGGTTTTCCTCCAGATCTTTTGAGCCAGCTGGATTTTTGTTTGCTCCCCTCCATAGACGTGTATGGAGGGATGAAGGCCTTGCAAAGCTTCTTGAAGAAGCTTTGGCTTTTCATTCCTCTATATAAGGAAGAGGCTTCTTCCTTACACCAGGTTCTGGAGCTTTGAAGGAGAAAACCTCTATTTCTCTCTATATTGCATGTGTTTTGTGCCTTAAGGTTGGATTTCCTTGCACTTTTGCACTACAACACATAGATATACACCACCACCATTGGATCAAGCTTCTTGGGAGGAATTCTTGAGGTCTGAAAGCAAGCTTCCACCCCCTGAAATTGCTGGTTTCGAAGAGGGTCTTCAAGGGTGAGTATTTTCCCTATTTTTGCACTTTCTTGCACCTTGCTTTAGCCCTCTTTGCATATTGTTTTAGGCTTTTCTTATAACTAAAAAAAGTCTTGTTTTTAAGTGCTTTTTAAGTTTGGTTAAGGTCATTTTGTTGTTTGGGGTGTGTAGCCCCCTTGCATGCTTTGTTTGGCTTTGTTTTAAGCCATATTTGGAGGCCTCCGAGCTAGCCTTGGTTTGGCCTTCCTACCACTGAAATCCAGTGGGATTTCAGTGGTAGAGGTGTGGTTTTGAGGTCCTAAATCAGAGGGGGTAGTCCCCTCTCTTTGTATTCCTTTTTGCTTGCATTTTTGGCCTTCCAAAGGACCATCCCTCTATGCATTTTTGGGGTTGGTCCAGGCCTCTTTTTTGTGACTTATAGGACCTACCTTGGCCCTGTCCAAGGCTGATTTGGTCATGTCTTGCTTGCATCTTGCATGTATAGTGTAAATTCATTCATAGCTCATCAAAGTAACATGTGTGCATAGTCTTTGTTGAGTCCATTTCAGTCTATTTTTGGTGATGTTTTACCATGCCATGAACCTGTTTTGGGTTGGTTTTGTTATTCCATGCTTGCATGATGCACTTGTAATGTAAATCCCCTAAACTAGCTTCATATGCTCCATGCCATGCCATGTCATTTTAGCTTGTTTGGTTTACATTTCAGCATGTATTTGGTCATCATTTGGCATGTCATGACCCTATCCATAGTTGGTTTGATCATCATTTGCATGCTCCATATAGGTATAGAACAAATCTTGTTTACTAGCCTTTTGTGCATGATGTTTTGATTCATCATACTAGCATATTTTGGCTTTGCTTAAACTTGATTTTATACTTATTTTGAAGTGTTCTAGGACTGTTTTAGGCTTCCATGGCCATATCACTCATGCTTTGTATAGCTATAGTGTAAATGCTTAGGCTAGTCTTGGGTTTTGAGGCCTCTATCATGTCATACATGTGATGTTTGCATGCCTTGCCCTCATTCCACATGCTATTTCAGTCCATGAAATGTTGTCATACACTTGCATTTGACATGCCTTGAATGCTTTGTATAGCTTGTGCTTTATGCCTCAAAAATGGTCTTTTGTGCATGCCATTTAGCCTAAGCCTTTGGCTCATCATTTCAGTACATTTTGGGTCCTAATATACCATGATGTAACTCTTTTTTTGGTTGTCCAAGTCATGCCATGATTGGTTCTCATAGGTGTAGTGCATTGCCTCTTTTGTAGCCTTGCATGTTCTATGTTTTAGCATTGTATGCTAGCTTGCTTTGGCTTACTTCCATGCATGTTTTAGTCTCATATCAGTACGTACTAGGACTGTTTTGGGTTGCCCTTGCCATATCCTTCATGCTTCGTATAGCTGTAGTGTAATTGGCCTTGCAAGCTTCGTGTTTCGGTGATTCATGCATGCTATCCTTGAGCTATTTAAATGATTTGGCATCATTTATCATCTCATTTCAGTGCATATAGTGTTGTTACACTTGCACATTTGTCACCTCTTAGGCACTTTTGAGAATTGCCCTTTTAGGCCCCCTTTGTTGAACCTCTCGTATTTTGCATGCTTGAGTATGTTGTGTGACTTAATCCATCACTTTGGCTACTGATTTGGACCTAGTTGAGAGCCGTCCATCTTTGGTGTAAGCCCATCTTACCATGTTGTCGCATGCTTGTTTCATTTGGTATGTTGTTGCATACTTGTTTAGCTTCGCATACCTTGCTTGCTCACATGTTCATGTTGCATGTGGTCATGTTGTCCAGGGTTGTTGCCTCATATCATGCTTGTATGCTTGTTGCATGCTTGGGTTAGTTGCATGTTTGCACACTTAGGTCATATCGCATCTTTGCCATGCTTATGTGTCGCATTGTTTGGATTAAGTGTTAATCCAAGCACGAGGAACGAGGGGCGTTTCATACTTCAAGTGATGGAACGCATCTCAATTCTCGGTCGCTGAAGCTCTTGATGATTCATGATAGAGTTCTAGGCTTTACTTGCTTTATTTGTGCATTCATTTTCATATTGATTTGCATAAGTCGGATCTTTGGCCATCATGCATCGGGATGCGTGATTGATGGTCATGGGTCCGACTAGGCCTCTCCCTTGATGTTTTGAGGTGATTTGGAGTGCCATGGTGCGTACATATCCTTGGGAAACCCTCCATTTTCTCTATTTTGTGATTCGTTGCAGTTTGGTGTCACAGCACACCAGTGGCCGGCAGTGTGCCACCCTTGGCCAGCAGCTTCTCATCATTGGCCGGCAGTACTTCTCTCATGGCCGGCAGGCCACTGGTGACTTCCCCTGCAGTGTTTTGGTAAGTTTCAGCAACAAGCACTGAAAGACACCCTGCAAACAGAGCCTCTAAAGAGCAACCGGAAGGCGTTTCGAGGCGAAGAACCGAAGCGAGCATGCATGTCTCCCTCTTCTTCAAACAGAGCTGGAATAGTACCATTTACTGCTTTCCCTACTTGCTTGTTGTTATTTGTAATAATTAATTTGTTGATTAATTAAGTTGTGTAATAATTAGTTGTAGCTAGTTATTCATAGGGTTTTGTAATAATTAATTAGCTTGTGAGTTAGTTAATTAGGTGGCCTGTATTATTCTTTCGGTCCCTCCGAGCGAGGGCAAATTTGTAATAAGTGTGGGTGCGTGTGTGCATGTCTTCCAACCCCCACTTCTTTCTTCCTTTTACTTACCTGCTTTGATGGTTAGTGTTAGGACATGTTTACTTTAGCATACATTATGCTATGCATGCGTGCATCATTCATCAGTATTGCATGCACCGGGCTCGGCGCATCATACTAACTGCATAAGTATTTCAAATCTAACTTGAATACACGCTACTTGTGCATTTTCACATGTCATTCATAGACTAGCCGAGCCTACTCTAGTGACATTCCGTATGCGTTGCATTAGGCATTTAAACATGGACTTGGATCATGTATGATTGCTAACAGGTTTATTGTTTTGGCTCGGAGTACTCGGTAAGTACTTATGCTTTAGCATCCTTGCATGCATGTGAATGTTAACATGACAGCATGCTTACCATGTGGCTATATGCTTATGCGATAAACTGCCTGAATGCCTGTGAGTGAAGGTTGGATTGTTTGAGTTAGAACAACTCATTGAAATCCGTATTTTAGCCTACTTGCGAGTAGCAAATTTCAAAACATTTCCAAAACAAACGGATATGCAATGCTTTGTTCCAAATTAGGCGATCTAGTCTATACTTGTTTTGCTGTGCGCATTTCATAGTAAATCTAGGCTAATTAATCGGAATAAGAACACATAATGTTTTCAAAACAGGATATCATGGTTAGTAGAGGCCGATCTTCGGATCGGGCGAGAGGGGGTGCTCATAGCTGACCTTCCCCGATCGTACCCAAGTTCCCGAGCCGATGCAACTTTGGTGATGACGGACACGTGGCCTTCGGCACCGAGTCAGGGTTTCCTAAATTCCCCCATTAAAAAATATTTAGGTGGCGACTCTGTATCTGGCAAAGCAGTCCATGTTTGGCACTTCTTTCAAAAAATCTATTTTTCTCAAAACAATTTGCCGGATTTGGACTCTTTGGTTCAGATTAAGAACCGTGACAAATCGAGTCCGAACTGTAGCATGAGGCCCAAGGGCGCGTCTACAGGCATGATCGGCCCTTTTGGGGCTCGGCCGGGCCTCATTGAGGCACGGCCGACCATCAATGTTTGGTCAACAGTATGTTTTGCATAAAACAGAGGATAGTGGCTAAAGGTGAAACAGAGCAGGCCTAGGCAGACAAAGCTGTTCTTGGACACTGTGCATGCAACCCTTGTGCATTCTTGCTTACGTCATTATTATAAATTAATGCTCCGAGTATCGTTATAATTAATTTATTATTATTATTATTGTTATAATTAGTCTTGTTAATTATTAGTGTTGTAATTATTACTATTGTTTATTTGTAATTGTTATAGCTAGTTAGCTTAGATAATTAGTTTACTTCTCATGATTATCCTTATTGTAATAGAGTAGTAGCTAGTTAATTATTTGCTTATTCATTCATTTGGTTTTGTAATAATTAGTTTAATTTGGACTTTCGGACTTTGATTCACACCCCCTTGCACGAGGGCAATTATATAATAAGTTGTATGTCTTCCAACCCCACGTCTTTCTCCCTTTTACTTTCTCGCTTACAATGGTTAGTATAGGACATCATTTTTCAAATTAGCATTCTTATGCTTTGCATACATTGCCTTGCATGCATCCAAGGCTTGGCTCATCATACTAACCCAATATTAATGTTCAAATTCATTACTTGAATATGTGCTTTGTCGCATGTCTTGAATGGAATCATATGCCATGCTCATAGCCAAGCCTATAAAATATATAATGTATGCGTTGCATTTAGTCATATTGCATTAATTAGGAGCATGCATATTTTTTTAATTATTTTGCTTTCTTTTGGCTCGGAGTATTAGGTGAGTAATTTTTTGTTTTAGTATCTTGCATCGAATGTTTGTGTTACCATGTCAAAGAATGCTTCCATAAGGCTAATTGCTTAAATTATATAACTGTTTGAATGTCTGTGGATGAAGGCTAGTTGTTTGAATTGTGATAGTTTGATTAAATGTCCATTTTAAGCCCACTTTTTCAAGTGGCAAATTCACAAAACAATTTCAAATAAAATACGAAATCAAATGTTCCAATTCTTACAAATTAGTCTATATTTGTGTGTGCGTCACATAGTAAAAAATAGCTAATAATCAGAACAAGAGCATAAAATGTAAATAAAAATCACATCATGATTAGTAGAGGCCGATCTTTGATCGGCTGAGTGGGGTGCTCAATTCATGACCTTCCCCTCTCGTACCTAAGTTCCAGAGCCGAGACACTTTGGTGATGGCGGACTAATGGCCTTTAGCACGAGTCTTGAATTTCCTAAATTTCTCAAAAATATTTAGGTGGCGACTCTGAAATCTGGCAAAGCAATCCATTTTTGGCATTTGATTCAAACATCATTTTTCCAAAAGAATTGTCGGATTTGAACTCTTTTGTGTTTTCACTGTTTCACATTGCACTTTGTGAAATCAGATTCAAAGCCATAGGAGTCCGAACTGTGGGGCTAGTCGTATCCGAAAAGAGCACGAAAGTCAAGCCACAACAGGCTCCAGTAACTAACCCACATCCTTTATTTTGCTCATTCAGCAAACCTCTCGTCGCCACATGATGTTGTAGACACCCCATTTTTGACCGACCTCAAAACTTTGATTTCATCATTTGTGCACTCGGTGATTACGCATGTTTGTGCTAGTTTTGAGTGCCTGAAGGTCTCGGCCGAGCGCCTTGTCTTTGAGCCTCTGAACTCTTTGTGTTTTGGCCTTGCTTTGGGGCCATGCCTTGGTACCTTTGCCTGGAGGGAGAGAGAGGCCTGTAGGCCACTTTTTTTAGCCGTAGGCTACTTTTCTCTCTTGTAGGCCACTTGTGGTGGCCGGTAGGCTAGTTTCGGGAGCTTTTGGCTGAGTGCCTTGTCTTGGGGTCTCTTGGATCCCTTCCTTTTGGTTTGTTTTTGGACCATACCTTGTTAACCCTTGCTTAGAGGGAGGGGAGGGCCTGTCGGCCACTTTTGGTGGTTGTAGGCCACTTACTCCTCTTGTAGGCCACTTTAAGTGGCCTATAGCTTTTTTTTTTGTTTTTGTAGATATTTTTGGTGCCAGATGTGCCAACTGTTGGGCATAGAATGCATCCTCCATACGCGTGTGTGGAGGGATTGTAACAAGCTTCTAGCTTGTCAAACAAGCTTGAGGCTTGTAATTCTATATAAGGGGAGCTCTCTCCCCCTTTCAAGGGTTCAGAATCTTGAGAAGCAAATTTTCCCTCTCTTTCTCTAGAATCCCCTCTCTCTTCCCTTTTGGTGCTTGAAAGTGAGCTTTCTTCACATTTTTGCAAAGAGACTCTTAGCCAAATACCACCATCATTGAGCTGAGGTTCTTGGAGGTCATATTTAAGTTCTAAAGTTGGTTTTGGCTCAAAGAAGTTGTTGTTATTGCTGTGCTTCAAGGGTGAGTCCCATATCCTCTTTAAAGCTTTACTTTTATTGCTTATTTGGCCATCCTTGCATGCTATTTTAGGCCTTACTTGCAACTATAAAAACCTTTGTTTCTAAGTGCTTAAAATGGTTGTTTGAGGCCTCTTTGGTGTTGAGGGTGTTCTACCCTCTTGTGTGCCTTATTTGCCTAAGCTTGGTGCCATCTTTTAAAGCTTTAGAGGCACCCTTTGTTTGGCCTTTCTACCACTAAAACTCAGAGGAATTTCAGTGGTAGAAACCATGTTTTAAGGTCTAAAGTAGGAGGGGGTGGCCTCCCCTCCTTGCCTCTTGGTTCCATGTCTTGTTGGCCTCATACTTGAGCATATTTTTCTAGCATGTGTTGGCTTGATCTCAGCCTATTTTTGGTCTTATTTCAGTATGTTGTAGCTATGTTTTGGCTTGGTTGAGTCACCTTATGCATGCTTCATACACTTGTAGTGTAATCATACTCGCTAGCCTAACATGCTTCATGTCTTAGCCTATAATTCTAGCATGTATTGGCTCCACTCCAGCATGTTTTTTGGCCATTATTTAACATGCTTCAACTCTGATTTTAGTTGGTTGGATCAGCTCTTGCTTGGTTCTTGCACTTGCAGTGCAATCATGCTCCTTAACCTAGTGTACTTGATGTTTTGGCCTTTCATTCTAGCTTGTCTTGGCTATACTCCATGCATGTTTTGGTATTATTTTGACATGCTTTAGGACTGTTTTGAGTGCTCTTGGCATTTTGGGGCTCGCTTTGTATAGCTATAGTATAAATGGCTTCACTAGTCTTGAGTTTTGAGACCACTAGCATGCTATATTTGTGATGTGTGCATGATATAGCATCATTTGGTATATAAATTCAGAGCATAAACTTCTGTCATACTCTCATGTTTATCACTCTTTCATTGTGTTTAAGAGTTGTGCCTTTATGCCCTGTTTGTGAGCCAATACTTGAGCTTATTTTTCTTGCCATCTATGCTGCGAGTCTAGCATGCTTTTGCTACTATTTTGACCTGCCTTAGGTCTATTTTGAATGGTTAAGGTCATTTGAGCATTGCGTAGTATGGTTGTAGTGTAAAGGGCCTTGACTAGCCTTGAGTTTTGGGGCCTTTAACATGTTGTATATGTGTTATTTGTATGATATGGCATCATTTGGCATGGTATTTCAGAGCATATACTTCCATCATACACTCATATATATCACTCCTTAATTGTGTTTGAGAGTTGAGCCTTATGCCTCGTTTATGAGCCAATGCATGAACATCATTTTCTTGCTTTTCATGCTATCTTCTCGGTTCATTTTAGCCACTGTTTTGGCCTGTTATAGCTCTGTCTTGGGCTGGTTTGGTTGTTTGTGCATAGTATCGCATGCCTCTAGTGTTGTGTCCTTCGCTAGTCTCGGTGTTCTTGACTCTTAGCATGCATTGCATGTTTTAGCATCATTTGTCATGCCATTTCAGTGCTGAAATGTATACCATTGCATGCCATCTTTCATTTGTTGTATTACTTTGAAAGAGGTCTTAAGCCCGTTGTTGGTTTGAGCACGAAATTGAGGCGTTCATGCCCAATGGCATGATGCTTCTTTCATACTCAAGAAGCTTGTGGCTTGGTCTGTCTTTCCAAATTAGAGGACTTCTCACTTTTGGATTTAACCGATTAAACGACTTATCGGTAATCTAAAACGAGTAAACAAAATGAATCAAAGTAAAACATGCCAAGATAACATGTTTGTGTTGCATTTCATGTGTTTGGATCGGACGTTAATCCAAACACGAGAAATGAGAGACGTTTCATACTTGAAGTGATGAAACGTGCCTCATTTCTTGGTCGCCGTCCCCCTTGATTGTGCATGATAGGGTGGAGGCCTCTTGAGTCTTGTGTGTTATTTGTGCATTCATCGACTTGTACAAACTTGGCTTCTCGGCCATCGTGCATTGTCATGCTCAGTTGGTTGCCCGAGAGCTAAGTACCACACTCCTTTGAGCTTGAGAAATGATAAGGAGGGTGGTTGTACACACATACCCCTACAAATACCTTGCTTTGCCCCTTTTGTACTCTGTTTGCAGCAAAATTGGAGTGTGCAGGAGCAAGTGGCCGACCGGCCAGTGCAAGTGGCCTACAATCCATTTAGGTGGCCTACAGCTCTCAGGCTCAGAGGTGGTCAAAAGTTGTTCTGGTTCTGGAGCAGAAACAACCTGGAGATTGGTTCGGTGTTCAGGAATCAAGGCGAATGCAAACAGAGGCAATCGGTGGCAAGGCGATGGTTTTTCGGGACGACGCCAATCGAGCATGCATATCTCCCTCAGCCGCGAGGCCATCTTCTCTTTATTGCTTTATTAGTTAGTTGTTTCTAACTAATTCAAATGTGTTGTAATTAATTAGCTTAGATAGTTAATTAATTTAAATTGCTTTAATTAGCTTAGATTAGCTAGTTATTCAACTCGGGCTGTAATAATTGATTAGCTAGAATAGTTAGTTAATTAGTTTATCTGTAATAGTTAGCTTAATTAGCGTAGCTAATTAGCTTATTCATTCAGACCCTCCGTCGAGAGGGCAAATGTTGTAATCAGTGTGCGTGTGTGTGTGAATGTCTTCCAACCCCACGTTTTTCTCCCTTTTATTTACCAGCTTTTGATGGTTAGTTTTAGGGCATGTTTCAATTAGCATACTTATGCTTTGCATGCGTGCATCGTTCATTCGTATTGCATGCACCAGGCTCGGCGCATCATTTAAACTGCACTGAATTTCAATATTTACTTGAATACGTGTTTCAAAGCATGTTATCGAGTGTTGCATTCATATGCCATCTTAGAATAGCCGAGCCTATTTTAGTCGCATCATTGCATGTGTTGCATTAGGCATCTTAACATAGCTAGGATCATGCATTGATTACTAACTAGCTTTTGTTTTGGCTCGGAGTACACTGTAAGTGTTTACGCTTTAGCATACTCCATGAGTATGAGTGTTACCATAACAGCATGCTTGCCATGAGGCTATTTGCTTAAATGCTAAACTGCATGAATGCTTGTGGATGAAGGCTTTATTACTTGAATTGGAACAATTCATCAAATGTGAGTTTTAAGCCCACTTGGAGTGGCAAATCATCATGTTTTAAGCCCACCTTGTTTGGTGGCAAATCTGCATTTTTAAGCCCACTTGAGGGTGGCAAATTCAAACCATTTTCGAAAACAAACATTGAATTGTTTTGTTCCAATTTAGGCGATCTAGTCTATACTTGTATATTGTGCGCATCACGTAGTAAGTTAGCTAAATAACCGGAATAAGAACACATGTGTTCTCAAAACAACATATCATGTTAGTAGAGGCCGATCCTTTGATCGGCGAGCGGGGGTGCTCATTTCAGGACCTTGCCCTCTCGTACCCAAGTTCCCGAGCCGAGGCAACTTTGGTAATGACGGACACATGGCCTTAGGCACGAGTCAGGGTTTCCTAAATTTCCCAAAATAAAATATTTAGGTGGCGACTCTGAAATCTGGCAAAGCAGTCCATGTTTGGCGCTTTTTGATTAAAATCGATTTTCAAAACGATTTGCCGGATTTGGACTCTTTGGTGATTTATCAGTCTTACATTGCACTTTGTGAGATTAGATTCAGAACCGTGACAGGAGTCCGAACTGCAGTAGCTATGAACCCCAATCCGCGCCCTCTCCGAAAGGGGGGTGCACGGAGCGAGTTCGGGCGAGCTATAGTTTCTGGTGACTTTGTTGGGGATTTAGAGAACTTGACTTGAACATCATGATATGTTGTTTTGTTTACACTTATGTGTTTCTTTGCATTGCATTTGCATTGGTGTGCCTAAGTCACAGTGTTTGCCATCTGCTATTCCTGAATGGTTTGCCGGAGGCTTGCTTGGAAAAGCGTGCCATAAGGCTGACCGGTTACGGGCTCTGCCACGATGGAAACACAAACCTCGGTTTTCACTGAGGCACTTTTTTTTTTTACCATTCGACCTAGTTGCGTATCGGAAGCCATAGAGACCATTCCAAACTAGGACAGGTTACTTACCCGAATGTAGGTTGTTTGAAACCGCATGTTTGCGTAGTGAAACCCTAGCTCCTGACAAAATAGGACAAGGAAACCCTACCCCACCATAGGGGCGTTTTGGCTCGCACTTGCTTGATACGTGCTTTTAGAGTGAAACTCTACACGAATATATGTATCAGTTGCAAGTCTGAGTATTGGCCTGAGGGTATCAGTTTTCAGGCAGAATTTTGGGCAGAATTCAGTAGAGAGCTCAGTTATTCAGCTATGCTCATATTTGTTCTGGTGAAATCAGGCTGAGATGCTGTCTGTTTTCTTCTTTTGCAGGGGTAGTCTTGGAACCATAGCTTCAGAAGGCTCCAATGTCCCTCGAGTACATTGGACTTGTGTTGATAGACTTTGTCAGGTCAGAGATTCAGTGCAACAGAGCAACCAGTGTTCCCTTTGCCAGAGGCAAAGCAAAAAAGGCCAGTCAGGCATAGATCACCAGTTCAAACAGTCCCCAGATCAGCGGTCATTATCCACCTCACCTGTGCGCAGTTGGGCAGAGATATCTGCTTTTACCTCAGAGAGAGAACCTACATTTGTTCAAACAGATCAGCACCTTATGGTCGGTATGGAGGACATGATGCGTCAACTCCAAGAGACCATGCAGGCCATGCAGCGGGATGCTACCTGCCAGGCAGAGGTCACCGCCCGTCAAGCAAAGGTTGTGGCTCAACAGGCAGAACTGATTGCCAGGCTCCAACAACAGCAACAACCACAACAAGCTGGAGCATCTGCTTCGCATCCACCCCCACCCCCACCTAGGGTTCCGATAGCCGGGGATGCAGCTCACGTCCAGGAAAATACGGACGTCCCCACGAGGCCAGTCCCGCCTCAATTGTCTAAAGCACCTACTAATCCAGTGGATACACCGTTTGAATTTGAGGTGGACCCAACCGCGCTGAAAGTTAGTAAGCTTGAAAAGCTGTTCAAACGGGCCCAGGGAGTTAACTCCATTCCAGACATAGAGGATGGTTACACCGATTCACCAGTGACATTGCCGGACCGGTTCAAGATGCCACATATTGACTGTTTTGACGGTTCTGGAGATCCTATGGTACATCTGCGGTTGTTCTCGGATATCTTACGGCCAATGGGCCTCTCTAGATTGCAAAAGCTTTCACTCTTCGGTTGGACCCTGTCGGGTATCGCGGCCATATGGTATGCCAAGCTGGAGGACTCAGTAAAGAGGAGTTGCGAAGAGATGGCCGAGGCCTTCATCGCCCAGTATTCATACAACACCCAAATCGAGGTCACAACTCGTGATCTCGAGGCGACCAGGCAAGAGCCGAAAGAGGGCTTTTCTGATTTTGTCACTCGATGGAGGGCTAAGGCCTCCATGATGACAACTCAGCCACTGGAAAATGATCAAATAAGGATGGTTGTGCGCAACCTTCAACCTAAGCTCATGTAGAAAATGATCATCTTACCCCTTCCCACTTTTGCTGACTTACATAAGATTGGGGTACAGATTGAGGATGCCATGAAGCAAGGTCTGATTGACCACGAAAGGGAGTCACCCAAGAAGGGTTATACACGCAGTTCGAATGCGACCACCAGTGGTGATGCAACTGCGAAATCTTCTGAAGTTGGAATGGTCACCACCACTCTGAAAATAGCCACCCCCTTTGTTGGTACGTCCAATCCAAACCCCCAAACTTCGAACTATCTATCCCGAGGCAAGAGGGTTTTCACCCCCACTTTATATGCCTTTGTCTAAAGCTCTAGGGGTCCTACTCAGGAAAGGACATCTGAAACCGTTAGAACAACGACCTCTACCCGATCCTCTCCCTTCAAAGCATGACTCGGCTAAATACTGTGTCTTCCATCAACAGCACGGTCATGATACCGACCTCTGCATCAGACTACGTCATGAGATTCAAGATCTCATTGACAACAAGGTAATAGCACCTCCAGAAAAACCAAATGTCAATCAAAACCCTCCATCTAAGCAAGTAAACTTCATCCAAACAATGGCCAACCCGTTTGACCCCAATAGATACATCACCCCAGCCCATTTACCCAAGCCCGAGGTGTTCATTCCAGTTAGCATGGACTTATGCATGATGGGTACACCTGAACCCCAATCATCTCAAACCCCTAAACCCACTACCGCTAAGTTGGTGAGCATGATTGAAGATTTGCAAAAAACTGTGGCAGATTTAGCCTTTGGAATTTTGGCTCCATCATCGACCACATCACAGGCCAGAAGTTTCAACCCAAAAGGCTCCTTGATCTTGGGGCAAGCGGCAATTGAAAAGGGCCAACCTGAAGCCATCTCAGATCTGGGTGTTGGTGTGTCGACAACAACTGGGCTTCGCTCTAATATAGTGACTCAATCCCTTGGCAAAGTGGAGGCAAGTGGTAAAAACAAGGCCAGGCAGGCAGCAGTCCCTATGAACATCTTAGTGGGCTGTTGAGGCATTGAAAGCCAAAGGGCTGAACAAACAGCAAGTGCTCACAATTGTTACAAAAACTATGGGCAGCACTTTTGCCACTCAGAATGAGAGTAGTTTGAATCAAGGGGCAAGCCGGGAGAAGGGCCGTTGTACCAAAAACACCCCTTTCAGCTCCAATCCTACTCTTGGAAGAGGTCAGCAAACCCAGCCAGCACCTGCCAATCCCTTTGTTGGTACAATCAACCCGACCACACAAACCTCGAAGTATCAACCCCGAGGCCAGAGGGTCTTCAATCCCCTCTATATGACTTTGTCCAAAGCTTTCCAAATCCTTATAGGACAAGGCCATCTCAAGCCCCTGGAGCCGCGACCATTATCAAATAACCTCCCTCTCTCATATGATGCCGCCAAGTACTGTGTTTTCCATCAACAAACTGGCCATGACACTAACATGTGTTTTCGTCTTCGCCATGCAATACAAGATCTGATTGACAACGAGGTTATTGTCGTGCCAGGTCCTGCAAAGTCTATCGGCACTGGATCAGTGAACTTGGGGGATAATGTGACTATGTGAACGGGGGATGAACCACCTGCGGATGGCGTTCAGTTTACTCCAGATATAGGGATGGCACGTACTATTTTGAGCATTTGCAAATGTTGTTTACTTTCCTTTCTGACTTGGTATTGACTCAGTTGTGTTGTGTTGTATTGTATTGAGTCTTGTCATTTTGTTTTGAGTCTGTTTTGTTGTATCGAGTCAGTCTTGTGGTGTTAGAGTCGGGTGATTTCGGGGGTGTTACCGCGAACATCACTTGCTTGCTTTGTGTTTGTCTTTTACACTCTTTCTCTTGCGTTTGTTTCTACCTTAGAGCCGGTTGTGCCAGCAAATTTGAATGAAACGACAATGCTTTTCACCTACTTTTCTGTGCCTTGAAATCATTGCATTGACCTAAGTTTTTCAAAACTTTTTGAACAATGTATTGAAAACAAAGAGGGAGGAATTCCTCGGGATTTGTAAAAATTTGATCGATTGAGAGGAAGAGAGGCATGCTAAGCCCTTAGTAAATGAGATCATGTTTGTTAATGTGAGTACTGAAAAGGATCCTGGCTTGATCCAGATTGGTTCTACATTGTCTTCAGCGCGAGCGACTAGTCGCTTTCTTAAAAGATTTCGAAAAATGTTTTGCGTGGTCCTGCGAAGACCTGTGTGGAATCGCTCTTGAGATTGTGCAGCATAGGATCGCTCTCAGCCTCGAGACTCAACCCCTTTGCTTTCAAACCTTGAACTTGGATTTAGAATGTTCAATGGTCAACCACAGTATAAGGCTTGTATGGCCGGATCAGAAGCAACCCTTGAACTAGGGGCAAAAAGGTCAGATCAAGAAGATCAGATGTCATTAAAGGAAGCTTGCAAAGCTAGATCAAAAGTAGCCCTTGAACTAGGGGCAAAAAATGTCAGATGTGCTCGAAGAGTCAAAAATTGGGACATTTCTCAAGCTAACGAAGATCGGCAAGAATGCCAAATCCCAGAATGGAGAAAAGAAGAAAGTTTTGTTGAAGGACAATCGAGTTCCTATCCACAACACTGGGGGCAATTCAGACCCGATTGGATGGACTCCTACATTATCAACGAACAGCAGCCATTCTCCTGGATTCAGGTGGCTTCGAGATCTCAACACCGACCATTCAACATGGACAAAGTTAAACCTTTTTATCCTTGAAAGGCTCGCTGGGCCGAAAACCAGGAAGGGCGACCTAGGCAAAAGTTAGAGCAAAGAAAATAACAAAAATGAAAAAATGAAAAAAATGAAGAAAAGAAAAGAAAAGATGAAAAGAAATGAAAAGAAATGAAAAGAATGAAAAGAAAAGAAAAAAACAGAGCTCGCAAGGTTGAAAACCCGGAAGGGCGGCCTTGGCAAAAGTTAGAGCGTAAAAGGAGAGGTTAATACTCGAGTGTACCTTACCCGGAACTACGTCAGGCTTGATTCCCATCTTTGGGATGCGTAGGCAACTTCATTCTAAAGTCCAGCCATAAACATTTCCAAATTGACTGTGTCCATGTAATGGTTCTCATCATCTTTGTCTTCTCTATATCCGAGAGTTCGGTTGTGATCATCACTTTGAGGACTAATTACAGTGCGCTGCGCTGTGATGCCATTCAGACAAGGGGCAACTTTCCGTTGCCATGCGGTGCCATTTAGACAAGGGGCAATTTTCCATTGTTTTGGATCTGGGGTTGTGCATCTCAAGAGTAGATTCTGTGTTGGTCGAGTAGTGGCTGTTTGCAAAAACAGTTTTTGAGAATTTTTAATGAGGTTGACTAATTCTCTCGAAAATTATTCCATTTTTCCAAAACTAGACCATTTCTTGGACCCAACAAGGAAAGTTTTCAGTGCTCATAGCCTGACTTACATGATTTCAAATCATAAAATCGAACAAGTATGTTAATCTAACTTTCATGTTGGTCAAAATTGTTTTAGTAGAAAACCAAAACAAAAAAATGGTCAAAATAATGAACTAGGGGCACAGTTGAGTCAAGCTTCTTGTCTTTTCCCCGTTGTCAACATACTTGCCAGAAAGGGCGCCATATTCACCAAAAAGGGCACAACTGAAGCTAACAGCAAAGGGCTAAAAGCTCTCTTATCCTCCAAGCAGCGAGGTATCAAGCTAAGTGCGACGCACGAACTGGAATGAAGCAGGATATTCCACTCCCTCATCTGGACAGATTTGATCACATCCAAACTGGCCAAGGGCATCGTCAACCAATGTCAATTGTAGATCTGCTGCGCATCTGGTCGCACCACAACCCCTCTGTGGGAAAGCTCATTGTTATGAGCAGAAGAATGAGAATCTAGTTGAATACTAAGGGCAAGAGCCCACAACTTCCTGCTTATCCATCAACCACCCAAGGGAGGGATATAAAAAAAAGAAGAGAGAGTAAAGAATAGAGAGATGTGTGCTGAGAGAAAAAGTGAGAAAAGGGTTTTTCAGAAAAATAGAGATTGAGTGCTAGAGTGATGTAAGAATCACAAATGAGAAAAGATGGGAAACAATACCTGAAGAAACAGGCTCTCTGTGCGCATTTGAGTCTTGTGTTTTGTTGTGTTTTTGTTTGTCTCGATTCTTGTTTTGAGTCGTTTCGGGTGTCAATAGATGTGTTTAGGTTGTTTTACCTTTGTTTTCCGTTGTTGAGTCATTTTTGTTGTGGTCAATCGTAGCTCAATACCCGGTTAAGAACTCGTTTCTCAATTTCAAATTCAAAAATAAAATCATTTTGTGCTCGGAGTGTTGTGTCATTCTCCACATTTGTGCAAAACAGGATTTGTTCTTTCATAAAACTGCAGGGTTCAACCCAGGTCATGTGAGAAAAGTAAAACCAGGACCTATCTGAAGCTATATGGGTTCCAGACTGCAATGCAAAAGAAAAGAGGGAAAATGTCGGGCATCTGAGTTTGTTTCAACTTCAGTAAGTTCCGTCATTGCATTCCGGGTGTACTTTTTCAGGCCTTGTCAATGCTCCGAAGTATGAGTGTGCCTCTACCTCAAGCTCAAGATCAAGCCTACTTCAAAGCCAGAATGGAGATCAGAAGTGCTCTCCCTGAGTACCATTCCCTGCCAGAGGCATCTTCGTTGTGTTTGCAATAAGTTCCTAGGAGACCAATTGCGACGGTGGAAACTAGAGTTCGAATGGCTGATGCCTAGAACACAAAGGTTTGGAATTTCTGAGATTAAAGTCTGGTTTAAATACCTAGGGGTGTATCCCCGGCTTGAAATCCATATGGCAGCCCCATAGATTGAGATAGCATGTGTGTGCCTCAATTCTGGATACTGAACCAACCTAGTCTGTCACCCCGTTGGAGAATAGGGAAAATTGTAAATATGGTCAGGAAGAAAAGTGGCATCCAAAGTGTTCTACGTGAAGAATCCTTGTCGGCATTTCAGAACCTTTATACTGTGATTTGAAGGAAAGAGTTCGAAGAACGCAAGGTAAAAGTTCGAAGAACACAAGGGGGAGATCCCCGTCAGAGTAGAGCGGCTCATCACCACTCACCCCATGAGGTGCTTTCTAAAGCGCCGCTATGTTTGTTTATTGCATTCCTTAAACATCATGCATTGTATTGCATTATACCTATCAAGTTTCTTTCTCATTCATGCACGATATTGTATGTACGGTTCATTTGAAGCTGGCGCAACCAGGCGATATTGGATGTGTGGTTCATTCAGAGAAGTTTCGCTTAAGATTGATTATGTTTTGTGCATCTATCGCACATGTTCTTTTTTGTGTATCTATCACACATGTTCACTTTGTACATCTATCGCACATGTTCACTTTGTGTATATATCGCATTTAATCTTGTGTGCCTTGGGCATTGTTGTTCTTTCTCCTCGCGCGTGCGACAGGTTAGACCTCCTTCGGTTAAAAGCATTTGGAACGTGTTCCAATGCTTATACCACTCCAAAACACTAGGACGTGTCCCCATGTTTCTCCCTCTTTGGTTAAGAGCATTTGGAACGTGTTCCAATGCTTATACCACTCCGAAACACCGGGACGTATCCCTACATTTCTCCCTCTTTGGTTAAGAGCATTTGGAACGTGTTCCGATGCTTATACCACTCTGAAACACCGGGACGTGTCCCTATGTTTCTCCCTCTTTGGTTAAGAGCATTTGGAACGTGTTCCAATGCTTATACCACTCCGAAACACCGGGACGTGTCCCTATGTTTCTCCCTCTTTGGTTAAGAGCATTTGGAACATGTTCCAATGCTTATACCACTCCTTTTTCGTTTGCGTGTGACACGTTGGAATCTTGTTTGAGACCTCGGGTGTGCCCAACAGTCGCTTTTAGTCTTTCCTGTGTGAGCCGTAGTTAAGATTGCATTTTTTCTTGCGTCCTTTCTGTGTGAAATGTGGTTTGACTTGTAAGTCTCGTGCGTAGCGTGTTTATATGTTTGTGTTTCTC
Organism: Camellia japonica; assembly: GCA_030407325.1. Taxonomy (NCBI): domain Eukaryota; kingdom Viridiplantae; phylum Streptophyta; class Magnoliopsida; order Ericales; family Theaceae; genus Camellia; species Camellia japonica. The sequence continues at coordinate 105,450,803 of JAPPVO010000002.1, read as the reverse complement.
ATGTGTGAGATGATCTTATCGGTTTGCTTCAAATGTTGTATTTACTTTGCATAACATCTGTATTCAAATGCTTCATTATAGCTTTCTTTGCATGATCATAAGTTATGCTCTTGCATCGTGCATGTTCATTTGCATTTTGCCCCAGCCTGCGGGCGCATCTTTGTTATATTGCCTGTTTATCTAAGTCTTCGGCCTTGTCAAAAATGGGTCATTTCTGGGCTTTAACATTCACTCCTGTCATTTCATGACTTTCGAGTTCTGTCAAAGAGGGGCAATTGTAGGCACCCCATTTTTGACCGACCTCAAAACTTTGATTTCATCATTTGTGCACTCGGTGATTACACATGTTTGTGCTAGTTTTGAGTGCCCGAAGGTCTCGGCCGAGCGCCTTGTCTTTGAGCCTCTGAACTCTTTGTGTTTTGGCCTTGCTTTGGGGCCGTACCTTGGTACCTTTGCCTGGAGGGAGAGAGAGGCCTGTAGGCCACTTTTTGTAGCCGTAGGCTACTTTTCTCTCTTGTAGGCCACTTGCGGTGGCCGGTAGGCTAGTTTCGGGAGCTTTTGGCTGAGTGCCTTGTCTTGGGGTCTCTTGGATCCCTTCCTTTTGGTTTGTTTTTGGACCATACCTTGTTAACCCTTGCTTAGAGGGAGGGGAGGGCCTGTCGGCCACTTTTGGTGGTTGCAAGCCACTTACTCCTCTTGTAGGCCACTTTAAGTGGCCTACAGCTTTTTTTCTATTTTTGTAGATATTTTTGGTGCCAGCTGTTGGGCACAGAATGCATCCTCCGTACACGTGTGTGGAGGGATTGTAACAAGCTTCTAGCTTGTCAAACAAGCTTGAGGCTTGTAATTCTATATAAGGGGAGCTCTCTCCCCCTTTCAAGGGTTCAGAATCTTGAGAAGCAAATTTTCCCCTCTCTCTCTCTCTCTCTCTAGAATCCCCTCTCTCTTCCCTTTTGGTGCTTGAAAGTGAGCTTTCTTCACATTTTTGCAAAGAGACTCTTAGCCAAATACCACCATCATTGAGCTGAGGTTCTTAGAGGTCATATTTAAGTTCTAAAGTTGGTTTTGGCTCAAAGAAGTTGTTGTTATTGCTGTGCTTCAAGGGTGAGTCCCATATCCTCTTTAAAGCTTTACCTTTATTGCTTATTTGGCCATCCTTGCATGCTATTTTAGGCCTTGCTTGCAACTTTAAAAACCTTTGTTTCTAAGTGCTTAAAATGGTTGTTTGAGGCCTCTTTGGTGTTGAGGGTGTTCTACCCTCTTGTGTGCCTTATTTGCCTAAGCTTGGTGCCATCTTTTAAAGCTTTAGAGGCACCCTTTGTTTGGCCTTTCTACCACTAAAACTCAGAGGAATTTCAGTGGTAGAAACCATGTTTTAAGGTCTAAAGTAGGAGGGGGTGGCCTCCCCTCCTTGCCTCTTGGTTCCATGTCTTGTTGGCCTCATACTTGAGCATATTTTTCTAGCATGTGTTGGCTTGATCTCAGCCTATTTTGGTCTTATTTCAGTATGTTGTAGCTGTGTTTTGGCTTGGTTGAGTCACCTTATGCATGCTTCATACACTTGTAGTGTAATCCTACTCGCTAGCCTAACATGCTTCATGTCTTAGCCTATAATTCTAGCATGTATTGGCTCCACTCCAGCATGTTTTTTGGCCATTATTTAACATGCTTCAACTCTGATTTTAGTTGGTTGGATCACCTCTTGCTTGGTTCTTGCACTTGCAGTGCAATCATGCTCCTTAACCTAGTGTACTTGGTGTTTTGGCCTTTCATTCTAGCTTGTCTTGGCTATACTCCATGCATGTTTTGGTATTATTTTGACATGCTTTAGGACTGTTTTGAGTGCTCTTGGCGTTTTGGGGCTTGCTTTGTATAGCTATAGTATAAATGGCTTCACTAGTCTTGAGTTTTGAGACCACTAGCATGCTATATTTGTGATGTGTGCATGATATAGCATCATTTGGTATATAAATTCAGAGCATAAACTTCTGTCATACTCTCATGTTTATCACTCTTTCATTGTGTTTAAGAGTTGTGTCTTTATGCCCTGTTTGTGAACCAATACTTGAGCTTATTTTTCTTGCCATCTATGCTGTGAGTCTAGCATGCTTTTGCTACTGTTTGGACCTACCTTAGGTCTATTTTGAATGGTTAAGGTCATTTGAGCATCGCTTAGTATGGTTGTAGTGTAAAGGGCCTTGACTAGCCTTGAGTTTTGGGGCCTTTAACATCTCGTATATGTGTTATTTGTATGATATGGCATCATTTGGCATGGTATTTCAGAGCATATACTTCCATCATACACTCATATATATCGCTCCTTAATTGTGTTTGAGAGTTGAGCCTTATGCCTCGTTTATGAGCCAATGCATGAACATCATTTTCTTGCTTTTCATGCTATCTTCTCGGTTCATTTTAGCCACTGTTTTGGCCTGTTATAGCTCTATCTTGGGCTGGTTTGGTTGTTTGTGCATAGTATCGCATGCCTCTAGTGTTGTGTCCTTCGCTAGTCTCGGTGTTCTTGACTCCTAGCATGCATTGCATGTTTTAGCATCATTTGTCGTGCCATTTCAGTGCTGAAATGTATACCATTGCATGCCATCTTTCATTTGTTGTATCACTTTGAAAGAGGTCTTAAGCCCGTTGTTGGTTTGAGCACGAAATTGAGGCGTTCATGCCCAATGGCATGATGCTTCTTTCATGCTCAAGAAGCTTGTGGCTTGGTCTGTCTTTCCAAATTAGAGGACTTCTCACTTTTGGATTTAACCGGTTAAAGGACTTATCGGTAATCTAAAACGAGTAAACAAAATGAATCAAAATAAAACATGCTAAGATAACATGTTTGTGTTGCATTGCATGTGTTTGGATCGGACGTTAATCCAAACACGAGAAATGAGAGACATTTCATACTTGAAGTGATGAAACGTGCCTCATTTCTTGGTCGCCGTCCCCCTTGATTGTGCATGATAGGGTGGAGGCCTCTTGAGTCTTGTGTGTTATTTGTGCATTCATCGACTTGTACAAACTTGGCTTCTCGGCCATCGTGCATTGTCATGCTCAGTTGGTTGCCCGAGAGCTAAGTACCACACTCCTTTGAGCTTGAGAAATGATAAGGAGGGTGGTTGTACACACATACCCCTGCAAATACCTTGCTTTGCCCCTTTTGTACTCTGTTTGCAACAAAATTGGAGTGTGCAGGAGCAAGTGGCCGACCGGCCAGTGCAAGTCGCCTACAGTCCATTTAGGTGGCCTACAGCTCTCAGGCTCAGAGGTGGTCAAAAGTTGTTCTGGTTCTGGAGCAGAAACAACCTGGAGATTGGTTCGGTGTTCAGGAATCAAGGCGAATGCAAACAGAGGCAACCGGTGGGAAGGCGATGGTTTTTCAGGACGACGCCAATCGAGCATGCATGTCTCCCTCACCCGCGAGGCCATCTTCTCTTTATTGCTTTATTAGTTAGTTGTTTCTAAGTAATTCAAATGTGTTGTAATTAATTAGCTTAGATAGTTAATTAATTTAAATTACTTTAATTAGGTTAGATTAGCTAGTTATTCAACTCGGTCTGTAATAATTGATTAGCTAGAATAGTTAGTTAATTAGTTTATCTATAATAGGTAGCTTAATTAGCGTAGCTAATTAGCTTATTCATTCAGACCCTCCGTCGAGAGGGCAAATGTTGTAATCAGTGTGCGTGTGTGTGTGAATGTCTTCCAACCCCACATTTTTCTCCTTTTTATTTACCAGCTTTTGATGTTCATAGAACTATCAATGGTGGTGAAGGTTAGGGTTTCAGCAGTGGCGACGGAGAAAGAGCAACTAATTTGCAGATTCTGTGCAGCCAAATCAACACTTGTGTCTTTAGAGATCTCTAGAACTAGAAACCAATGACAAAGCAGTGAGAGGAAGAAGAGTCATCGTCGGAGAAGGAAGAAGATGGAATCAAATGTGAGATTGAAATTCTTGATGAGAGTTGCAGAGTTTAGTAACCGATGAGGTCGCCGAAGAGGTGGCTGAGGTTAGCAGCGAAGCCGATAAGAAAGACCACAATGGCGACAAGGGTGACTCCGACGATGATAAAGAGGTGGCGATGGTTGAATCGAAAGGAACAATGGTCGAAGAAAGGGTTTGTATAGAGAAAATGTTAGGGTTTCGAGAGAAGTGAAGGAAGAATAAAAGTAAGATAAGTAGGAGAACAGTGATGGTAGCGGTAGTGTTGTGATGATGGAGAATGGGGTCGCCGGAGTAGGAAATATGTGAGAAATGTGGGCTACCGGAGGAAGAAATGGAAGGGGTGAGGAAAATGGATAAAATTGGAAATATGTTAGGGGTCCAAAGAAATATGAGTGGAGAACACTTTTGGAAGGTGAGGGCTAAAGAAATGGGGGGTCGAAAATAAAAAGGTAAGGGCATTTACCAGGCTTCTTAAAATAATTTTTTTTTTTTTTACTAACATGTAATAATTTTTAAAAGATCTCCTAAATAGTAATTTCTTCTTTTAACTAAACTTCATGGGATTTATTTGTAATTTACCCAAAAGTCTATTATCACTAGTGATTTAATGCCTGTTATAAGTTTTTGGTACACAAGTACAACAGTTTTTTTTTTTTGGTGCGTGTGTGTAAATTTGCAATTATAATAATTTGAATTAAGAAAATGAATACAACTGAGATGAATTTAAATAGATGGTGAGGCAGCAAAATTACTTACATTGATTATAGAGTGTTACATAAGATCTACATTTACCTGTAGAGGTTAGTTGAAATTGTAAGGTGCAATTACAAGTAAATATGAAAAGTAATTTAATGTTGGAAATATATATATAACAAAAAGAAATATTAACATCACTCTTAACATGTAGAAATATATACATCTGTAGTGGTAGCAAAAATTTTATAGCGATTCCGGTATTAACCCTACCCTTTTGTATCTTGGACTCAGGTTTCGTGGTTTTGTAGTGTTGTTCATGCCTTTTTCTTCTCATACTTCCTTGAATTTGGCTATTGGATTGTAATGATTGCATTTGGAACAAGTTGGTTGCTTGGTTTTCAAACTTTTTTTGCCCAGAATTTTACTCCTCCGCTCAAGCGGCATTTCTTACGCTCGAGCAGACTTTGTGAACTCTCAATACTTTTGCAGGTTTGCAAAACTACTAGGAAAGTGTATTCTACGCTTAAGCGGCCTTTCTTGCACTTGAGTGTTGGTCTGCTATCTGCAAATTACTGGGAGTGTGTTTTCTGCGCTCGAGCGAGACTTCTTGTGCTCGAGCGGAACAACTTATTGTGCCTGACGCTCGAGCGTCACTTCTTGCACTCGAGCAGACTATACGTATATCAGTTCGCAGCAGCACCCTTCTACATCACTTTTTCATATCTTTTCCTCTCAAAACCCTAAATCTAGAGCTTCTCTCTCTAAAACTCTCTCTCTCCTCTCTCTTTACATTTTCACCTAGATCCGTTGGTTTCTCTACCCTAGTGTCTTTGGGAAAGATAGAGCGTCTCAAGAGCTTCACTTTGGTCCAAACAAAACTTGGTTTCAGCGTCTTTGAAGTTTCTTTCTTTCTTTGCTTGTCTTCTAAACTTGAGGTAGGGACATTCTATACTCTTCTATGAGTTTTAACTTAGTTATTTGTTGATGTGTAAAGAATATTGGAAATTGGGATGATTTTGAACAAACCTACGGTTTTGGTTTAAAATCAAAAGATGGTTTCAAATGTATGTATTAAAAATGGTTATGGGAGTAGATGTGAGTTTGTGTTGTGATAAGTTTGTTGATTTTGATACCGGAATGGATTTTGGAAGAAAAGAGAGTTTTGCGCTAAAATGTCTCAAAATAGTTATTTTGTATAAATAAATGAAATTGGTATTGGGAATATGAAATTGGATGGATGTTTATATAAATGGTGAAGTTGGATATGTATTACCACTCACCTATGAAATTTTGGATAATTTATCTATCGTGGACATTGTATATCTATTTAGAAATATCAGTTTTGGGCTATCGGTGGTGGATAGCTATGATTGTTATAGAAATTGCATGAGGATTAGGTGAATTGAAACTAATCTCTTATCCATTGTCATTGAATATGACTATGTCTTTGATACATTGTAAATGCATGATGTTTGGGGGAAGAAATGGGATGTACTCCATGTTTGGGAGAAGAAAGGAGATGGACTCTATTGAATTAAGTTGGCATGTGTGTCCAGTGTGAAAGTCCCGAAAATTGCATGTATACATGGGTGTCGATTCCCGCGAACGAAATATCCGTAAAATGGCAAATGGAAGTGTCTATATAATGGTTGTGCTGGTTAGAGACCTATTGAGTTGTACCCTCAATTTGGTTGTTTGAATAAAATAGTGAATGACTAAGGAATTGAGATAAAATGAATTGAGATATAAAGCTTGGCATGGCATGGCATGGTTTTGTAAAAGAGTTATAAAGATTTTATCATGGGCATTGGATATGCATATCATACTTATATCTTTGTTAAGATCCATATATTGTGTTAGATTGTTTCTACTGGGTTTTGGCTCATCCTACTTGGGAAAATCGTTTTTTCTGTGCTGATGATATGCCTCCACCAACGACTTAGTTTGGGAGGATTGTGGAGCTGAAGGCTCAGTTCTGTTTATCTTGTATTTAACTTTTGTATAAGCCTAGGGCTTTATTTGTATTGAGCTTTTGACTCATTTTTTATGTACCCAAGCCTTGGCTTGGAATGATGTAAGCCTTTAGGGTATATGAATTTTTGTTTAGCTTTCATTCATTATCACCTTTTGTATATCAATTCTGATTAATGAAAGCTTATCATTTCAATTATGTCACCTTGTATTAGTTGTTTGGAGTTGGATTATTGTAATTATTTCGTGGCGTTACAACTTGGTATCAGAGCGTACCAGGTTTGAATACTTTGGGTGCGTGGGAAGTGGTTATTACCACAATGGGTTTGTCTCGCTTGACAAGTGACTTTAATATGTACGGTGTGCTTTTATGATAACATGTTTATGTGGTTATATGGGTATAAGATTTAGTTTCTAGGATGTTGATTAAGTCTACGAGTTTTTAGAAATCCTATTAGAAGAGCACTTGATCACTGTTGTTTTTAATTGGAACTCTGGCAACGCTGAGGGATGGCCATTATCCATAAATGAAATTCATATGTGTTTATGTGACAATGTGCTTATGTGGAGTGAATTATTGTTATCCACCACGTTAGGACGCAAGTGAGTTAGCTTCGGCACATTTATAAAAGTGCTAATCTCTTGTGTTACCTTCATTAGGATGCCAGGACATGAACGTGGTGGTGGTAGGCGTGGTAGGCCTAGGAGGCATGAGGTGCCTTTACCGAATGATATTCCAGCGCAAGAAAAAGGGGTTGGTCGAGCCAATGTGGCCAAACCAATGGGTCAACAGACCATGGGCGCCTTAGCCCGCGAAATGGCTGGAGCATTGCGGGAGTCTATGGACATTCTCAGAGTTGAGAATCAAGTCCAGGCCCAAGTAGCTGAGGCAGGGACGTCTTTCTTGAAGCAGGAGTTTTTCTGGTCGAATCCGGATAAGTTTTTGGGTGATCCTAAGGAACCATTGAAGGCGGATGAGTGGCTAGAGCAAATAGTGAAGATGTTCGAGATGCTTGGCATCAAGGACGACCAATTGAGAGTGACCTTGGCATCCTTTCAGCTGAAGGAAGATGCGGGTCAGTAGTGGAAGTATGCGCATGAGCACATTGGGATAAGTTTTGAAAATTTACAGAGTGTCTTCAAATTGCTATATTTGACTATAAAAAATTGATGCTTGAACTCGAGTACCCTGTAAATGTATAACAATTGCTTTAAAGGAAACAATATTAATAGTGATAGGAGCAATGGATTGTTTTTTTTTTTTTTTTTTTGGATCGGCCAAACAAAGACTCATTGACAAAAATAACATGACCAACACATACAAAATAGTAGCAGCTAGAATAGCAAAAAGGACGGCAAAAAAACACGATCCAATTTACCAAACCAGCCGATGAAAAAACTGAGTTTTCATAAGGATTCAACACCCCATTCCATCCTATCAACCCAACAAATTAAGTCAAAAAACCCCCCAAATGAATTGTGATTTTGTTGTTAGACATTGTGTTGTTTTATTGTTGTATATGGATGGGTAGTGTAGAGTTTAAAGGTAGAACAATTAAATATAAAACAAATAACATGAAGTATTCAAATATGGAGTAATAGTATGTTTCTTTGTTTTATTTATTTTTCATTTGTAGCTTGTGGTGTAAAATGTGAAGTTTACCTCTATGTCGGTGAGAATCAACCTTTGAAATTGGGTAAGACTTGTTTGTGTAGTGTGCAGATTGGATTTTTCAAGGACTCGTACTTTTGCTATCCAATACCTAGTAGAGTTGGTAATTCTGCTCACTGGTGTAATATCATCATTCATCCTAAAAATAAAAATTAAAAATTAAAAAAAAAAAAAGAAGAAAAGAAAAGAAAGAGTTTAGAGTAAGAATGATATAATGTAAAAAAAAAGCTTTGTATAAATTTGTAACATAAATGGAACATAGATTTGTGGATAACATGCAGTGAACAACCAAAAGTATAGATATCATAAATATTTAACTAGTGCTAACAACTCTTCATACACAACATTTCCACTAGAATAGTTTTTTAATCATTTTTTTTAGTTGGTTCAATGAGAACTTTAACTGATGAAGTTGTTAAAGCATTATGCTATATATATATATATATAGAGAGAGAGAGAGAGAGAGAGAGACAGATACACACAATGAGATCAAAATTGTAGTTTGACATAATATTTTCAAATTACAATAGCCACAATGACTCAAATGCTTCAAACAAAGCCACTATAGATGCTAAAGAAATGAAAAGAGAGTAGAAATATTTGTAAAGAAGTATGGAGCAAAGCATACTCATGGTAAAAATGAAGTTCTAAACATCTGAATGGAGGTTGCCCCACCTTAGCCTACGATGGCTCCACTACTTTTGAGAGATAACAATGCAAACTGCAAAGTGCAATCTCGGATTATTATTTAGAGATATCACTACATGAACAAAAATTGAAGGAAAAAAATGCAAATAAATGAAAGACAAATAACAAGACAATACATGAACACACACACTCAAAATATTTGCCTCAAAGAATAACATAATACAATGTATTAGATACAATAAATTACCTCTTACAATTTTGTTGGTGACTAGTTAAATTGCCAAGCACAGGAGAGAATAACACCTATCTCACAAAGAGAGAAGTGTAACATGAAGTTTCTAAGAGTTGTCAACGATTGTCTTTATATATAGGAGTTGGGATATTTGGTATTTGGTTTGTTCTATAAAGTATGAAATATTGTAAAAATTGTCTATTTCTCATTAAATACAGAGGGAAAAAAAAAATTAATGGTGGAGAAATGCCTAGCAAAATAAATTTGATAGGTTGTTAATCATAGTAGGTAAAATTACTTTAAATCCCCTTCTGTATGTAAAGTGTAAGCAAGGCAAAGACAAAAATAAGGTTAAAAGAGTAACTAAAAAAAAAAAAATTTGTAGTAGAAGTAGCAACCTATTTTCTTCTTTGTACTGTCCAAATCAAGGTCATCACTGAAACAAATCTTGTTTGAGCAAAATAAATTTGAAAGGTTGTCAATCATAATAGGTAAAATTACTTTAACCCCCCCTCCCTCTGAATGGAAAGTGTAAGAAAGGCAAAGACAAAAATAAGATTAAAAGAGTGACTAAAACAAAAGAAAATTTGAAGTAAAAGTTGCAGCAAATTTCCTTCTTTGTACTGTCAAAATCAAGGTCATCACTTAAACAGATCTTGTTTGTCAAACATTTAATAGGAAATAAATGTAATCATTAGATGATATATACTATAATTATATGTAATAGAATTGATGGGTTGTTAATCATAATATAAACTTCAATGTATGTCTAAGAAATCACAAGATAAAATAGGATAAATAACACCGTTGGTTTCTTTATTTTATTTCTTATATTATTTTAGTCCTTGTAATTTTAATTTAATTAATTTTGACCTTAAACTTTTGATTTTGTCTCAAATTGATTCAATTGCTTCCAATTGTTAGTATTTTTATTTATTATAAATGCACGCATAAGCTACATGTGTCATATTTTTAGGAACACACTTCCTAAACTTAAGGGTGATCAAAAGGAAGTCTAGAAATTAAATCCTTCCTTAGAAGGTAAATTTTGCACACTTTTCATTTTCTTTTACTTTCTTGCTTTTTCTTTCTTGCATTGCTTTTATTGCTTCAATTTCATTTTATAAATCTGTTGTAAGCTAACCGGAAGTGGTTAGTTGAGCTACTTGCATATTTTCCTTTTTTTTTTTTCTAGTGTTTGAGCAAAATAGAGTTTTTAGCCTGGCCTTTTGGCCTATCAGCTCATCTTTTGGGGGCCATCCACTTTTTCCTAGACAGAACCCAGCGGCCTCCCAATGTCGAGCAGAACAGTCTCCAACGGTTTCCAAGGCCGCCTGCAACGTCTATTTTTATTTTTTTTCTTTTAATTAGAGAGTGTTTGTGAGGATTTAATTTTGTTGTATTATTTTTCCTCTTCCCCTATTCGGATTTATAATAGTCAAAGCGATATAATAATTCCCCATCCCCACTTCTTTCTATCTCGTTCTTTCATTTGCTTTCCATATTTTGTAAATATGTAGTATATCATGCTTATCATCATATCCATACTTTGCATCCATGCTTCATGCCTTGAGATTCGGCTAAATATGCATTTGTGAGTTTAATCGATTATTATGCGATTTCGTGTGCTACCTCATGTTTTGAGATTATTCACATGTCATATAGTTTAGAAATCAGATCTTTAGTTGTATTTCATGAGTGAATTGTGTTAGGATCTTGTATATAGGATCATGCATTTGTTTACTAAATTTGTTTTAATTGTTTGCGGGACGTCGATAAATATGTAAGTTTTTGTGTTTTAGCATCCCGCATGTGTGTGATTTTTTTACTATGTTTAGCATCTTACTATGTAGCTATGTGCTTATTTGATATAACTCTATGCATGCCAATAGGTGAAGGTTGTGTTATGTAATTTGGAATAAAATTGATTTTCATGATTGTACTATTCAAAACATTTTCAAGATAATGAAACCAAGTTGTTCCAAAATGGATGACACAATCTATATTTGTTTGTTTCACATAGTAATTTTAGCATTTATTAAATAACCTGAATATGAACGTGTAAAGTTAATAAAAATCATATCATGGTTTAGTAGAGACCGATCATTGATCCGGTGAGTAGGGATGTCCAATTAATGACATTCCCCTCTCATAACAAAGGTTCTGAGTCAAGCACCCTTGATTACGACGAACAGTGGCCTTGGCATGAGTTATGAGTTTCTTAATTTTCTTACAATATTAGGTGGTGACTCTGAGATCTAATGACGCAGTCCATTTCTGGCAATGTTTTGCAATAAAATGGATTTTCAATAAAGTTATCAAATCTGGACTCTCATCTATGTTTTACATTGCACTTGTGAGACTAGATCAAAGAGACCGAGGGTCTGAACTGTTAACATGCACGAGTACCCCTCGGGCATGTTACACTACCCGGACTCATATGCTATTTACCCCTTTTCATTTTTCCAAATGTCCACACGGTGATTAAATCATATGAGAAATTATGATGCACATGATACATGAATTTTCAAATAAATTTTCCCTAAGGTTTGTTAAATCCACAATAACATTAATAATAATATTTAGCACAAATTATCAAAAGTCATATCTCAATGCCCAAGTGAGCTCAATCCACTCAATTTCACCATTCAATAGTCAACTGAACAAAATTTCCTTTATCAATTCAATTTGAAAACTAGGGTTTCGTTTCATAAAATTGGGGGCTTTCACCTCATTTGCATATAGAAGGTCAACATTCATCATCAACATCAAAATCTACAAGAACATCTACAATCTTTCTCAAAATCCGTAGGCATAAGCCCCCCATTAGTTTAACAAACCCACTTTATTTAACAAATTATCTCTTACATTATTATAACTAAGAAATTACCACATATAGATCTCAAATCAAGAATATAACAAGTCAAAAGTATCCCTACCTCGAAATGGTAGCTAAAAGTTGAAGACCCAATAAGAAAGTTGACAAAAAAACACTATCTAATCGGTGAGAATCTTAAATCAAACTTGTTCTTCACTTTTCTTGAAAGATTTAAAGTGAATCTTTAGTAAAACTTGAGGAAATCAGGTGTTTTTAGGGTTAGGGTTCAGAAATGGGTGATGGAGAGAGAAAATAGTTAGAAAAAGTGAGAGAGAAAAGTGTTTAAATCGACTTTTAAGTAAGCTGTCCTGACCAAACCGCTCGAGCGAACTTTCCATCGCTCGAGTGGTAAACGCAAGACTTCAGAAGTTTTGCATAGTTACAGTAAAAATATTGGGAGCCTAAATTCTATGCTCGAGCGACCATTTCATCGCTCGAGTTGTCTCGCCTGTAAATAGGCAAGATACTGGGAGCTTTGCATCTACGCTCAAGCGACCGAATGACCGCTCGACACCCAAAACAAACTATTACAACCTACCCTCCTTAAAGAATTTCATCCTCGAAATTTCATAATTCCTACCAAAACAACTCCAACAATTCCCAAGGAAGATGAATACTATATTACCAATAACTGCAATCATCACAACATCACCAATTGGAAACCAAAATCAAGTCAAAATCCCATTATGACACAAAAGTTCAAGTCTTTAAGGAAATCAACACTTTACATTACTACATTCCATAAATCAAGATGTACATAGTGATAACACAATCATCTAATAAAATTACACAGTATTAAATGAATCAGGATATTTTTCTTGGACCATCGCCTCTTATTCCAAAGTAGCTTTTTCTATTCCATGATGGTGCCACAATACCTTCACCAAGGGAATAGTCTTACCTCTCAAAACTTGTTCTCGGGTGTCTAGGATCTTTATAGGTCTCTCCTCGTAAGAAGCGTTTTCATCTACCTCTAGACTCGTCCAATCTAAAACGTATGAAGGATCGGGTTCGTACTTGCGAAGCATAGAAATGTAAAACACATCGTGTATCCTAGTTAATTGTGGTGGTAAGGCAAGACGATAGGCTACTTCTCCCACCCATTCGATGATATCAAAGGAACCAATAAACCTAGGTGACAATTTCCCACTTCGCCCAAATCTCATCAAACCCTTCCTAGGCGATATCTTCAAAAATACTTCAAAAGATAGAGGTCTCCTTCTTCGGTTGGCATAACTCTTTTGTTAGCTTTGAGCAATAATTAACCTCTTCCGAATGAGAGCTACTTTCTCAGTGGTCACATAAACCAATTCTGGTCTAAGCGTGTGTGAATCCCCCCACCTTGGTCTAACATACTGGTGATCTACATGGACATCGATATAAGTCTTCAAAAGGTGCCATCCCAATGCTAGCTTGAAAGTTATTATTGTAGGCAAACTCCGCTAAAGGCAAGTCTCTTCCAAGAACCCTTGAAGTCTAATACGTAAGCCCTCAACATATCTTCCAAAATTTGGATAATGCGCTCGGACTGGCCTTCAGTTTGAAGGTGGTAGACAGTGCTAAAAGTCAACTGAGTGCCCATGACATTCTGTAAACTCTACCACAACCGTGCAGTAAAGCGAGGACCCTTATCCAAGACAATGCTTATTGGAATCCCATGAAGCCGGACAATCTCCCTAACATAAAGTTCAACTAGGTAATCAATTGTGTTGCCCATACTCATTGCAAGAAAATAAGCTGACTTAGTTAGCCGATCCACTATAACCCAAACCACATCATTACCCCACTGTTTCCTAGGAATACCCGAAACAAAGTCCATAGTGACATGCTCCCATTTCCATTCGACTATAGGCAAGGGTTGTAACAACCCAGCTGATTTTTGGTGCTCCGCTTTGACTTGTTAGCAAGTTAAGCATTTGGACACAAATAAGGCTACATCTCACTTCATACATCTCCACCAAAATTGACAACTAAGATCATGATACATTTTTGTGCCTTTTAGATGTACCGCAAGACGTGAGTGACGAAATCCTAGAGTACTTCGTCTCTACAAGATTGTGGTACAAAAAGGCGGTCCATATACCGGATACTTGAATCAGAATGTACGATTAACCCTTTTTCCTCCTTCCCTTGTGAATTTTCTCTCTAATTACCACTACTTCTTAATTGCCCTGTTGTGCTTTTGCAACTCATGTGACAAGTATAGGTTGCGCAAGAACTGAGAATAAAGTGGCTTGCTCAAGAGACTCGCCAAGGTGCAAGTCAAACTCACCCAGATCACCCAACATCTCCCACTCCCTCATGGCCAGACTAGCAACGGTGCTCACAGACTTCCTGCTCAAGGCATCGGCCACCACATTGGCCTTCCCCAGATGATAATGCAATTCAAAATCATAATCTTTCATGAACTCCATCCACCTTCTCTAACGTAGATTCAAATCTTTGTGGAAAAATAGGTACTTGAGGCTTTTATCTAAGAACACCTCAAATTTCTCACATTAGAGATAATGCCTCCAAAGTTTTAGAACAAGAATTATTGCGGCTGACTCAAGGTCGTGAGTTGGGTAGTTTCTCTCATGAGTCTTTAATTGATGTGAACCATATGCCACAACCTTCCTTCTTGCATCAGAACACATCCCAAATCTTCCCTAGAAGTATCACAATATATGGTATAACCCAACCCTCTCTCCAGAATGATTAAAATTGGTGCAGAGGTCAATCTAGCTTTTAATTCTAAAAGGGATTTTTCACAAGACTCACTCCAAATAAATTTTACCCCTTTTCTGGTTAGTCTAGTTAATGGTGATGCTAGGGTAAAAAAGTCTTTCACAAATCGCCTATAATACCCGGCAAGACCCAAAAAGTTACAAATTTCAAAAGCATTCTTAGGTTGTTCCCAATTTTGGACGGCCTCAATTTTTGAGAAGTCTATAGTAACCCCTTCCCCAGAGACAACATGACCCAAAAATTTCACCTCAGAAAGCCAAAACTTACATTTCTCATACTTGGCATACAACCGGTGTTCCCTAAGCAGCTGCAAAACAATGCGGAGGTGCTCTTTATGCTCTTCATCTAAGGGTGAATAGATAAGAATACCATCTACAAAAAACACACGAATTTATTGAGATAATCTCGGAAGACTCGATTCATGAGGTCCATAATAATGGCAGGGGAATTGGTTAAACCAAACGACATCACAAAGAATTCATAGTGACCATATTGAGTATGAAAAGCCGTCTTCAGAATTTCTCCCTCTTTCACACGCAACTGATGATAACTCAATCTTAGGCCTATCTTTGAAAAACATGGAGAACCCTTAAGTTGATCAAAGAGATCATCTATCCTAGGCAATGTATATTTATTTTTTACCATGACTCTATTCAACTTGCGGTAATTAATGCATAACCGCAACAAGCCATCCTTCTTTTTGGCAAATAGAGTCGATGTTCCCCATAGCGAGATACTAGGGCGTATAAACCCTTATCTAACAACTTTTGTAATTGCTCCTTCAAAAGAAGCAACTCTGCCGGTGCAAATCTATAAGGTAACATGGAGATGGGTGTCGTGGCAGGTACTAAATCTATAGAAAACTCAACCTCGCGATGAGGTGGCAATTCGGTGAAATTCTCAAGAAAAATATTTGAATACTCACAGACCACTCTAGGAAATATCCCCCGAACCACACCACTTTCATCATCTACAACGGTTACAAGAAGGAATCTAAGTTTTCCTCGACTTCGCGGGTCATACATCGGCGGCAACCCACAATCAGTCCTATCCCCAAGGAAATAAAAATAGTCCCTACCCGCTGTACACACAACAACTCTTCCACGGTAGCAATCTATAATGGCACAATAAGAAGACAACCAGTCCATACCAAGGATGACATCAAAAACCAACATCTCTAATAAAACCAGATTAAAAGGAAGTCGACGATTAGTGACTTCAATCACGCACCCACGATATCCCCGCTTCAAGACAACATGACCCCCAATTGGTGACTTTACCATAAGTGAAGACTCTAGTTGTTCAATCTTTAAGCCCAATGTGGATGCAAATGCAGATGCTATGCATGAGTGAGATACTTCGGTATTTATTAATACATTGGCCCAAGTGTTATAGATAAGATATGTACCTCTCATCACCGATGGCCTAGAAGATTGGTCAGAAACAGTGACAATATAAACTCACACTTGTGGCCTCTGCTTGCTCCGGTCACCCCTTGAAATGTAGGTTGGTTGTGCTGACTATGCAAATATGGCCTTATGCACCGCCCTAGATGCTTGCCCAGACTGAACCGGCTAATAATTTTGTCTTTGACTCTGGCCTGCTTGATAACCCCCAGACTGTCGGGAACCTAAAGCACTCTCCATCTCGGTTAACTATAGGCAAGACCATGTTATATGCCCTGACTGCCCATAATGGTAACATGCGGGCGACTGGCCCCTCCCCTAGGATTGGCTCTGAGAATAAGCCGATTGCTGATGATTGAGATTCTGCTTACATTCTGATGCTTTGTAGCCTTGTTGGCCACACCTGAAACAAGTAATACGGCTGGGACCCATATTTCCCGAACTCTTTATAGAAACGAACCCCAAGGATTTGGCCTGTTGGGACAAGGACTGGAAAAAAAGAAGAAGAAGAACCCTTGGAATTCTTAGAGGATCCCGTGTCACCCCGATTTCGCATAACCAGATCTCTTATGTTTCAGCCTATATTCCTCAGCCTCTAACATGATCTCCACATGAGCCGCAACCTCAACCAGTCTATCATACTCTCTGAACATATTGCCCATCACCTTCATCAAGATCTTGGTCCTCAATCTATTCTCAAACTCCAAGCATCAATGCTCCTCGGTCACCATGAATTCGAGTGCAAAGCTTGTCGGACTGGTGAAAGTGGCTTAAAATTATGCCACCGGTGTATCTAGCTATCTAAGCTCCTCAATCTGTTTCCTCAACCTCTTCCTAGCCGTGGGAGACATGAACTTCTCCTGGAAGGCATGGGTGAAGCTTCCTAGGTGTGCTCGACTCTAAGCTTAACAGATTTCCACCACTGACCAGTCTCTCCTTTTAGTTGGTAAGTCGCCAACGTTACTCGGAGCTCTTCCGCACAGATGTCTAAGATTTCAAAGAAATTAACGATTTGCTCTAACCATTTATCAGTTTTCATGGGATCGGGCCCTCCACTAAACTCGACCGTGTTGGAGCGAATGAATTCTTTCTTCAAGAAAGAGGTTCGGGTTTCTCCCTCTATTGTCTTTGCCGCTTGCTTGGCTTGGAGTATGTCCATGGATTCTCAAAGAGCCTCGGCCATTTCTCGGGCTAGCGCCCCCATTGCATCTTGGGCTGGAGGAGTGGCCACATTATTTTGTCATACCTCATCTACTTGGGAAGAAAGATCTTGTTGGGTCGGAATACCCCGACCACCCCGGCGAGGTCTACCACGACCTTTGCCACATCCAAACATCCTATATAAGAGTAAGAGAGAATGAAATTAACTCACAATTCATACACCCACACTCCAACCCATGCGTCACACTCGAATAATCACAACCTTATCCATATTCATTATATGTAAAACAATCCACATAAGCACATAAACACGTAGAGCACATACAGATCATCCCCCTAAGATATCGACTCGTCCCACGACGCTCAAGGACTTCCAAAATGGAAAAAGCATTAATCAAGTTCCTTTCCAAAGAGAATTCGATAAATGTAGTGGACGCAAATCGTATCTTAGAAGCTTGACCCCATACCCACATAGCCACATAAGCACATAAACATATAAAGTACTAATGTCCCATCCCAAAATGATAACCCATTATGGCATAAGCCACATCTCACGAGCTCCAGGTATTCAAACCCGGTTAGCTTTGATACCAAGTTATAACGCCCTAGGGATTGGCCTCC
Source organism: Camellia japonica (assembly GCA_030407325.1). Lineage (NCBI taxonomy): Eukaryota > Viridiplantae > Streptophyta > Magnoliopsida > Ericales > Theaceae > Camellia > Camellia japonica. The sequence goes on along the minus strand of JAPPVO010000002.1, from coordinate 105,432,842 downwards.
ACAAATTATGTCCACTTAGGTTTTGCCCAACATAGAATTATAAGAGAGAAAAGTAAATCCATAATAAGTAAATAAACTCTAATAGTACCTCTTCCCCATTGAACTATTCCAGAGATTACATCACTGTTTGTTTACATCCATTGACAAAACAAAATAATTCATAAGACAAGAGGTGATATAAAATAAAAATAAAAATAAAAAAAAGGAGCCAAAAAGGCAAACATCTTCTCAAGAAGTGTCCTTGAATACACAAAATGGAATTCTAATTTTTCCATATAAAAGTAGCCCGAGGCTTAAACAGACAACATCAAAAGAGGGTTTCTATGCCCCCATCCAAAATCCTTTCCCCAAGCTAATCATTGAAGTGGCACATCAACGTCGTTTTCTGAAAGGTGGTTAGTTTTGAGGTGAGCTAGTGCCTAGTAGGAAATACATTTAACAAGTTATATAAATAATTGAGATGCATATGATCATGCCATGCATTTTTTAGGATAAAAATCCATATTTTCTCTTTTACGTCATAAGTGTTCGATATATGATTTCCATTCAAAATCTCGTCAACAAGCATGGGGTGGTAAATACATTATGACATCCCAAGCAAGAGCCACAATGCCATACATACATATATAGATTTATATACAGAAAATATTCTCACATTGGTCGACTCAAAAAACGGCGGGGCGATGGGCACTTAAAACCTTTCATTTTCCACTTTCGCCGACTCCTAAAACAACGGGCTCTTGGAGACCCAAAATCAAGTTTTTCATATTTGACGACTCTATAAACGGTAGGCTCATGGACACCCAAATACCTTCCCCACATTCATCCGATGATACGCACAAGACAGGGCAATTGGGCACCTTGACTCCTCGCGCGGGTACCAAATACAACACACAACTCAATTCCTAAAACTCAACTCAAATACTCGAACTCATATGCAATTTACCCCCTTTCGACATTTTCCAAACGTCCACAAGGTGATTAAATTACATGAGAAATTATGATGCCCATGATGCATGAGTTTTCAAATAAATTTTCCCTATGATTTGTTAAATCCACAACAACATTAATAATAATATTCATCACAAATTATCAAAAGTCATATCTCAATGCCCAAGTGAGCTCAATCCACTCAATTTCACCATTCTAAAGTCAATTGAACAAAATTCCCTTTTATCAATTCAATTTGAAAACTAGGGTTTCATTTCATAAAATTTGGGGCTTTCACCTCATTTGTATATAGAAGGTTAACATTCATCATCAACATCAAAATCCACAAGAACATTTACAATCTTTCTCAAAATCCTCAGGCACAATCCCCCCATTAGTTTAACAAACCCACTCTATTTAACAAATTATCTCTTACATTATTATAACTAAGAAATTACCACATATAGATCTCAAATCAAAAATATAATAAGTTAAAAGTACCCCTACCTCGAAATGGTAGCTAGAAGTTGAAGACCCAACAAGAAAGTTGACAAAAAAACACGATCTAATCGGTGAGAATCTTGAATCAAACTTGTTCTTCACTTTTCTTGAAAGATTTAAAGTGAATCTTTAATAAAACTTAAGGGAATCAGGTGTTTTTAGGGGTAAGGTTTGGAAATAGGTGATAGAGAGAGAGAGAGAGACAAGAGTTGGAAAAAATGAGAGAGAAAAGTGTTTAATTGATTTTAAGTAAGCTGTCCTAACCAGATTGCTCGAGTGAACTTTCCATCGCTCGAGCGGTAAACGCAAGGCTCCAAAAGTTTTGTAGAGTTACAGTGAAAATATTGGGAGCCTAAATTCTATGCTCGAGCAACCAATTCATCGCTCGATGTATCTCACTTGCAAATAGGCATATTACTGAGAGCTTCGCAACTATGCTCGAGCGACCAAATGACCACTCGTGCGGTCACCCAAAACAAACTGTTACAAAATTGAAGCAAAGGATGAAGATCATCTGTATATATAATCATGCACAATCCATATATATGTGTGTGATTTGGTGTTTATTGCTTTTACTCAGATTTTCTTTACAAGTCTATTCTTTTTATCTGTAAGTGTTAATTGAATAGTGTGATTTTGATGTGTTTTTTTTTAATAAGAGAGATTGTTTTTGATGTATTGAATTGAATTTGAATTGTAAACAACGAATGAAATTATGATTCTCTCACCTTCAACAATATAATGGAGGGTCTTCAATGGAGTTGTCGAAATGCAGGGTCTTCAATAGAGATAGATGTTAATAGGTGGAGTTGTCAATGGGTCTTCATTGTGTCTTCATTATTTCTTCAATGGTTCTTCATTGTTTCATCATTGTTTCTTCATGGGTCATTTTGATACATCAGGTGTGTGGAAAGAGAAAACCAAAATGGGTAAAGGTGGGTGAAATGAGGGTTTAGGTGGTGTGTGTATAGGGATATAAGTTAGGGTATAATTGGAATATCAAGTGTATGGAATAAAAAAAATAATGAATAACTAAATTAATAAGTGTGTACTGAGAAATGATGTGCATTGGCGCTTTATATATAGGTAGTGTCACGACCCAAACCCGCCCCTATGGATTTAACACCGTAACCGGCCAGTAATCCGAGATTACCGGAGGCTTGCTTAACAGTAATACAGTAAAACAAAGTACAGGGGCATGGCGGAAGCCAATGCAGTAAATAAACAATGTCCAATGAGCTGTGACAGTCTGTATGCCAAAAGATTTTTCATACGTATATGCAGTCAGAGACAAACAGTATGTACAATATATACAACCAGTCAGAGCAGGGACTAAAACCCTATTAAAACAGTACAGTACAGTCCATACAGTGTTACAAAACGGTACAGAGACAGACGGGGAAATAAAAAAAACACCCCTAAGCCATAGCATGGCAGGCTCGGAACCTCACAGTGAGGCACATTGGTTGGCTTGACAAAACTGGAGTTTACCCCGACGCCTCTAGCATTGGTCCGGTGCCTGTACACCTACATATATATATGAGCAGTGAGCTAAAGCCCAGTGAATAACATAAAGTGTAAAGGGGTTAAGAATGAATGTCCTTATGGTAATGAAAACAGTTCATTAAATCAGTATATCAGTTGTTCAGTACAGTAAACAGTCATCTGTGGTACATCCATTAGCATAACAGTAAGCAGTAGGTCTTAAAAGACCGAGCAGTAAATGATGGCCATCAATCAGAAAATAGTAGTGGTTCCACGAGGGAACCGACAGAGATCTCTGTAACAGTAACAGTAAACAGTAGGTGCTAAGGATGCCACAGTACAGTTCAGAATATAGGACATACATTCATTCAGTAAACAGTAAACAGTTCAGAAAACAGTACAGTTCAGTTGTTCAGAAGATAATCATTTTGGACATATCTTTACACAATTGTTACTCACAGAGTTCTGGGCTACAGTGAACTAGAGCGTCTCCTCGGAAAGCCAACCCTACACAGTTTACAGATTGAACACACACTAAGCTACACAGTTGGGAAATATGATAACTTAACCCCTAATTTGCCTCGATGTGGTTCTACATCTATATCCTCATTAAGATGCCTTAAACTAGGCCTAAGAATGCCTAGGATGGGATGAGGATGCAAAGATGCACTTTGAAACATTTTACAAAATTTACTGAAAATAGAGGTCTCACTCGAGCGAGAATTCCTTCGCTCGAGCGGACATGCAGACAAAGGATCTCAGCTCGAGCGTGAATTCCGTCGCTCGAGCGGACCATGTGCTACAGTAAAAATACTGGATGCTCAGAATTTACGCTCAATGCTCACTCGATGCTCGCTCGAGCGTGAGACACAGCTCTTCGCTCGAGCGTAGGTCCCTTCGCTCGAGCGTACGCCAGCGTGCACCAAGATTCTGAGAGCTTGAAATTTACGCTCGAGCCACCATTCCTTCGCTCGAGCGGAGCTCAGAAGAAACGATGGTCGCTCGAACGTAGAAGCCAAATTCTGGAATTTCCAAATTTGCCTCCCAAGCTCAAACCAAGCATTCCTTAGCTCAAAACTCGACCTCTTGGGCCCAATTTCTAGAAAACACACTTAAACTCAATATACAACAAGTTTCAAAGCTCAATTTGAGAAATCAAAGCCCAAGGGTGAGTTAATTAAATCCAAATTCAAACCCATTTTCATAAACATGAAGGACATGCAAACATGCATGAATTCAAATCATTTCAAAGCTTCAATTTGATGCTCTAGTGAGCCAATTGTTCCAAAACAAGTTGAAAACATGGACCATTGCAAAATTATGAACATGCATGTACCAAATTCTATGTAATCAACCTCAAAATGCAAGGATATAGCCATGCATGCAACAATTAAGCTTTATATCAACACTTATTGAACTAATTCATGCCTTAACTCTACAATTTAACTTGAATCATGCAAGATTAACTTCAAACACACAATGAAGGAGGTCAATGGTCTACCTTAAGTCTTGAATTCAAGTGTAGAAGTCCAAAAATGCAAGAATCCCTTCAATTCTCTCAACCTCCAAGCCAAATCTCAAGAACTCAAGCTCTCTCTCCTCTCTCTCTCTCTAATTCAGCTATGAACAAGAAATGAGCTGAGCAAAATGTTGCCTAAGTGTATAAAGGCTCAAATATTTCAATAAACAAAAGCCCACTCACAATGGCAATAAGGTAAATATGGCAACTTATGTGTTTTTCATTATTTAATCTAGTTTAATCATACAAAATCAATTTTCAATTAAATACACCATAAAATCATATAAATTCTAACGATCCTAAATCATCAATCAATTCCCGGTTCGGCCGCCGATAAGGCCTTCAATTAACAGTTTAAACATAAAAATACAAACAGGTAATTAAACGACAAACAGATAGATATGCAATTAATTAGATACACTCAGTCAATTCAGTTCCAGATTCCAGTCAATCGGTTCAGTATTTTAGTTGATTCATTACTTATCATAATCAGTCTTAGGTTATCAGTATTCGGTATGAAATCGGTAATCAGTGGTGAGGGTTATTACAGTCTCCCCTCCTTAAAAAAAGTTTAGTCCTCTAAACTCGAATTACCTTCGTTCTGGAAGAAAACAGGGTTCAGTGGAAACAATTCAGGATATCTCCTAGCCATGTCATCTTCCCTCTCCCAAGTGGCATATACGCCACCATGATTCTGCCAGTCAACTTTCACTAACGGGATCTCTTTGTTTTTCAGTTTCTTGATCCGTCTGTTTACAATCTGTATAGGCCGTTCCTCGTAAGTGTAGTCATCACTCAACACTACCCGAGTAGGCTCAATCACATAGAAAGGATCCCGGAGATAATCTCTCAACATCGAAATGTGGAAGACGTTGTGCATATGCTCCATTTCAGGAGGAAGTGCAACTTGATACGCCACCGGATTGATTTTCTCAATAATCTCATACGGTCCAACATATCGTGGCGCTAACTTGCCTTTGACTCCAAAACGAGTCTGGCCTTTCATCGGTGTCACTTTCACAAAAATGTGATCACCCACTTCATATTCTCTGTCTCGTCTTCTGACATCTGCATAACTTTTCTGTCTGCTCTGTGCAGTTTTCAGTCTCTGTTGTATCAATTTCACTTTCTCAGTTGTTTCATAAACAATCTCGGGCCCAAGCAAAGCCCCTTCTCCAACTTCTGCCCAGCAAATCGGAGATCTACATTTTCTGCCATACAATGCCTCAAAAGGCGCCATACCAATACTTGAATGGTAACTGTTGTTGTAGGCGAATTCAGCCAATGGAAAATGACTTTCCCAGTTTCCCTGGAAATCAAGGACACACATTCTCAATAAATCCTCCAGAGTCTGGATGGTCCGTTCTGACTGTCCATCTGTCTGAGGATGATAGGCACTACTCAGCCTCAATTCAGTACCCAATGCAGTCTGTAGGCTTTGCCAAAACCTCGATGTAAACTTCGAATCCCTGTCAGAAACAATGGATACAGGCACTCCATGCAGCCTAACAATTTCATCAATATAAATTACAGATAACTTGTCCGCATTATAAATTGTCTTGACAGGTAAGAAGTGAGCAGATTTGGTCAGTCTATCAACAATAACCCAAATTGAATCCATACCTTTTCTAGAGCGAGGCAATCCGACGATAAAATCCATCGTGATATGCTCTCATTTCCACTCCGGTATGGGTAAGGGTTGCAGTAAGCCTGTGGGTCGCTGATGTTCCGCTTTGACTTGTTGGCAATGAAGACATTTTGACACGAAGTCGGCAATTTCTTTCTTCATTCTGGGCCACCAAAAATTCAGTTTCAAATCTTGATACATCTTCGTGTTTCCTGGATGGATAGAAAATTTCGAGTTATGGCCCTCTTACAGAACTCTTCTTTTCAATTCAGAATCATTCGGTACACACAGTCTCTCTTGAAATTTCAGTACATTATTTTCAAATTTGAACCCCGGTCTCGATTTAGATTCCCTCTCCTCGATGATCTTTTTCAAGAAGTCATCTTGTTGCTGTTTCTCTTTAATTTCCTCAATCAATGCCAGTTGAGCAGAAATAGCAGCTATTGTTCCACCTTGTTCTCGCAAAACAACTTCAATTTCAGATTTTTCAAGGTCACAAAGCACCTCTTTCTGTCCGGTGAGTAAATATGCTAACTTCCCAATCGATTTCCGACTCAATGCATCGACAACGGTGTTGGCTTTTCCCGGATGGTACAAAATCTGTAGATCATAATCTTTAATCAATTCTAGCCATCTCCGCTGTCTCATGTTCAGTTCTTTCTGAGTGAAGAAATATTTCAGACTCTTGTGATCGGTATATACTTCACATGTCGCCCCATACAGATAGTGACGCCAGATCTTCAGTGCAAATACTACTGCAGCCAGTTCCAGATCATGGGTTGGGTAGTTCTTTTCATGTGGTCTCAGTTGTCAGGAAGCATAAGCAATAACTCTCCCATTCTGCATTAAAACACACCCCAAACCCTTATGAGAAGCATCACTAAATATAGTATAACCATCCGTACCTGAAGGTAAGGTAAGAACAGGTGCAGTCACAAGTCGAGTTTTCAATTCTTGAAATGCTGATTCCCTTTGGTCAATCCAGTCAAATGATATTCCCTTCTGTGTCAGTTGAGTCAATGGCAAGGCAATTTTGGAGAAATCTTTGACGAATCTTCTGTAATATCCAGCCAATCCCAAAAAGCTTCGGACTTCTGTCACATTTGTTGGTCTAGGCCAGTTCACTACAGCTTCAATATTCTGTGGGTCAACAGAAATTCCATCCTTGCTAACAACATGTCCCAAAAACATAACATGATCAAGCCAAAACTCACATTTAGACAGTTTAGCATACAGTTTCTGTTCTCTTAGGGTCTGCAGGACAAGTCTCAAATGATGTTCATGTTCTTCTATACTTTTGGAGTAAATCAATATGTCATCAATGAATACCACAATAAAGTCATCAAGGTACGGTTTAAAGATTCTATTCATGAGGTCCATAAATGCTGCAGGTGCATTGGTAATTCCAAAAGGCATAACTAAAAATTCGTAATGGCCATACCTCGTTCTAAAAGCAGTTTTATCAACGTCTTCGGGTTTAACTTTCAGTTGATGGTACCCCGATCTGAGATCAATCTTGGAAAACACTTGAGCACCCTGTAACTGATCAAATAAATCATTAATACGTGGTAATGGGTATTTATTTTTCACAGTTACCTTGTTCAATTCACGGTAATCAATACACAGTCTCAGTGAGCCGTCTTTCTTCTTTACAAACAAAACGGGTGTGCACCACGGTGAAGTACTAGGCCTGATAAACTTCTTGTCTAACAGTTCTTGCAGTTGCACTTTCAGTTCAGTTGGAGCCATTCTGTAAGGAGCTTTCGATACAGGCTGTGTACCCAGAATCACATCAACGGTGAACTCAATCTCCCTGTCAATCAAATCCCCTGGCAGATTATCTGGAAAAACATCTGGGAATTCTCTGACTATGGGAATACTGTTCACATTAGCATTATCATCAGTAGACACAGTCAATACAGAACACAGATACCCCTTACACCCCTTTCTAATCAATTCAACGGCTTTCACAGATGAAATCAAATACGGGGGAGGTACTACTCCACTTCCATTAAATACAAATTCAGGTAAACCAGGTGGACGGAAAATAACTTGCTTTGTCACACAGTCAATGGTAGCATGATATTTTTGTAACCAGTCCATCCCCAATATTACATTGAAATGATCAATGTTCAATGGCAGTAAATCAATAAACAGATGCATATCCCCAACAATAATCTCACAAGCAGGATACATATATGCACATGTCATGGATCCCCCAATAGGTGATGATACAGCTAACAGATAGTTCATGGGTTCTAGGGGTCTATTCAATTTTCGTGAAAAAGCATGCGATACGTAAGAATGTGTAGACCCCAAATCAATCAGTACATATGCATTTTGAGCGCAAATAGAGAGGATACCTGACACAACGGTCTCGGTATTTTGCACATCTCCCTATACTAGGGCGAACACTCGGCCCTGCCTCATAGGCTCTTTCCCGGTAGCTTTGGGGTTAGGCTTTGGTGCTACAGTTGATGCTGCGGCGCTGCCTGCAGCTTTACTATTGCCCGGAGCAGTGGAAGGGCAATCTTTCACCATGTGGCCCACCTTGCCACACCTATAACAAGCACCAGAAATTTTATAACAAACTCCCTTATGGTTCTTACCACATTCGGAACAGGGCGGAAAGGAACGGTTTCCTTGACTAGAAGTAGTCGTTGACCCTGTATTTTGCTTTTTGTTCAGCGGGTTGTTCTTGCCTTTCTTGAACTTAAAACCTTGCCTTTTTCCACGCCATTCAAATGCCGGTGTTTCAGATTGTTTCACAGCTTCAATGTTCGCTTCAGCCATCAAGGCTCGGTCAAGAACATTCACATAAGTCGGTAATTTCAGAACACTTATTCTGTCCAGTATTGCAACATTCAGGCCACCTTCAAACCTTCTGGCCTTCTTGTAATCAGTGTCCACCATATGTGGTGCATATCTAGCAAGCCCGGTGAACTTTGTTTCATATTCAGCAACGGACATCGTGCCTTGTCTCAGTTGTTCAAATTCAGTCACCTTCCTATCCCTGACACACTGAGGGAAGTACTTCTCAAAGAAGGCTACTTTGAATTGAGCCCAAGTCATAGCAACGTTGTCATCACGGGTAAGCATCCACCACCTTCTTGCTTCCTCTTGCAGAGTAAAGGTAGCCAACAGCACCTTCCTATCCCTGACACACTGAGGGAAGTACTTCTCAAAGAAGGCTACTTTGAATTGAGCCCAAGTCATAGCAACGTTGTCATCACGGGTAAGCATCCACCACCTTCTTGCTTCCTCTTGCAGAGTAAAGGTAGCCAACAGCACTTTATGTGCCTCAGAACATGGAAACACTTCAAACAGTTTTTCAGTCTCCAAAACCCATGCTTCAGCTTTTAACGGTTCAAGGCCTCCCTGAAAGGATGGCGGTTTCAGTTTGCTGAACTTCTGGGTGAGAGCAATTATGTCCCCATCATTCACATTCACATTCGGTTCCGGTACAGCCGGAGGAGAAGGTGGGGGCTGTTGATTCTGTTGTTGCTCAAGTCTAGCAGTTATCAGTTCCATCATTCTTTCCATTCTTGCCATCCTCGCCTCCGTGGATGAGGACTCAGATTCATTTGCATTATCCATTTCACTATAAGTAGTCATAACAATTATAAACATAAACAGTTGCATACTTAAACAGTTTAACACATTAGCATACATTCAGTCATGTCATAACCACACACTTTTCATGTTCATGCAATGCCCTAATCGCTTTTCTAGGACATCCTATAGCTCATTTGGACACGTGTGTGCGGTATAACTCGTGGTTAAGTATCGCTCTGATACCACTCTGTCACGACCCAAACCCGCCCCTATAGGTTTAGCACCGTAACCGGCCAGTAATCCGAGATTACCGGAGGCCTGCTTAACAGTAATACAGTAAAACAGAGTACAGGGGCATGGCGGAAGCCATTGCAGTAAATAAACAATGTCCAATGAGCTGTGACAGTCTGTATGCCAAAAGATTTTTCATACGTATATGCAGTCAGAGACAAACAGTATGTACAATATATACAACCAGTCAGAGCAGGGACTAAAACCCTATTAAAACAGTACAGTACAGTCTATACAGTGTTACAAAACGGTACAGAGACAGATGGGGAAATAAAAAAAAACACCCCTAAGCCATAGCATGGCAAGCTCGGAACCTCGCAGTGAGGCACATTGGTTGGCTTGACAAAACTGGAGTTTACCCCGACGCCTCTAGCATTGGTCCGGTGCCTGTACACCTACATATATATATGAGCAGTGAGCTAAAGCCCAGTGAATAACATAAAGCGTAATGGGGTTAAGAATGAATGTCCTTACGGTAATGAAAACAGTTCATTAAATCAGTATATCAGTTGTTCAGTACAGTAAACAGTCATATGTGGTACATCTATTAGCATAACAGTAAGCAGTAGGTCTTAAAAGACCGAGCAGTAAATGATGGCCATCAATCAGTAAACAATAGTGGTTCCACGAGGGAACCGACAGAGATCTCTGTAACAGTAACAGTAAATAGTAGATGCTAAGGATGCCACAGTACAGTTCAGAATATAGGACATACATTCATTCAGTAAACAGTAAACAGTACAGTTCAGTTGTTCAGAAGATAATCATTTTGAACATATATTTACACAATTGTTACTCACAGAGTTCTGGGCTACAGTGAACTAGAGCGTCTCCTCGGAAAGCCAACCCTACACAGTTTACAGATTGAACACACACTAAGCTACACAGTTGGGAAAGATGATAACTTAACCCCTAATTTGCCTCGGTGTGGTTCTACATCTATATCCTCATTAAGATGCCTTAAACTAGGCCTAAGAATGCCTAGGATGGAATGAGGATGCAAAGATGCACTTTGAAACATTTTACAAAATTTACTGAAAACAGGGGTCTCGCTCGAGCGAGGATTCCTTCGCTCGAGCGGACATGCAGACAAAGGATCTCAGCTCGAGCGTGAATTCCGTCGCTCGAGCGGACCATGTGCTACAGTAAAAATACTGGATGCTCAGAATTTACGCTCGATGCTCGCTCGAGCGTGAGACACAGCTCTTCGCTCGAGCGTAGGTCCTTTCGCTCGAGCGTACGCCTGCGCGCACCAAGATTCTGAGAGCTTGAAATTTACGCTCGAGCCACCATTCCTTCGCTCGAGCAGAGCTCAGAAGAAACGATGGTCGCTCGAGCGTAGAATCCTTCGTTCGAGCGTAGAAGCCAAATTCTGGAATTTCCAAATTTGCCTCCCAAGCTCAAACCAAGCATTCCTTAGCTCAAAACTCGACCTCTTGGGCCCAATTTCTGGAAAACACACTTAAACTCAATATACAACAAGTTTCAAAGCTCAATTTGAGAAATCAAAGCCCAAGGGTGAGTTAATTAAATCCAAATTCAAACCCATTTTCATAAGACATGCAAACATGCATGAATTCAAATCATTTCAAAGCTTCAATTTGATGCTCTAGTGAGCCAATTGTTCCAAAACAAGTTGAAAACATGGACCATTGCAAAATTATGAACATGCATGTACCAAATTCTATGTAATCAACCTCAAAATGCAAGGATATAGCCATGCATGCAACAATTGAGCTTTATATCAACACTTATTGAACTAATTCATGCCTTAACTCTACAATTTAACTTGAATCATGCAAGATTAACTTCAAACACACAATGAAGGAGGTCAATGGTCTACCTTAAGTCTTGAATTCAAGTGTAGAAGTCCAAAAATGCAAGAATCCCTTCAATTCTCTCAACCTCCAAGCCAAATCTCAAGAACTCAAGCTCTCTCTCCTATCTCTCTCTCTAATTCGGCTATGAACAAAAAATGAGCTGAGCAAAATGTTGCCTAAGTGTATAAAGGCTCAAATATTTCAATAAACAAAAGCCCACTCACAATGGCAATAAGGTAAATATGGCAACTTATGTGTTTTTCATTATTTAATCTAGTTTAATCATACAAAATCAATTTTCAATTAAATACACCATAAAATCATATAAATTCTAACGATCCTAAATCATCAATCAATTCCCGGTTCGGCCGCCGATGAGGCCTTCAATTAACAGTTTAAACATAAAAATACAAACAGGTAATTAAACGACAAATAGATAGATATGCAATTAATTAGATACACTCAGTCAATTTAGTTCCAGATTCCAGTCAGTCGGTTCAGTATTTCAGTTGATTCATTACTTATCATAATCAGTCTCAGTTTATCAGTATTCGGTAGGAAATCGGTAATCAGTGGTGAGGGTTATTACAGGTAGAAACAAGGATCAAGTCACATGAAATAACTTTAGGATATAAAATAATATTAAAAAGAAATATTAAATTAATATAAGTTTTTCCCATAAAAAATTAATAATAATAAAAATTTTAGAAATAAATTACAAATCAATAAATTGTATCAATTTTAATAATAAAAATTTTAAACTTTTTCATATATATATAAGAACCGCTTAACTGCTTGAGATTCTTCTTTTCTTTCCGATTTTACCCTTTCATTTTGAATAATTTACTAATGGTGGCCTATATGTTGAGTGAAGGTTTGTCCGTAATTACGCAAATATTCTTGATCAATTATGTAATAGGTTTTTTTCGTAATTACGCAAGCATTCTCAGACAATTACGAAACAGATTGTTCTGTAATTACACAAAAATTCTTTAGTCAATTTTGAAATATAAATCTTTTATTTTTTAACAAATTACAAACACACCCATGAGATTTGTTTAAAATATGAATCGGTCCTATAATACTAAAAATTATAACTATCATTTGTTATAAATTTTAATTTAACACAATACTCAGGGAGAAAAAAAAAACTATTCTTTTATGTAATAATAAATTATCAAAATTGTTTATTGAAAAATATATCTCATATAATTAAAAACTGTTAATTGACTTAATGATTTATTTATTAACAAAATGGTTAACTGAATAAAAAATTGTTAATTTACCTAATGATTTACTTATTAATAAAATTGACCATTTGGTATGTGGGTATGATTTATGTATTAATAAAGCCTTAGTTTGGTATAAGCTAAAATGAGACTTTTTGGCTACAATAACCACAAAAGGACAAAATAGGCTTTTTAGTCCAATAAGATAAAATGTCACATCCAAACTTTAATCATTTTATTTTTTCTCACAAAAGTCAAAAAAGTCAAAAAATCTATCCCAAACGAAACTTTTTAGTTCGAGGCTTTTTAGCCCCAGGCTAAAATAGCCAAAAAGTCAAAAAACTAACCCACATCCCAAAAAATACATATATATATGTGTGTGTGTGTATTTTTTTTCTGTTTCTTTATTAGTTTAGTGAATTATTTTAGTATTTTTTTTAGATGAGAGAATTATCTTAGTATTTGTTTTATATTTATCTGTTGAGAAAAGTTACGCACCATATTTTTTTTTTATAAATTCGGAAGAAATGTTAAAGACTCATATATTCACCCACAATGACATGGTAATAGACTTGGAGTCTATATCATTGGGTGTATAACATATCAAAAAATGAAATATATCATACCACATAATTCTATCATATATTTAATGATTTATTCTATTCAATTTCATAGAATAATATTTTAATTTTTAAAAATTATCAAAATACAAAACTTAAACTGTAATAATAGGCCATGCCTTGTACGAGCCTTTTTAAACTAGTATATACATAAGAATCACTTTGCTGCTTGTGGCTGGTTCTTTTTATTCCTGTTTTGCCTTTAACTTGTTTTGAAATTGCTATTTTACCCTTTAATTTGGTTGGTGAAACAATTTGGTTGGTGGCCTTTTGGAAATTATGTAGTAAATTTTGGTTGCTTTGGTTGGAAAGGTTTGTCTTAGGTTGCTTATTTTGCCTTTAGCTTGTTTTTAAATATCCAATTTTGTCCTTTAACTTGGTTGGTGAAATAAGAAAAATTGTGGTGGTGAGTTTTTGAGAATTATGTAAGAAATTTTGATTCATTGTTATTAACATAATAGTTCAAAAGGTGAGATTTTCTTGAGTTTATTTATTTTTAAAAAGTGATGTTAGAGTAATTATTTATATGGTTGTTATATCTTGAATTTTTAATTGATGTATCTTCAATTTTTGAAAGATTAAATACCATTCAAATAAAAAAAAATTCCAAAATTACTTTCAAAAATCTAGACTCATACCTAAAACTCTTAAATACGTATAAAAACTTTTAATTGTAACTTTTACTAGTATTTTAACTATTCAAGTTTGATTTGAAAACTTTTACGAATTTCAGAATTTGTTCAAACCTATCATTTAACTTGTTTTAATTGTTGAATGTAACATTTTATTTTTTAAATTGGTTTTTCTATATGTCAAATAATTTCTTTTTAACTTTAGCATGGTTGAATTTTTGACCAAAAAAAACACAGAAATAAGATCAAACACCATATAAAATTGAAAATTGAAAGCTGATTGTTGAAAACTAAAGACTAAAAACTAAATGATAAATTTATTAATTGAAAAGTTGGTTGTTAAAAAATAAGTGTTGAATATAAGATCAATTTAAATTTTTTTATTTTCAAATTGTTATTTTAAAATTTTAAACTAGAAAAGGCTTGCTTTATGGCCATACCGAAATTATCACTTTTGCTGTGAATATTCTGTTTGTTTCATCTTTGACTTTGACTGTTCACGTTGTTTCTATTCTTTATTAATTCAGTGAATTATCTTATATTTGTTTTATATTTAGCTGTAGAGAAAAGCTACAGAGAATAATTTTTCTTATAAATTCGAAAGAAATGCTAAAGACTCATAACTTCACCCACAATGATATGGTAATAAAATTGGGGTCTATATCATTGGGTGTATAACAAATAAAAAAAATGATACATATCATATCACATCATTATAGATCAAATTATGTGAGCTTTTCGAGGTCTCAAACATTGTGCCTGTTTGGCACAGCTTATAATCTACTTATTTCAGCTTTTAACTTAATTTAAGCTATAAATATGTGATTTGTGCAACTTAAATTATCAGATTATAGATTGATTTCTAATCTATTTTCAGCTTCAGGGCTAAGCAGCTCGAGGGGTGCTTATTTGAAACAACTTATATGCGCAGCTAGTTGGGAGGCTGAAATGACTTAAATGCCCCTCCAAAACTTCAAAAATTACAGAATTGCCATTATATTCTTCTGTTGCCCTAGCACACTCATCTCTGTCACACTCTTCTCTCCTCTTCTGCTTTCCTCTCTGCCGACCGACGACGAGAACTCCTCCACATCTCGAAGATCACAGCTAATCGAACTCCTTTCCTCCCTGTTTTCCGTTGATCTGCACCAAAAAGGTAAGATTTCATGCCCTTTGTTTGTTATATATATATATATACACATCGAGCGTTGTCTCTCTCTCTCTCCCTCTGTCTCTCTCTCTCTCTCTCTCTTGCTTCTCTCTCTAATTTTGGGTGATCTCTTCCATGTTCAAAATCAACCAACAAAGCTACAAACCCCAATCTTCACTTGTAAAATACTTATATATTAATCAATGTATTTCCTCACAACCAAAAATACAAAAACCAGACACATATACATACGAAGTCTAAGATAGCATTTTACTGCGAAATGGTGGCAAACCAGGCTTGCGAAGGGCTTTGTTTTGTTTAAATTCTGTTTGGTTGGCGAGAATTTGAAGGAAATCTTGACAATTTTGCACTGCAATTGTCTTCATTTTTTCAGTAACTAAGTGGGTAGTTCAATGTTTTGTTGTTGATTGTTCTGATGAGAAGTTAATTACTAGAAATTTTGCTTCTTTAATTTCATTTCTCCAAATGAAGTTGGGGTTCTTTGTTTTTGTTTGACTGTCTTTGCAACTAAACTGGTTGTTCACACCATATGCTAGTTATGCTGTTTGTTTGATTGTCTTGATGGGAATTTAAGACCAAAGTGCAAAATAGTGTCAAGAATTAAAGACAATGGTCATGTATAACATCTATATAAAATTACAGAATTGGGTTCTTATGGTTTTGCATGTTACATGCTTGTAAAATTGCTTAATCGAGTTATATGAAGAAGAGCAAAAGCAAAAGGCCGAGAACAAATAATGAAAAAGAGTTTGATTATGAATAACAGTGATTAGATACTTAATAATTTCAATAAATAAAAAGAAAACAAAATTTAAGTAGTATGTTTGTAACCCAATAAATGTATAAAATGAAAGGGAAAATGTTGGGTTTCGCCATTGAATTCGTTGAAACAGAACACTTCAACATATGCTAGTTATTGATTATTTCTATATTTTTATTGAATTCCTCTGTCTCATTTCAAACTATGGACTTTAGTTAGTTCATTGGTGATATGAATTAATGTTTTTACTTTGTCTCATTTCAAACTATGTTGTTTGTTTTGGTATGATGAATATGGACTTTAGTTAGTTCATTGGTGATATGAATTCATGTCTCATTTCAAACTATGGACTTTAGTTTATATTTTCAATTAATGTTTATATATCGAATGTAGTGATATTTTGAACAAATCTGGTATGATAATGAATTAATGTTTAGTTCATTAGATGCTGTGAGGTGTGTGCTTACAGTTATGTGAGAAGTATTATCTCAGTCATCTTTCATAAAAGTTGAATGAGAAAATGACCAAATGAAATGTATTATACAATTAACTTCCCAATCAATTTTAGAGGATTTAGATTCAATTCTTCCTAATTAATGTAGAGGCATGTCATCCTCTAGTAATTATTCTTCCAGTGCTGAGACCTTGGACTTGAGGTATGAGGCTTTAAAATGTGATTATGGTGTAAGAGCTGCCATAAGGGTTACCGAGTCTGACAAGCCATCAAAAAGGAGACTGTATGTCATTTGTGAGAAAAGAAATTGTCAATTTTGGAGATGGTGTTCCCCAAAATCTGTGACAATGGTATAGAGGCAGAGGAACAAGACAAATCTTTATCAAAATCAAAACATCGAGACTGTAGGACTAAAATTCAAGAACCAAATGCTTGAGCAATCCTTAACATTCATGAAGCAGCTTGTTGTGGGTTTGCTAACAATTTGTATTGTTTTGTTAGTTGCATTACTCTTCAAATGATTATAGGTGGCTTTTAGATCAAGTGTTTTTGTGTTAAGCTGTGTACCCAATGAATGTTGATATGTCTATCTTAGTTGTCGTGTATGGTTATTCTGTACTAATCTTATATGTTAATGCAAGCATTGATGAATGAGTATGTGTTAAAGAATTTTTTTTCTTTCATAGAATGAGTACCCAAGAGGAAACACAATCTGAAAATAGGAAGAACAAGGGAAAATCCTCTCAAGTATCATCTGTTAAGGCTCATTGGGATGCAATATCAAATGAAATTTTTATTAAGCTTTGTGTTGAGCAAGTGAAGGCTGGACACAGACCTGGTACACACTTAAATAGGTCGGGTAGGAAAATGTGATAACTAAGTTTAAAACTATGACTGGAAAAGCATACCAACGAATACAAATGAAAAACCATTGGGATGTGTTGAAAAAAGATTGACTTTTGTGGAATAATCTGTTAAAGGATGAGACAGGCTTAGGCCATGATACATTGACTGGAGCTATATCTGCATCTGATGAGTGATGGACCAAGAAATTAGAGGTAAGTGAATTGCTGAAGATGAACATATTCTGTTTGTTTTTTTGTTTAAATAGACCAAATTTTGTTAGTTGAAATTGTTAAATTTTCCTTTGTAATTGTTGCAGAGGTATCCAGATGCAGCTAAATTTTGGCGTATGCCGTTGCAATTCATTGAAGACTTAGACATACCCTTCTCAGATGCAGTTGTTACAAGAGAATGGACATACACCCCTAGCTCAGGGGTTATGCCTCACATTGATGAGACTCTGGAGGAATTTCATACCCCACTTGATGCTGAATTTCATGATGATGCTGATTTGGAGGTGGCTCATCCTTCTGAGTTAAACAAAAAACGTCCATCAAACACTGATGGTTCATCAAACAAAAGAAATATAAAGAAGAAATTTTCTAGTGCAGCTCTACTTAACAAAACACTTGATCGTGCAGTCAATGTGGTTGAGTCATCTTCAGCAACTTCAACACAAACCTCATCAAGATATCCTTTAATTGCAGAAGGTTTGGCGAAGTTAGAAAGCATCCCTGGTGTGTCCCCGGATGATGAGTTGTATGTATAGGCTGCCAGATTGTTCTTAAAAGACAAGCGTCGTGAGTGCTTCATGACACTTCCTACGGATGAAGTTCAGATGCGGTTTCTGAAGTTGGAGATTGAGATGCAGAAGACCACCACAGGTTATCGCGGCTAATTGTTTATGAAGTTGGATGTTTCTAAATTTCCTAATTATTTCATGTTTAAAACCTTCATTAAGACTTTTATTATTAATTGTGGACTATTATGTTGGACTCATTATTTTTTTCTTTATTCATATTATGTATGAGTATGTTAGACTTTTATGTTGGACACATTATTTGGACTTTTATTAATATTCTATTGGACTTTTATTATGTTAGACTTTGTTAGTTGAATGGTTGAATGGTTGGTGGATAGGTGACATTTATTCTCATATGCAATTTTTTTTAGGTGGATGTCATTTGAATGGTAGGTGGCATTTATTTCAATCTTGAAGATGAATGGTAGGTGAATGGTTAAGACTTTTATATATATGTAGATGTGTTGGTCTTTT
Organism: Camellia japonica; assembly: GCA_030407325.1. NCBI lineage: Eukaryota > Viridiplantae > Streptophyta > Magnoliopsida > Ericales > Theaceae > Camellia > Camellia japonica. Next base: position 105,414,129 of record JAPPVO010000002.1, on the reverse strand, counting down.
GCTGAGACAAATTAGGATATTTCAGCTCTTTTGAAGTAGGTCTTTTGCTGAGACAACAGTTGAGGTTTTTCTTCTAATTTGGGCCCCCAGGTATTTTGGTATTTTTTTTATTCAACTTTGTGATTTTACTGATGAAAATGTTAGTTCTTTGATTCAAATGTTAATTCTATGAAAAGCTTTTGTTGGTGTTGCATGAATTTGAGCAAGCATTTGAATGCAGTGGGTTCATTTATCTTGGAACATGTTTGGACTTTCTTATTTGGAGCAATTAAAAGCAGAAATCATTTCAATAATGGTAAATTCAGTGTCAAATTTTTTGTCAGAGAATCCGTAGTTGAGCTAATTGGGTTATGAAATAAATACTCAAATTCTTATAAATTTGTTGTCTTCACTTCTTCATCTCTTCTTTTCCTTTGTATATATATATATATTTTTTTAATTTTTATATATTGGTTTTTACCAAACAGTAGACCATGGAAGCTTAATATGAACAATTTGATTCTTGAATTAATTTCTTTATTACATCAATCAGTTAATAATATTAAGTTAAAGATTGCTGATTTTAATGGAAACATGTGCATACTTATTACGTGGGCTTTATTCTTGGGTTGCATCTTTTATTGTCCACATACATGTTAAACCATTGGGATTTTTCTAACATTTAGAATAGTTTTCCTTTTGTTAAAGGGATTACGGTTTAAAAAATAATTAAAATATAAATACATAAAAACAATCATGCTAGTGGTGAAAACACAATGCCATGGGGGTTGATAATTTAATGATGTCATGAATCATTCTTGTAATAGTAACTAAGCCTTTAAATGAGTAGGTATTTTGGAGATAAGTAACAATGATGACGATAAATAGAATAAGGATCACGATGATAAAGATGCTGAAGATGAAAACATCACATCGCAAACCTAACAAAATAATAATATGCTCTTAGCTACGGCGGCAACAGTTGCAGTGACATATGTAACAAATTATTTGATACAAGAACCATGTAGGACATCTAGTTTAACAGAGTGGAAGTGGATGGTAGAATTACAAGAAGGGAATCAAATAAGAATATTTGAAAATTTTTGAATGGAAAGAGAGGGATTTTATCAATTGTGTGATTTGTTATAGACAAAGTATGGCCTTGAAACTGGACGAAAAGTCTCGGTTTAGGAACAGGTTGCAATATTTTTGTATATTGTTGGCAGTAACATTTGAAACAAAAATGTCCAAAAAAGATTTCAACATTCCGGCGAGACTATTTCAAAATACTTCAAGAAGGTGTTAAAAGTTGTTACAATGATGTCTCTTGATTGGGTAAGGTCTCAATCGAGAAATGGTGTGCATCCATATATTTGAAGCAACCGCAAATATTATCCTCATTTCAAGGTAAATAATTAACTACAAGTGGAACTTGGGTGTTACATATAATTAATGTTGGTAGGATATTTCTAATAATTTGTGACAAAATATTTTTATTCACTATTTTGTAATAAGATTGTATTGGAGCAATTGACGGAACACACATCAAACCATATATATCTTCAAATAAGCAACCTTGTTTAATAGGAAGAAAGGGATATGCGACTCAAAACATAATGGCCGCATGTGACTTTGATATGTGTTTCATATTTTGCTTACCAGAATGGGAAGGAAGTGCACATGATACTCGGATCTTCTTAGATACAATTAGGAATCGTAGTTATAATTTTCCAAAATCACAAGGAGATAACTATTTTATATTTGATTGCTACAGTAAATGCACCACACTCACATCTTCATATTTATTTTTACATTTATAATTGCTTACTTTAATTTCATTTTGGAATTTTAAAATAGGTGAGTTTTACTTGGTGGATGCTGGGTATCCAAACATGAAAGGATATCTTGCACCTTACAAAGGAGAGAGATGCCATCTAGCTCAATTTGAACATGGTCAACCCCTCAAAAATGCACACGAAAAATTCAATCAAGTACATTCATCACTTAGAAGTGTAATAGAAAGAACGTTTGGGGTTTGGAAAGTAAGATGGCTGATGATAAAGGATATCGCACCAAACTACAAATGGCCGACCCAAGTCAAACTTGTTTGTGCAACAATGGCAATTCATAATTTCATCCGACGAAGTGAGTTTCGCAATATTGCATTTGACTCTTATGATAGATTCACGGATTATGTGCCTAATGAAGAGGAAGGATCTTCGTCTCAACAAGCACGCCATAGAAATCATGTTGCATGTGATGACAACGAAATGGAAGTGAGGAGACATAATATTTGTATGTCAATTTGCAGGCGAAATTAAGAGTTCTTTAAATATCTAGGAAGTTTTATTTTTATTGCCTTAATAGTAATTTATTGTATTTTTATTGCAATGACATTTTTTGTTCCCTTGTGAACTCAATATTAAAAATAAAATAAAATAAAATAAAAAAATTGAGGTAACGGAAAAATGAACCAAATTAGGTACTAATTATATCAACTTCCATTAATGAAATAACTTTTTCAAATTTTAAAGTGAAAAAAATGACAAAATTACAATTTTTATGTTCATAAGGGCAAAAATGATAATTTGTAGACCGCCCCGAGAACTCTTCGGCTCCGCGTTGCGAGGGCGCGAATTCCGTTTTGTTCTTTAGCTACTACAGTTCGGACTCAATGTCACAGTTCTGAATCTAATCTCGCAAAGTGCAATACAAGACCGATAAATCACCAAAGAGTCCAAATCCGACAAATCGTTTTGGAAAACTGATTTTAATAAAGAAGTGCCAAACATGAACTGCTTTGCCAGATACAGAGTCGCCACCTAAATATTTTATTTTGGGAGAATTTAGGAAACCCTGACTCGTGCCTAAGGCCACGTGTCCGTCATCACCAAAGTTGCTGTAGACACCCTATTTTTGACCGCCCTTAAGACTTGGGCACCTCTGATGGTTTACTTGGTGGAGAAAGATGTGCAGAGCAAAGGTTTAGTTTCTTCGGCAATGAGAGAGACAAATCTCAACTTTACACCCCATTTTGGACCAAAACTATTTTGAATGGTTTTAGACCTTAAAACCCTCTCTTCCAAAACATTTTTGAAATAAAGTTTCTACGATGCTCTGAGGCTCGCATTTTGTTAAATGTTGCGGCAAAGGTTCAGTTTCTTCGGCAATGAGAGAGACAAATCTCAACTTCACACCCCATTTTGGACCAAAGCTATTTTGAATGGTTTTTAGATCTTAAAACCCTCTCTTTCAAAACATTTTTGAAATAAAGTTTCTACGATGCTCTGAGGCTCGCATTTTGTTAAATGTTGCGCTTTTCGGTAAACCGAGCAAAAACAAAGTGGAAACGAATGAAAGAGAGATGAAATCTTTGAAAAATATTTCAAAACACCTTACTTAGGGGTTTGGAGTTGAAGAAAAGAAGAGAAGAGGGAAGAAACCCAGTTGGGGAAGAAAATGGGCATGAACTGTTAAGAGAAAGTCGAGCAGCCCTCGCTGAATCGGGCCTATTTATTTGCATACTTGTAATCCAGCTATGAGGCCACCACCGTTGGAAAGAAGACTTTTGGGGCTTCATTTTGCACTCAAGAATCTCCTAAAGCCGATTCCGGACGGGGGAGATATGATTGATTGAAGTAGGGCATCACTCCGGTTGGACCGAATCTGCGCGGCTTCACCAAAATAGGCATAACTTTTTACACAGGAGGAATTTTAATGCAAGATTTGTGCCATTGGAAAGCTAACGTCCGGGGCTTCAATTTGGACACCTGGCCGACCACCTTTGGACTTCCCAATTACTGGCCGACCACCTTTCTTTCCGGAAAACCAATTTTTGTCCTGAAAAGTAGCAGGCCGACCATAAAAGGTGATAGGCCGGCCACTTATGCCCAGAAATCACAAAATTGACAGATATTCTCCTTCCAGCTATCTTCCACAACCTCCAGCTATCCCCAGCTCAGATATTTTCGACCTTAGTGTTGCTTTTGCTATATATGATGATATATCTCCCATTTTCCAAGAGAGACAACCTTCTTCAACAAGCTTGAGAGCCTCTCTCACTGAAACTCCTTCTCTCTCTACAAATTTCAGATCAAAATCTCTGTCTCTCTTTCTCTCTAGTTGGCTCTCTCTCTCTCTCTTGCCTTCTTATGCATAGAAGTAAAGAAATACTTATTATTTGCATATACTTCCTTCATCAAAGTTGATCACCATTGGCTTGAGGTTCCTTGGAACCTATTTTTGGGCTTATTGAAGGTTTCTTGGCTCAGAAAAGTGATGGTTTTGCTGCTGTCCTTCAAGGGTCTTCAAGGGTAACCATTTTTCCCCATTTTGAGCATTATCTTGCTTCATCTATTAGCCTTACTTGCAAGCATTTTCGAGCTTCATCATAAACTGAAAAGTGTCTTATTTTGAGCCCCTCTTCAACTTTGTTTAAAGACACTTTGCTATTTGAAGTCATCTACTCCCCCTTTGTGCTTTATCTCTCTTTTAGGGCTTATTTTGCAATGATATATTAGCCTTATTTGTGAGCATTTCTGGGATTCTACCTAAACTGGAAAAGATCTTATTTTGAGCCCCTCTTCAAATTTGTTGAAGTGCTCTTTACTATTTGAAGTCATCTACTCCCCCTTTGTGCTTTATCTCTCTTTTAGGGCTTATTTTGCACGATATATTAGCCTTATTTGTGAGCATTTCTAGGATTCGACATAAACTGCAAAGTATCTTCTTTTGAGCCCTCTTAAACTTTTTTGAAGGGCTCTTTGCTGTTTGAGGCCATCTACTCCCTCTTTGTGCTTTATCTCTCTTTTAGGGCTATTTTTGCATCATATTTTAGCCTTACTTGTGAACACTTTTGAGATTTAATATAAACTGAAAAAAGTCTTTTTTGACATCCTCTTTAAGTTTGGTTAAGGTTCCATTTTTGTTTGGGGTCATTTTCTCCTATGTATGCTTCATTCCTTCATGATTAGGGCTATGCATTAGAGCACTTGCATTGGCCATGGTTTTGCCTCTTAGCCACTGAAATCCAGTGGATTTTTAGTGGCTTAGATGCATTTTTGAGGGCCAAAATCAAAGGGGGGTGATCCCCTCTCTCCTTGTCCTGTTTGGTGGTCTTTTAGGCCTTCCAAAAGGACCCTATTTTGCATACATTGAAGTCACTTTCCAGGCCTCATTCTGAGGGTTTTGAGGTCTACCTTGGCTCTGTCCAAGGCCTTTTCGGCTATATTTTATGTCTATGATGCATGTGTAGAGAAATCCCATTCAAGGCCTCTCAAAGAGGCCTTTCTTTGCATGTTTTCGAGACTGATTTCTGGGCCTATTTTGTGGGTTTTAGGGCTGTTATAACCTATTTCCAGAGTTGGTTTGGTCTTGCTAAGTGTCTATCTTGTATGTGCTTAATAACCCCTTGTATGGCCCTCTAAAGGAACCCATCATTTGTGCATGTGTTGGCTGTATTTCAGAGGTTATTTGGGCATATTTTGACATGTTTTATTCACTGATTTTGGCTGGTTTGGTGAGATTTTATATGCTTCATATACATGCCATACAACTCATGCTTACTAGCCCATCTTGCATGTTGCCTTAGCCCTTCATGTGAACACCTTTTGGCCATGCTTTAAGCTAGAAATGTGCATGCTTTGGGACTGCCTTGGCTCTGTCTTTGTGCTTCATAGTCAAATAATGCATGCTTTGTATAGCTACAAGTCAATACATGTGCCTAGTTTTGAGTTTCGGGGCTCATCTCATGCATCGGGTGCCATGTTTCCATGTTTCGGGACCTTTTAGCATCATGTTTCAGTGCTGGAATTCACATGTTTGAATGCCATGCTTCATCCTTGCCATGCCTTGTTAGAGTTGCATGCTGTGCCTTAGGTTCGGTCCTCGGTTTGCGTGCATGTGTGCACGCATTTCGGTAGTCTCATTTTCATCTTATGGCCGCTGATGTGAATGTGGCTGAGGTCCACTCATATTGGTGTAAGCCCATATTGCATTGTGTATGCCATCTTAGTCCATAGCATTGTGTATGCTAGGTTGTATGTTAGAGCATTGTGTATGCCATGTTACATCGAGCATAGTGTATGCCATTTCATAGCATTGCGTATGCTAGGTTGTATATTAGTCGCATTCATGCATGTCATGCATATTGCATTGTGTTTGGGATAGGAGTTAGCCCAAGCACGGGAAACGAGGGACGTTTCGTACTCCGAGTGACGGAACGTGTCTCAATTCCTGGTCACCGACACTCCGAATTAACCGTGATGGAGTCTCGGTCTTGTTGTGTTTTCATGTGCATTCATTTCATATTGAGTCGTGCAATTCGACTCCTCGACCATCATGCATTGAGATGCGTGATTGGTGGTACGAGGATCGAGGTGTGCACACATATGTGAAAATACTTTGCCATGCCCCTTTCTTGCTCTCTGTTGCAGCAAATCAGAAATCAACAGCTTTCTAAAGCCTTGCACAGCATTCCGGGATTAATTGCAAACAGAGACAAATCGGGGCATCGCGATGGATTTCCGCGCCAAGCAACTCAAGCATGCATCATTCATCATTCGGAACAGAGCTGAGGCGGTCCATGGCTTGCATGCTAATTTACTTGCTTTCCTAGATTAATTTGTTAATTAATTAGGATTTTGTACTTATTCGGACTGTAATTATTTATTCGGACTGTATTATTTATTCGGACCCTCCGAGCGATGGCACAATTGTAATAAGTATGCGTGTATGCGATGTATGTCTTCCAACCCCACGTCTTTCTCCCTTTTATTTACCAGCTTATGATGGTTAGATTATGGCATGTTTCAATTAGCATATAGTATGATAGCATGTTTGCATTCATTCATCTGTTTTGCATGCACCGGGCTCGGCGCATCATACTAACTGCATTGTATTTCAATTCCAAGTTGAATACATGTTATCTGTTGCATTTCATATGCCATGTTTAGAATAGCCGAGCCTGCTATAAGTTGCATTTTTGCATGTGTTGCATTAGGCTTTTCTGTATAGTTAGGATCATGCATGGATTTCTAACATAGCTTCTGTTTTGGCTTGGAGTACTCGGTAAGTTTTATGCTTTAGCATCCTTGCATGTGTGTGAGTGACTGCCATGATAGCATGCTTACCATGAGGCTATATGCTTATGTGATATAACTGCCTGAGTACCTGTGGATGAAGGTTGGGTTATTTGAATTGGAACAATGCATTGATTGTTTGTTTTAAGCCCACTAGATAGTGACAAAATCATGTTTTCTAAGCCCACCCGAGGGTGGCAAATCCACATTTTAGCCTACTTGCGAGTAGCAAACCGTATTTCAAAAAACAAACATGAGATGTTTTGGTCCAATTCAGGCGATCCAGTCTATACTTGTATGCTGTGCGCATCACATAGAAATTCTAGGCTAATAACCGGAATAAGAACGCATAATGTCTTCAAAACTAGATATCATGATTAGTAGAGGCTGATCTTTGATCGGGCGAGCGGGGGTGCTCACGAAATGACCTTCCCCAATCGTACCCAAGTTCCCGAGTCGAGGTAACTTTGGTGATGATGGACACGTGGCCTTAGGCAACGAGTCAGGGTTTCCTAAATTTCCCCAAAAATAAAATATTTAGGTGGCGACTCTGTATCTGGCAAAGCAATCCATGTTTGGCACTTCTTTCAAAAGAAAAATCTATTTTCAAAAACGATTTGCCGGATTCGGACTCTTTGATGATTCATCGGTCTTGCATTGCACTCTGCGAGATTAGATACAGGACCGTGACATTGAGTCCCTGAACTGTAGTGAGCCCAATGAACAAAACGGATTTCCCTCCCAGGACGTTCGGGGACGTCTACAGTTTCTGGCGACTCTGCTGGGGATTTAGAGAACTTGACTCGAACTCATGATATCTTGTTTTTGACTACACTCATGTGTTTCTTTGCATTGCATGTGCATTGGGGCGCCTAGGACACCGTGTTGGCCATCTGCTATTCCTGAGCGGTTTGCCGGAGGCTTGACTTTGTCAAAGCATGCCATAAGGCTGACCGGTTGCAGGCTCTGCCAGTATGGGAACACAAACCCCGGTTTTACCGGGGCACCCTTTTGACCATTCGACCTAGTGCATATTCGGAATCCGTAGTGACCATTCCAAACTAGGACAGGTTGCTTACCCGATATAGGTTGTTTGAAACCACTGTGTGCGTAGTGAAACCCTAGCTCCAGACAAAATAGGACAGGGAAACCCTACCCCTCCATAGGGGTGTTTTGGCTCTTACTTGCTTGATACATGCTGTCAGGGTGTGTCTCTACAGGTTGTATGTGTCAGTTTGCAAGTCTGGGTATCAGGCCTGTGGGCATCAGTATTTGGGAGAATCAGTTTTACCTGAGGGTATCAGTTTACCGGCAGAATTTTGGGCAGAATTCAGTAGAGAGCACACTCATTCAACTATGCTTGTATCTGTTTAGGTGAAATCAGGCTAAGATGCTGTCTGTTTTCTCTTTTGCTAGGTAGTCTTGGAACCATAGCTTCAGAAGGCTCCAATATCCCCCGAGGTTCATCGAACTTGTGCTCATAGACTTTGTCAGGTCAGAGATTCAGTTCAAAGGCAATCAGTGTTCCTTTGTCAGAGGCAGGGTAAAAGGGCCAGTCAGGCACAGATCACCAGTTCAGCAGTTACCGGATCAGTGGCCCTTATCCACCCCACCAGTGAACAGTCAGGCTGAGGCCTCAGTTTTTATCACAGAGGTAGATATCCCAGTCAGTCAGTTGGAACAGCAGAACATGGCAAGGATGGAGGAAATGGTGCGCCAACTCCAAGAAAGTATGAAACTCATGCAGGAGGACGCTGCTCGTCAAGCGGAATTTGCCAAACAGCAGGCTATGGTCATGACCCAGCAGGCAGAGCTAATTACCCGGCTACAGCAGCAAAACGGAGCATCTGCTTCGCATCAAGCTCCTCCACCACCAGGGGTTCAGACACCCGGGGAAACACCAAATGTCCAGGAGGGTACGGACATTCCGATAGGGCCGGCTCCGCCCCCAATCTTACCCCAGCTGTCCAAAACACCTACCAACCTACCGGACTCTCCCTTCGAATTCGAGATCGACCCTACAGCATTGAAGTTGAGCAAGCTTGAGAAGTTGTTCAAGAAATCCCAAGGTGTGAAGTCCATCCCGGATATCGAGGATGGGTATACCGATGCAGCTGTGACGCTGCCGGACAGATTCAAAATGTCGCATATCGATCGCTTTGACGGCTCTGGAGACCCAAGGGTGCACCTCCACCTGTTTTCTGATATCTTGAGGCCAATGGGTTTGACCACAGCTCAGAAGTTGTCTCTCTTTGGCCGAACCATGTCTGGGATAGCCGCAATTTGGTATGCGAAATTGGAGGACTCTGTGAAACGGAACTGGGAAGAGCTGGCTGAGGCTCGTGATCTCGAAGTCACCCGCCAAGAACCAAAGGAGGGTTTCTCAGAGTTCGTGACGAGATGGAGAGCAAAAGCCTCAATAATGACCACTAGGCCCACTGACAAAGATCAGATTCGGATGATTGTGCGCAATCTCCAGCCCAAGCTTATGCAGAAAATGATTGTTCTCCCCTTCCCTACCTTTTCAGATCTACATGAGATGGGGGTTCAAATCGAGGATGCCATCAGACAAGGGATCTTTGCAGAAGATAATAAGCCTTTGAAGAGGAATGTTGCTCGCAGTTCCAATGCTACTACTGATGATAGCACAACTGCGAAATGCTCAAAAGTAGACACTATCACCACTTCCCTCAATGGCCCAAAACCAACCACTTCAACTCGGCCCCAAGCCCGAAAATTCCATCCTCTTTACATGAGTCTCTCTCAAGCTTTGAAAAAGCTACGAGAAGAAGGACATCTAGAACTTCTAGAACCCCAACCCCTTCCAAACCCTCTTCCACCAAGATATGACCCAGCTAAATACTGTGCCTACCATCAACAGCACGGTCATGATACGAACCGTTGCATCCGCTCCGTCATAAGATTCAGGATCTTATTGACGAAGAGACCCTAGCTCCACCAAAAGGACCTCAGGTTAGTACTGACCCGTCACCTCTACATCTCAACCTCATCCATATACTGCCGTCCACCTACGACCCCAGCATATACATCACCCCAGCCCATCTACCCAAGCCTGAGGTGTTCATTCCAGAAAACATGGACTTATGCATGATGGATGCACCTGGACCCCAATCATCTCAAACCCATGAGCCTACTACTTCTGAGCTGAAGAGAATGATCGAAGATCTTCAGAGAACTGTGACAGATCTGGCCTCCGAGACATTGGCTCCGTCATCAACCACATCATATACCAGGGAGTTCATGTCAAAAGGCTCCCCAGTCTTGGAACGGGCTGCATTTGAGGAATGCCAATCCCTTGGCAAAGTGGAGGCGAGTGGAAAGAACAAGATAGGGGTGGACATGGATCCCCATGAACATCTTCTGTTGGCTGTTGAGGCTTTGAAAGCCAAGGGACTGAACAAAGAGCAAGTGCTCACAGTTGTTGCAAAAACTGTGGATAACATTTTTGCCACTCAAGTTGGGGGCAGTTTGAATCAAGGGGCAAGCCAGGAGAAGGGTCGTTATACCAGAAACACCCCTTTCAGCTCCAATCCTACACTCAGAAGAGATCATCAAAAGTCAGCACCTACCGACCCTTTCGCCGGTACATCCAACACAACCAGCTCACAACCTGCCAAATACCCACCTCGGGGCCAGAGGGTGTTCACCCCACTGGACATGTCTCTGTCAACGACCCTGAGGGTCCTGATCGAAAAGGGGCATCTAAAGCCCCTGGAGTCACGGCCATTACTGAATAAACTTCCTCTCTCCCACAACCCGGCGAAGTACTGTGTCTTTCATCAACAAGCTGGCCATGACACTGACATGTGTCTTCGTCTTCACCATGAAATACAAGATCTGATTGATAAAAAGGTCATCTTCGCGTCAGGTCCTGCAAAGTCTATCGGCACTGGATCGGTGAACTTGGGAGATAATGTGACCATGTGATCGGAGGATGAACCACCTGCAGATGGCGCTCAGTTTACTCCAGATATGGTAGATGGCATGCACTGTTTTGAGCACATTTGCGAATGTTGTTAATTTGTACTTTCTGACTTGGGTATTGGGTCAGTCTTGTTGTTTGTACAGAGTCAGTCTTTTCTTACTGAGTCAGTTGGGTCTGTCTTGTTGTACCGAGTCAGTCCTATTTTGTTGGAGTCGGGTGATTTCAGGGGTGTTACCTCGGACATCATTATCTTGTTTTGTGTTTGTCTTTTCGTTTTGTCTTGAGTCTGTTTCTGCCACGGAGCCAGTTGTGCCAACAGATCTGAAATGAAACAGCAGTGATTTTCACATCCTTGTGTTTACTTCTGCCTTGTGCCAGTTGTGCTAGAAGTTTGAATGAAACGGCAGTGCATTCCACCTGCTCTTCTGTGCCTCGAAATTATTGCATTAACCTAAGTTTTTCAAAACTTTTTGAACACTACAGTGAAAATGAAGAGGAAAGAATTCCTCGAGATTTGCTAAAATTTGATCAATTGAGAGAAAGAGAGGCATGCTACGCCCTTAATGAATGAAATCATGCTTGTTAGTGTGAGTACTGGGAAGGATCCTAGCTTGATCCAGATTGGTTCTACACTGTCTTCAGCGCGAGCGACTGGTCGCTTCCTTAAAAGATTTCAAAAAATATTTTGCGCGGTCCTGCGAAGACCTGTGCAGAATCGCTCTTGAGATTGTGCAGCTTAGGATCGCTCTCACCCTCGAGACTCGACCCCTCTGCTTTCAAAACCTTGAACTCAGATTCAGAATGTTCAACGGTCAAGGTCAATCACGATGTGAGGCCTGTGTGGCCAGATTTGACGCAGCCCTCGAACTAGGGCAGGGAAGTCAGATCAAGAAGATCAGATGTCATCAAAAGAAGCTTGCGAAGCTAGATCAGAAGCACCCCTCGAACTAGGGGCAAAAATGTCAAAGGTGTTCAAAGATTCAAAAAATTGGGATGTTTCTCAAGCTAACAAAGATCGGCAAGAATGCCAAATCCCAAAAGGGAGGAAAGAAGAAAGAATTGCTGAAGGATAACCGAGTTCCTATCCACAACACTAGGGGCAGATTCAGCCCCCCATTGGATGGACTCCTGCATCGTCAGCAAACAGCAACCATTCTCCTGGATTCAGATGACTTCAGGATCTCAAAACCATTCGACATGGACAAAGCTACACTTTTATCCTTGAGAGACTCGCTGGGCCGAAAACCCGAAAGGGCGGCCCAGGCAAAAGTTAGAGCAAGAAAAGAAAAAAAAAAGAAGAAGAACAAAAAAAGAGAAAAGAACAAAAGAACAAAAAAAGAAAAATGCAAAGAAAAGAACAAAAAAAGAAAATCAAAAAAGGAAATGAAAAAAGAATTAAAGAACATAGCTCGCAAGGTTGAAAACCCCAGAAAGGGCGGCCTTGGCAAAAGTTAGAGCGCAAAAGGAGAGGTTAATACCCGAGTGTACCTTAACCTCGAACTACGTAAGGCTTGATTCCCATCTTTGGGATACGTAGGCAACTTCATTCTGAAGTCCAGCCGTAAAACAATTCAAATTCGATTGTGTCCATGCGATGGTTCTGGTCATCTTTGTCTTCTCTGTATCTGAGGATTTGGTTGTGTTCGTTACTCTGAGATGCGCTGCGGTGCCATTCAAACAAGGGGCAACTTTCCGTTGCTATTCAATGCGCTGCGGTGCCATTCAAATAAGGGGCAACTTTTCGTTGTTATTCAATGCGCTGCGGTGCCATTTAAACAAGGGGCAACTTTCCGTTGCCATGCAATGTCCTTCAGGAAAGGGGCAATTTTCCTTCGGATCTGAGGTTGTGCATCTCAAGAGTAGGTTCCGTGCTCATTCAGCAGTGGCCGTTCGTGAAATAGTTTTTGAGAATTTTTACTGAGGTTGACTAATTTTCTCGAAAAGTATTCCATTTTTCAAAACTTGACCATTTCTTGGACCCAAAAAAGGAAAATTTTCAGTGCTCATAGCCTGACTTGCATGATTTTAAATCAGAAAATTGAACAAGCATGTTAATCTAACTCTCATTTTGGTCAAAATTGTTTTAGTAGAAAGCCAAAAACAAAAAATGGTCGAAATGATGAACTAGGGGCACAGTTGAGTCAGGTGTTCTGTCTCTTCCCCATTGTCAACATACTTGCCAGAAAAGGGCACCATACTTGCGAAGAAGGGCACTCTACCTGCCAGAAAAGGCACAACTGAAGGCGATAACAAAAGGCTGAAAGTTCTTTCACCCTCCGAGCAACGAGGTATCAAGCCAAGTGCGAAGTACGAACTGGAAAGAGTCAAGATATTCCACTCCCTCATCTGGACAAATCTGATCATGTCCAAACTCCCCAGCAGCATCGTCAACCGATGTTAGCTGTAGATTTGCTACACACCCAGTTGTAGCACAGCCCCTCTGTGGAAAAAACTCACTGTTGTGAACAAGAATGAGAATCTGGTAGAATACCAGAGGCGAGAGCCCACAACTTCCCGCTTATCCATCAACCACCCAGGGGAGGGATAAAAAATGAGAGATTGAAGAATAGAGAGATGTGCGCTGAGAGAAAAAGTGAGGAAAGGGGCTTTTTCAGAGAAAACAGAGCCTGAGGGCCGAGTGATGTGAGGATCACAAATAAGAAAGGGTGGGAAACACTACCCAAGGAAACAGGCTCCCTGTGCACGTCTGAGTGTTGTGTCTTTTGTTTTGTTTCGATTTTTGTTTTGAGTCGTTTCGAGTGTTACTCGATATGTTTAGGTTGTTTACCTTTTGTTTTCAGTTGTTGAGTCGTTTTTACTGTGATCAATCGTAGGCTCAATACCCAGTTGTGAACTTATATTCATTTCTCAATTTCAAAATGATTTGTTTTATGCTCAGAGTGCCGTGCCATTCTCCGCATTTGTGCAAAACAGGATTTGCTTCTTTCATAAACTGCAGGGTTCAACCCAGGTCATGTGAGAACAGTAGAACTAGGACCTATCTGAAGCTATATTGGTTCTGGACTACAAAGCAAAAGAAAAAGAGCGAAAATTGAAGCATCTGAGTGTGCTTCAACTTTAGAAAATTCCGTGATTGTATTCCAGATGTACCTTTCAAGCCTTGTCAACGCTCCGAAGTATGAGTGTGCCTCTACCTCAAGCACAAGATCAAGCCTGCTTCAAAGTTATGCACCCTTCTACCCGCATTGTTATGCACTCTTCCACTCGTTGTATTGTCATGCACACCTTTACTTGCGTTGTCACGCACACTCGTTGTATTGTCATGCACACCTTACTTGCATTTATTTGCATCTTGTGTTATCTTTTACCATTTATCCTTTTACGCTAAGCAGCGTTTGGGATCGTTGTCCTCCGAGACTTTCTCAGGTTGCGTTGTGCGCGCACTTGAGCGGTTGTCTTCAGACCTCTTCTCATGATTTCAGCGTGGTTAGAGTGTCTTTCCTCACACGATTTCAGCATGTTTGGAATTTACCCCAAGTTGCGTTGTAGATGCGCTGGGCGGGTTGTTTTGGACCTCTTCTCACGATTTCAGCGTGGTTAGAGTGTTCTTTTCCTCACACGATTTCAGCGTGTTTGGAATTTATCCCAGGTTGCGTTGTAGACGCGCTGGGCGGGCTTGTTTTGACCTCCTCTCACGATTTCAGCGTGGTTTGAGTGTCCTGTTCCTCACATGATTTCAGCGTGTTTGGATCTTATCTCAGGTTGCGTTGTGCGCGCACCTGGGCGGTTGTTGTTTTGACCTCTTCTCACGATTTCAGCGTGGTTTGAGTGTCCCGCTCCTTACGCAATTTCAGCGTGTTTGGAATTTATCTCAGGTTGCGTTGTGCGCGCACCTGGGCGGTTGTTGTTTTGACCTCTTCTCACGATTTCAGCGTGGTTAGAGCGTTCTTTTCCTCACACGATTTCAGCGTGTTTGGAATTTATCTCAGGTTGCGTTGTGCGCGCACCTAGGCGGTTGTTGTTTTGACCTCTTCTCATGATAGATTTCACCATGTTTGGAATTTATCCCAGGTTACGTTGTAGACACGCTGGGCGGATTGTTTTGACCTCTTCTTACAATTTCAGCGTGGCTTGAGTGTCCCGTTCCTTACGCGATTTCACCGTGTTTGGAATTTATCTCAGGTTGCGTTGTAGACGCACTGGGCGGATTGTTTTGACCTCTTCTCACGATTTCAGCATGGTTTGAGTGTCCCGTTCCTTACGCGATTTCAGCGTGTTTGGAATTTATCCCAGGTTGCGTTGTAGACGCGCTGGGTGGATTGTTTTGACCTCTTCTCACGATTTCAGCGTGGCTTGAGTGTCCCGTTCCTTACGCAATTTCAGCGTGTTTGGAATTTATCCCAGGTTGCGTTGTAGACGCGCTGGGCGGATTGTTTTGACCCCTTCTCACGATTTCAGCGTGGTTGAGTGTCCCGTTCCTTACGCGATTTCAGCGTGTTTGGAATTTATCCCAGGTTGCGTTGTAGACGCGCTGAGCGGATTGTTTTGACCTCTTCTCACGATTTCAGCGTGGCTTGAGTGTCCCGTTCCTTACGCGATTTCAGCGTGTTTGGAATTTATCCCAGGTTGCGTTGTAGACGCGCTGGGCGGATTGTTTTGACCTCTTCTCACCATTTCAGTGTGGCTTGAGTGTCCGTTCCTTACGCGATTTCAGCGTGTTTGGAATTTATCCCAGGTTGCGTTGTAGACGCGCTGGGCGGATTG
This sequence comes from Camellia japonica, assembly GCA_030407325.1. Classification (NCBI taxonomy): domain Eukaryota; kingdom Viridiplantae; phylum Streptophyta; class Magnoliopsida; order Ericales; family Theaceae; genus Camellia; species Camellia japonica. Next base: position 105,398,400 of record JAPPVO010000002.1, on the reverse strand, counting down.
TTTTGACCTCTTCTCACGATTTCAGCGTGGTTTGAGTGTCCCGTTCCTTACGCGATTTCAGCGTGTTTGGAATTTATCTCAGGTTGCGTTGTGCGCGCACCTGGGCGGTTGTTGTTTGGACCTCCTCTCACGATTTCAATGTGGTTTGAGTGTCCCGTTCCTTACGCGATTTCAGCATGTTTGAAATTTATCCAGGTTGCGTTGTAGACGCGCTGGGCGGATTATTAGACTTCCTTTCACGATTTCAGCGTGGTTTGAGTGTCCCTTCCTCACACGATTTTAGCGTGTTTGGAATTTATCTTAGGTTGCGTGGAACGCGCTCCTGATTGATTTTCTTTGTTCTTCCTCCACTCACGAGTCCAGCGTGGTTGGCGTATGTCACCATTTTACATCTATTGTACTCTCTGTTGCATCGCATCTATTATCTATTGCATCACATCTATTACATCCATTACATCGTATCTATTTTATTGTCTGGTCTAGGAGACCTTAAATCCTCCAGTCTAAGGAGACCTTAAATCATGCATCATCATTCGCGCTGTTTTGCGCATCGTACTTGCATTTTACTTGCATTTCATCGCACTATCTTGTGCGCTCTCTGGTCTAGGAGACCTTAAATCCTCTAAAGGTGCAATTCCTTTGGTGTTTGTCGTGCCCGAACGACTTCCGGTGGTCCGGTATAGCCACCTACCTGTGTTTGCGGTGAGTTCCTAGGAGACCAACTGAGACGGTGGAAACTAGAGTTCGAATGGCTCATGCCTAGAACGCAAAGGTTCGGGATTTCCGAGACTAAAGTCTAGTTTAAATACCTAGGGGTATATCCTCGGCTTGAAATCTGTATGGCAGCCCCATAGATTGAGATAGCATGTGTATGCGCCTCAAATGGATACTGAATCAACCTAGTCTGTCACGCTGTAGAATAGGGAAAGCTGCGACCATAGTCAGGGAGAAAAGTAGTACCTGTGGTTCAGCCAAGAAGAAGCGAGAGATCTCCAGCAGCATGAGGTACGTCATTGCCAAGTGCCCCTGTAAGGTACCTTCGCTTCCTAGCTATTACATTGCATTTTAGCTATTACATTACAGTGCATTGCATAAATCCTGAATCATCAAATCGGCTTCGCGTAGCGTATAAGTCCAAGTTTCAAACCGGCTTCGCGTAGCGTGTAAGTCCAATTCTCAAACCGGCTTCGCGCAGCGTATAAGTCCAACTTTCAAACCGGCTTTGCGTAGCGTATAAGTCTAATTTTCAAAATTTTCCTGCATAACATTTTATATCCTGCCCCTGAACTACGCTGGTTTGATTCCTTGCAAAAGGATACGTAGGCAGCCTGAGGGCGCAACCATTTATTTGTCTGTACTTTGTTTGTTTGTCCAAGTCTTCGGCCTTGTCAAAAATGGGTCGTCTCTAGGCTTTGACATTCACTCCCGTCACTTCTTGACTTTCGAGTTCTGTCAAAGAGGGGCAATTGTAGACACCCTATTTTTGACCGCCCTTAAGACTTGGGCACCTCTGATGGTTTACTTGGTGGAGAAAGGTGTGCAGGGCAAAGGTTTGGTTTATTCGGCAAGGAGAGAGACAAATCTCAACTTCACACCCCATTTTGGACCAAAGCTATTTTGAATGGTTTTTAGACCTTAAAACCCTCTCTTTCAAAACAATTTTGAAATAAAGTTTCTACGATGCTCTGAGGCTCGCATTTTGTTAAATGTTGTGCTTTTCAGTAAACCGAGCAAAGACAAAGTGGAAATGAATGAAAGAGAGATGAAATCTTTGAAAAATCTTTCAAAACACCTTACTTAGGGGTTTGGAGTTGAAGAAAAGAAGAGAAGAGGGAAGAAACCCAGTTGGGGAAGAAAATGGGCATGAACTGTTAAGAGAAAGTCGAGCAGCCCTCGCTGAATCGGGCCTATTTATTTGCATACTTGTAATCCAGCTATGAGGCCACCACCGTTGGAAAGAAGACTTCCGGGGCTTCATTTTGCACTCAAGAATCTCCTAAAGCCGATTCCGGACGGGGGAGATATGATTGATTGAAGTAGGGCATCACTCCGGTTGGACCGAATCTGCGCGGGTTCACCAAAATAGGCATAACTTTTTGCATAGGAGGAATTTTAATGCAAGATTTGCGCCATTGGAAAGCTAACTTCTGGGGCTTCAATTTGGACACCTGGTCGACCACCTTTGGACTTCCCAATCATTGGCCGACCACCTTTCTTTCCGGCAGACCAATTTTTGTCCTGAAAAGTAGCAGGCCGACCATAAAAGGTGGTAGGCCGACTACTTATGCCCAGAAATCCCAAAATTGATAGATATTCTCCTTCCAGCTGTCTTCCACAACCTCCAGCTGTCCCTAGCTCAGATATTTTCGACCTTAGTGTTGCTTTTGCTATATATGATGATATATCTCCCATTTTCCAAGAGAGACAACCTTCTTCAACAAGCTTGAGAGCCTCTCTCACTAAAACTCCTTCTCTCTCTACAAATTTCAGATCAAAATCTCTGTCTCTCTTTCTCTCTAGTTGGCTCTCTCTCTCTCTCTCTCTCTTGCCCTCTTGTGCATAGAAGTAAAGAAAATACTTCTTATTTGCATATACTTCCTTCATCAAAGTTGATCACCATTAGCTTGAGGTCCCTTGGAACTTATTTTTGGGCTGATTGAAGGTTTCTTGGCTCAGAAAAGTGATGGTTTTGCTGCGTCCTTCAAGGGGTCTTCAAGGGTAACCATTTTTCCCCCTTTTGAGCATTATCTTGCTTCATCTATTAGCCTTACTTGAAAGCATTTTCGAGCTTCATCATAAACTGAAAAGTGTCTTATTTTGAGCCCCTCTTCAACTTTGTTTAAAGACACTTTGCTGTTTGAAGTCATCTACTTCCCCTTTGTGCTTTATCTCTCTTTTAGGGCTTATTTTGCATGATATATTAGCCTTATTTGTGAGCATTTCTGGGATTCGACCTAAACTGAAAAAGATCTTATTTTGAGCCCCTCTTCAACTTTTTTGAAGGGCTCTTTGCTATTGAAGTCATCTACTCCTCCTTTGTGCTTTATCTCTCTTTTAGGACTTATTTTGCATGATATATTAGCCTTATTTGTGAGCATTTCTGGGATTCGACATAAACTGTAAAGTATCTTATTTTGAGCCCCTCTTCAACTTTGTTGAAGGGATCTTTTCTGTTTGAGGCCATCTACTCCCCCTTTGTGCTTTATCTCTCTTTTAGGGCTATTTTTGCATCATATTTTAGCCTTACTTGTGAACATTTTCGAGATTTGATATAAACTGGAAAAAGTCTTGTTTTGACATCCTCTTTAAGTTTGGTTAAGGTCCCATTTCTGTTTGGGGTCATCTTCTCCTATGCATGCTTCATTCCTTCATGATTAGGGCTATGCATTAGAGCACTTGCATTGGCCATGGTTTGGCCTCTTAGCCACTGAAATCTAGTGGATTTTCAGTGGCTTAGATGCATTTTTTAGGGCCAAAATCAGAGGGGGGTGACCCCCTCTCTCCTTGTCTTGTTTGGTGGTCTTTTAGGCCTTCCAAAGGGACCCTATTTTGCATACATTGAAGTCACTTTCTAGGCCTCATTCTGAGGGTTTTGAGGTCTGCCTTGGCTTTGTCCGAGGCCCTTTCGGCTATATTTTATGTTTATGATGCATGTGTAGAGAAATCCCATTCAAGGCCTCTCAAAGAGGCCTTTCTTTGCATGTTTCTGAGACTGATTTCAGGGCCTATTTCGTGGGTTTTAGGGCTGTTATAACCTATTTCCAGAGTTGGTTTGGTCTTGCTAAGTGTCTATCTTGTATGTGCTTAATAACCCCTTGTATGGCCCTCTAAAGGAACCCATCATTTGTGCATGTGTTGGCTGTATTTCAGAGGTTATTTGGGAATATTTTGACATGTTTTATTCACTGATTTTGGCTGGTTTGGTGAGATTTTATATGCTTCATATACATGCCATACAACTCATGCTTACTAGCCCATCTTGCATGTTGCCTTAGCCCTTCATGTGAACACCTTTTGGCCATGCTTTAAGCTAGAAATGTGCATGTTTTGGGACTGCCTTGGCTTTGTCTTTGTGCTTCATAGTCAAATAATGCATGCTTTGTATAGCTATAGGTCAATACATGTGCCTAGTTTTGAGTTTCGGGGCTCATCTCATGCATCGAGTGCCATGTTTCCATGTTTCGGGACCTTTTAGCATCATGTTTCAGTGCTGGAATTCACATGTTTGAATGTCATGCTTCATCCTTGCCATGCCTTGTTAGAGTTGCATGCTGTGCCTTAGGTTCGGTCTTCGGTTTGCGTGCATGTGTGCACGCATTTCGGTAGTCTCATTTTCATCTTATGGCCGCTGATGTGAGTGTGGCTGAGGTCCACTCATATTGGTGTAAGCCCATATTGCATTGTGTATGCCATCTTAGTCCATAGCATTGTGTATGCTAGGTTGTATGTTAGAGCATTGTGTATGCATGTTACATCGAGCATAGTGTATGCCATTTCATAGCATTGCGTATGCTAGGTTGTATATTAGTCGCATTCATGCATGTCATGCATATTGCACTGTATTTGGGATAGGAGTTAGCCCAAGCACGGGAAACGAGGGACGTTTCGTACTCCGAGTGACGGAACGTGTCTCAATTCCTGGTCACCGACACTCCGGATTAACCGTGATGGAGTCTCGGTCTTGTTATGTTTTCATGTGCATTCATTTCATATTGAGTCGTGCAATTCGACTCCTCGACCATCATGCATTGAGATGCGTGATTGGTGGTACGAGGATCGAGGTGTGCACACATATGTGAAAATACTTTGCCATACCCCTTTCTTGCTCTCTGTTGCAGCAAATTAGAAATCAACAGCTTTCTAAAGCCTTGCACAGCATTCCGGGATTAATTGCAAACAGAGACAAATCGGGGCATCGCGATGGATTTCCGCGCCAAGCAACTCAAGCATGCATCATTCATCATTCGGAACAGAGCTGAGGCGGTCCATGGCTTGCATGCTAATTTACTTGCTTTCCTAGATTAATTTGTTAATTAATTAGGATTTTGTACTTATTCGGACTGTAATTATTTATTTGGACTGTATTATTTATTCGGACCCTCCGAGCGAGGGCACAATTGTAATAAGCGTGCGTGTGTGTGATGTATGTCTTCCAACCCCACGTCTTTCTCCCTTTTATTTACCAGCTTATGATGGTTAGATTAGGGCATGTTTCAATTAGCATACAGTATGATAGCATGTTTGCATTCATTCATCTGTTTTGCATGCACCGGGCTCGGCGCATCATACTAACTGCATTGTATTTCAATTCCAAGTTGAATACATGTTATCTGTTGCATTTCATATGCCATGTTTAGAATAGCCGAGCCTGCTATAAGTTGTATTTTTGCATGTGTTGCATTAGGCATTTCTGTATAGTTAAGATCATGCATGGATTTCTAACATAGCTTCTGTTTTGGCTTGGAGTACTCGGTAAGTTTTATGCTTTAACATCCTTGCATGTGTGTGAGTGACTGCCATGATAGCATGCTTACCATGAGGCTATATGCTTATGTGATATAACTGCCTGAGTGCATGTGGATGAATGTTGGGTTATTTGAATTAGAACAATGCATTGATTGTTTGTTTTAAGTCCACTAGATAGTGGCAAAATCATGTTTTCTAAGCCCGCCCGAGGGTGGCAAATCCACATTTTAGCCTACTTGCGAGTAGCAAACCGTCTTTCAAAAAACAAACATGAGATGTTTCGTTCCAATTCAGGCGATCCAGTTTATACTTGTATGTTGTGTGCATCACATAGTAATTCTAGGCTAATAACCGGAATAAGAACGCATAATGTCTTCAAAACTAGATATCATGGTTAGTAGAGGCCGATCTTTGATCGGGCGAGCGAGGGTGCTCACGAAGTGACCTTCCCCGATCATACCCAAGTTCCCGAGCCGAGGCAACTTTGGTGATGACGGACATGTGGCCTTAGGCAACGAGTCAGGGTTTCCTAAATTTCCCCAAAAAAAAATATTTAGGTGGCGACTCTGTATCTGGCAAAGCAGTCCATGTTTGGCACTTCTTTCAAAAAAATCTGTTTTCAAAAACGATTTGTCGGATTTGGACTCTTTGATGATTCATCGGTCTTGCATTGCACTCTGCGAGATTAGATACAGGACCGTGACATTGAGTCCTGAACTGTAGTGAGCCCAATGAACAAAACGGGATTTCCCTCCCAGGACGTTCGGGACGTCTACAGTTGCCTCGGCTCAAGAACTTGGATATGAGAGGGAAGGTCATGCAATGAGCACTTCCACTCGCCCGATCAAAGATCGGCCTTTACTAAGCATGATATTTTATTTTTGAAAACACATGTGTTCTTATTCCGGTTATTAACTTAGAATTACTATGTGATGCGCACAGCATACAAGTATAGACTAGATCGCCTAAGTTGGAACAAAACATTACATGTTTGTTTGTTTGTTTGAAAACGGTTTTGAAGTTTGCTACTCGTAAGTAGGCTAAGTCGAGGATTTTGATGAATTGTTCCAATTCAAGCCATCCAACCTTCACCCACAGGCATTCAGGCAGTTAATCAAATAAGCAGTTAGCCTCATGGCAAGCATGCTTTCATGGCAACACTTAATACACATGCAGTATACTAAAACGTAAACACTTACAGTGTACTCCGAGCCAAAACAAAAAACTAGTTAGAAATCATGCATGATCCTAGTTCATGTTAAGATGGCTAATGCAACACATGCAAAAATGCAACTAAAATAGACTCGGCTATTCTAAGATGTTATGTAAAATGCGACTTGATAACATGATGTTGAACACGTATTCAAGTAAATGTATTTGAAATACAATGCAGTTAGTATGATGCGCCGAGCCCGATGCATGCAATACAGATGAATGATGCACGCATGCAAAGCATAAGGTATGCTAAACAAAATATGTCCTAAAACTAACCATTGTAAGCGGTTAAGTAAAAGGAAAAAGAAATGGGGGTTGGAAGACATGCATCACACACACGCACGCTTATTACAACAATTGGCCCTCTCGACGGAGGGTCCGAATAAGAAGCTAACTAGCTAATCTAAGCTAATTAAACTAATTATTACAAAACAACTAATTAACTAACAAGCTAACTAATTATTACAAATCAAATAAGCAGCTAAACGCATTAACTACTTAAGTACATAACCAAAGCATAAGTTAGCTAAGGAAAGCAGTAAAACAGGAGCCTCGAGGCGAGAAGTGTATGCATGCCCAGTCGCTTCGTTCGGAAATCCGTCGCAATGCTCCAACTTGCCTCTGTTTGCAACTGTTCTCAGAACCTTGCACCAAGCTCCAGAAAGCTTCTAACTCACCTTGGGGACCTGTGGGAGGGCTGTCGACCAGTTGTTGATGCTTCCAGCCACTGGCTGACCACTTTTTGTTGCTGCAGACCAGAAAAAGTGGTCGGCCGGCCAGTTTTTGCTGCACTTCTCCAATTTGCTACAACAGAGAGCAAGAAAGGGCATGGCAATGTATTTGCAAGATATGTGTGCACAACCACCCTCCCTATCATTTCATAAGCTCAAGGGAGTGTGGTTCTCGACCCTCGGGCCACCAATCGCGCATTTCAATGCATGATGGCCGAGAAACAAGATTGCACAATTCAATGTAAAATGAATGCACACATAAACACATAAAGCCTAGAACTTTATCATGTATGATCAAGAGCGTCAGCGACCGAGAATTGAGGCATGTTTCATCACTTTAAGTATGAAACGTCCCTCGTTTCTCGTGTTTGGACTAACACCTAATCTAAACAAATGCAATGCGACTCAAGCATGCAAACATGCAATGCAACTACATGGCATACACAATGCAATGTAAGATGGCATGCACAAGGTGAAGAACATGGCATACACAATGCAATGGACAACATGGCATACTCAATGCAATGTAACATGATCAACTTAACAAAGCTAATGACATGCAAAGAAGGCCAATGCATGCATACATAAAGCAAGGCAATATAAGCATGCAACAACATGACAATGTAAGCATGCAAATAACATGAAAGCAAACATGCTCAATGGACTTAAACCAAAATGGACAAACCTCAATCATGCCCAAATCAGTGGCCATAATGATGAAACTAAGGCATGAAGATCAAGACAAGCAAACTCAATGCATTGGCTCATCAACTAGACATAAGAGCACAACTCTCAAGAGTGCTCAAGGAGTGACAAGCATGGAAGTGTAACAACACTATAAGCTCTGAAATATGGTAAGAAATGATGCCAAATCACCCAAACAATACAAGTATAGCATGCAAAGGTCCTAAAGCATTAGAGCTAGCAAAAAGGACTACAAAGAGGATATGCAATACATGGCATAAATGCATGAACCAATCATGGACAGAGCTCAAGTAGGTCAAAACAAAGACCAAAATGTGCTAAGATGAGGGCTCAAAGGCCTAGGCAAGATGGCATGCATGCTAGGCCACAAACAAGGCAACAATGCACAACACTCAAAGGCACTTAAAGAGTGAATGAAGTGGGAACATGGAAATGCTACATGCTCTGAAATGTCATGGTAAATGATGTCAAATCATCCAAATAGCTCAAAGATAACATGCATGAGGCATCAAAACACAAGGCTAGCAAGGCCAATTGCACTACAACTATGCAATTCATGAGGCATAAGGTCAAGGAAACCCAAAACAGTCCTAGAACATGTCAAAATGAGTCTAAAACATGCATGGAAGGAAGCCAAAACAAGCTAGCATGAAGGGCATAAGGCATGGAATATGCAAGGCAAATAAGGTGGATTACACTACACCTACTAAGACCAAGCATGAGATGACTTAACCAACAAAAATCAGAGTTATATCATGGAAAAATAACCCGAAAAACACATTGAAATGATATATAGCTCGCAAGCTTAGGCATGAAGGCATACGCAATGGTTCATGTTTAAGGTATAAAGGACCAACCCTCCAACACATTGAATGAGTGACAAATGCAAGTGCATGGCAACATTACATGGACTGAAATCACATGACAAATGATGCAAAATCATGGAAATAGGTCAAGTAATGAATGCTAATAGATTCAATACACAAAGCTAACAAGCTAGATTGAACCATGGCTATACAAAGCAAGTCATGCATGACCATAACAACACAAATCAGAGCCTAAGGATGCTAAAACATGGACAAAAGTTTCTTGAAGTAGAGCCAAAAGCATGCTAGAATAACAGTCTAAGGCATGATACACATTAGGCTAGTTCATGGAATTACACCACAAGTGCATGGAGCATGCATGGGGCTATCAAACCCAACCTTAACAGAGTTATGGCATGTTAAAACAACGCCAAAAACCTATTGAAATGGAGTCAACATAAGCTAGAAAGACATGCTACTTCATGAAGCATACAAGACTAGTTTATGAAATTTACACTACAAGTGTATTAAGCATGCATAAGGTGATCAAGACGACCAAAAACAGTGGCATGCCATCTCAAAATAACCCCAAATACATGCGAAGAACAAGCCAACACAAGCTTAATAACATGCTCAAACATGAGGCATTCAAAGCAAGCATTCAAAATACAAGGAGAGGGGATGACCCTCTCCTATTTGGGACCCCAAAACTACCTTTTCACCATTGAAAATCCTCTGGATTTCAGTGGTAGAAAGGTCATACAAAGGCTAGAACAAGAGCCAAAAGGGATGGCTCAAAATAAGGCCTAACAAGGCCTAAGAGGGAGTAGACCACCCCCAACAAAAAAGTGACCTTAAACAAATATTTTAAGGACTGAAAAATAAAACTTTTTGTAGTAGGAAGTTAAGCCTAAAACAGTATGCAAATAGGTCTAAAAGCTTAAGCAAAACAAAGGATTAAAGGGCTAGTTGACTCACCCTTGTAAAACACCTTCAAGACTACCACTCCAGTAACTTTCTTGGATCAAAACCAGTCCAAAAGCACCAAAACAAACCTCAAGAAGCCTTAGCAACAAAATGATGGTGTGTTGAGTGTGTGTTTGTGTGCAAAAGTATGATCAAATTACACTTTTAGGCACAAAACAAGAGCAAACAAGGAAGAATAGAGACAAGTGTGTATCTATCACTCTCCAACACAGAAATCTGAACCTAGAGGAGGGAGGAGGAGGTTCTCTCTTATAGAGAACCAATGCTCAAGCTTGTTGGACAAGCTTAGGGTTCAAGGCCATCCCTCCATACACGTGTATGGAGGATGGCTTTAGTGCCTTCCAGCTGTGCCAGCTAGATGAAAATATCTCTAAAAAGGTGATGAAAAGCAGCCGACCACTTGAAGTGGTCGGCCAGCTACTTGAAGTGGTCGGCCGACCACCACAAGTGGTCTCCCAAGACAAAAAGTAGTCGGCCATGGTGGGAGAAGGTTAGCAGCATGAAAATAATGCAGTGGTGTGGTTGCCGACCAGAAAAGGTGGCCCAAAGACCAAGGAGACCAGTTGGCCGACTAGAAAACTGGCTGGCGGGAGGAAAAGTGGTCTTAAAGGGGAAGAACTGGTCTCCTACCCTTGTACCACCTTCCAAACAAGGAAAACAAGGTTTGTGCCAAAAGCAAACCAAAAAGGATGCAAGACGAAAGTTCGGAAGGCAAGGCGCGCGGCCGGAAGCCTCGAAAACTAGTCTACGGGCATCAAAAGTGGTCTGCGACCACAAAAGTGGTCTCCCGGACCACAATGTCCCTCTCGGCAGAGGCAACAAAGTGTGGTTCAAAAACCACACCAAACGGAGAACGTTAAGCAGTCCCGAGTCAAGGCGCATAGCCGAAGGCTTCGAAAACTGATCTCCAAACGAAAAAAGTGGTCTACGACCACAAAGAGGTGATCTACAGACCACTCCCTCCCTTTAAGGAAGAGAAACAAGACTTGGTCCGCAAACCGAGTCGAAACACAAAAAGTTCAGAGGCCCGGAGGCAAGGCTCTCAGTCAAAACTCCGAAACCTCGAAACAAGCACGACATACACTATCACCGAGCGCTCAATCGATGACGTCGGAATCTTAAGGTCGGTCAAAAATGGGGTGTCTACACAATTATACAACAAAAAGCTATTTTACAGCTTATTTACCAAACACTATTGCTGCTTAAATCCATAATATCACAGCTGCACCAAACAAGTTGCCAGCTTATGTTCACAGCTGTAAGTTATAATCTGTTAAGCTATAATATGTAATCACTTTCCTACAGTTCTACCAAACGGGGCTATTTTCCAACAATGTGACAAAGGAGTTGGGTTGTATATAATTAGGTGTGTAACAAATTACCAAGCTTAATAGAAAAAATAAAACTCTTAATTACTCTCCTATACAACAATAAAATTATCAAAATTGTTAATTAAAATATATTTATGACATCATTAAAAATTATTAATTGACTTGTTGGTTAATTAATTAAATACGTCATTTGTTATGCGATTAAAAATTTCAAAAGGTGATATATCAGTTTCAAAATCATAAATAACAATTAATGAAAGTTGAATGATCATTCAATAGTCTCCCGATAGAATGACCAAAATGAACTAACCCAAAAGACACTTTCATATAAAACAAAAAAAAACAAAAAAATTGAATAATTAGTTTGGTGACTATTTGAAGTTAATATGAATTTAGATAATAGCACAAATGGCCGTAAACAAACGGGTAATTCTATTTCCACACACCAAAACATCTCATTCCACATCCTCTCTCAATACACATACCAACTAATTTTGAATTTTGTGATTTTACTCATTGCACAACCTTTTTTGCCAAAAATATCCCTCTCTTTGACATTGAAACCTAAACCAACATCCATTTATAAGGGTTGTTTCTTCTCCCCTGCTTTGGTTTGAAAAAGAATGCAAATCAAGAGTTACCCATTTACAACAGCGATTGACAACCCTAATCGAGACAATGCTCTGATCAATTCTTAATTGTGTAATCCATGTATACTCTGTCAATGCCACATTGAATTCATAATCTATATTTGATAGCCACTCGCTACAGAATCGCAATTCAATAGAACCCTACCTCATCTCTCACTATATAATAACAAGCTCCGTGAATCAATGAGAAAATGGTAGATTGTTATAAATCAAATCAATTGCCATGTTTTTTAGTATCTACTATTGTTCTTCAATAGTTGTCGTCTCTTGATCAGTAACAATGCCACCACACCAACTTGCATTATACCCACAATACCCACAAACATCAAGCCAATTTTCTTCCCCAAATTGAGGTTTTTCTTTGGAAGCTGGGCTTGCTTTTCCATGGTCGCTTTCACTTTGTGATTCTTTCTTCCTATCGTTATCTTGAGGCAGCGACTTCGCAGTCGCACGAGAAGGTGTCCTCGGCGGTGGCCGACGATTGGGAGAAGGTCGATGGGGTGTCCTCGGCGGTGGCCAGCGATTGGGAGAAGGTGGAGATGGTAACGACGAAGTCAGCGGTGGTGGAGGTGATGATCTAGGAGACGACGGAGAAGGAGGAAGGGAAGATCCAGGTAGCTGAGGAGGAGGAAACGATGGCGAAGAAGGAGATGTCGGCGGCGACTGAAGAGTTGGTGGAGATTCTAATCCAAGATTCAGATTTTCTTGAGACTGCACGATTGGAGAGAAAATACCCAGGAAAATCCCCAAACCAAGAAAGACAAATGTCAACAATGGTCAATCCATTCAACAACGATCAAAGTGTGTGCACAGAGGAGATGAAGAAATTAGAGTTTTGGTGGAGAAGATAAGGACACTTTAGTAATTTTATTTTAGGACAAAATTGTAATAAAAAAATAAATCATTAAGTGTGTGCACAGAGGTAAGTAAGTGTGTGGAAATAGAATTTCCCTAAACAAACACTTAGATGTTAAAAATATATTAACTTATACAAATTTGATATAATTATATTAGACTCTCTCAAAATTTTAGTTTTATTGAAAAAGAAAAAAAGTATAATTATTTTAAAATTGTAAGACTTATTATATTTTTTTTTTCTAATTTCTATTTTTTATAATATAATTTATATAATTCCATCATATATCTAATGATTTAATCTATTCAATTTTATAAAATAATATTCTTATTTTTAAAAAATTATTAAAATATAAAATTTAAATATACTATAATAATAAGATGTGCCTTTTGACTAGTATATATATGAGAAATTTGGCTATAAACCCCTCTTACCTTCATTTTACTGTTAAAAGGACCAAGAAAAAAAATTATACTTTCAAAACCCCTCAAAATTATAAAATCTTGTATAAATGGCAAATTTTATTATTTAAATATTTTATCAGACTATTACACCCTCAACTAAAGAGACCTCGGATTTCAGATTTGCCACAAATCCAGTAGATCCGAAGACCCTCAGATCAGCGGTGGCTTCTCGGTCAGGCGATGGGGGAGATCGACTGAGATTGAGAAAGAGAGAGGGAGAGGTCGTTGATCTCCGAGGTGTACAGACGGCTCAAGCTGTAATGGACCATATCTGAGGCTGATTTGAAGGTCCAACAATGGTGGTTCTGTGTTGTGAGACAGAGAATAGAGAGGAGAGTGAGAGAGAGATAACCTCTTAGCTCTGGCTTACTTCACACCCTCAAGTCTTCCACCACGGCGACATCAGGCAATGGAGGCTGATTTTGAGAAGTTGGAGAGAGAGGGTTAAGGTTAGGGTTTGAAGAGAGAGAGAGAGCAAGAGAGAAGGGGAGGGAGTGAGGGTTAGCATTTGAAGAAACATGGTGATTTGAAATTGTTTTCCATTAATGGTGGATTTGCGCAAGTTTTCTATAATTATTGTAGATTAAAGATCATTTGCCACCTATGGTGGTTGATTGTTGCAAAGTGATCGCGAAGAAAAAAAGTTGGAAAGGGAGATTGTGCTTGGGAGCTTCTGGTCTTCCGAATCTGGTCTCACAGCTTTTGTTTGGTGTTCAATCACACTATTTGTATAGATAAAAGGTTGTGATTTGTTCAAAAATTTGATCTATTTATTTTCAATCTTCTCAAGTTCTTTTTTTCAATTATTATTATTATGTAAGTTTAGATCATTTTTCGTTGTTGTTGATGATGATGAAGAAAAAACATATTGAAATAGATACTTTTTTTTTTCTTGTATTGGTGTTGAAGAAAATGGCACTTAGTGTGATTCAAAATATACTCTCCTTAGATTATAGTAAAATTATACTTTCAGAGTAAAATTTTACTCTGAATCAGAGTAAAATTTATTATGATTCAAAGTAAAATTTTACTCTAAAATTTTACTCTAGTTAAAAACATGTTGATTTACTTAACGATATAAAATTTTACTTTGAATCAAAGTAAATTTTATTCTAGTTAAAAACATGTTGATTTGCTTAACAATATAAAATCTTATTTTGAATCATAGTAAAATTTTACTCTAAAATTTTATTCTGGTTAAAAACATATTGATTTGCTTAATGATATAAAATTTTATTTTGAATTAGAGTAAAGTTTACTATGATTCAGAGTAAAATTTTACTCTGAAATACATTGTGAGGATGACTTAATAGAAGAGCTAATAGATATGAGGATAGTATAGTAAAAAAAAAAAGTTTTAAAATATAAGGGAATTTTGAAAATACCTATATAATCCTTGTCCTTTTAAAAGATAAATTAAACAGTGAGGGGTCTATCATTAAATCTCCTAATATATGTATAACTGTAATGAATAAGTTTTAAAATATTAGGGGATTTTAAAAGTATCTATATAATCATTGTCCTTTTGAAAAATAAATTAAACAGTGATGGGTCTATTACCAAATCTCCTAATATATATATATATATATATGTATATGTAATATTCATTTTGAAAATATATGGTAATTTCCTTGATATTTAAGGGTAATGTGGGTGTTTGGGAAGTGAGTTTTTTTTGTAGGTTTTTTTAGTTATAGGATATTATTAGAGAAAAAAAATTTTGTGTTTGGAAAGATAGTTAAATTTTTTTGTGATTGAATGTAATGTTTGTGAGAGAAAAAGTGAAATAATTATGAGATTTGATGTGATATTTTGTTTGAATTTATTTTTTTTTTAATTTTGTAACTAATTTATCTTTTAGTAACAAAAAAAACCTAAAATCTAACTTTCCAAACATCCCAAATGTTACACACTCGAATATTTTACCAAATAAATTATCAAATGTCGACTCACAGTGTAAATCCCACGCCAAACATTTGATAATACATTTGGTAAAGAGTCCCGAAAAATATTTAAATCTTCATTTTAACTGTGTAACTGTGTCTGTGTTTCATTCACACGCATGGTCCATCTGCTCTGACGTGGTGGCGAAGCTGATAAACTCTATCCTTCCGTCCGTATTTCATCGTCAATTTGCGTCATTTCATCAACAGATAGAGAGAGAGAGAGAGAGAGAGAGAGAGAGATGATGATGATGATGACACACACAGGACCTGATTTCTTCTCTGCATCTGGTGGGGCACTTTCTCTCTCCTTAACCTCTTGTTCGTTTCGCCACAAATCTCTGAGCTTCTTTGGTCGCTTCGATTCGAATTTAGACAAGAATAAGAAGACTCCTACTCGTCGAATGTTTAAAGCGAGTCTAATAACTAATTCCGATTCTTTCGAAGTCGGTAGGCTTATTGGTAGCTATGGCTTCATCAACATCACCAGGTGTTAATATTCAATTCAACCCAAATCTCCGTTATTTATGTCAAACATTTTTGTATTAAATAAATAATTAAATAGCTAATACTGTGCTGAATCTAAACGCTTGTTTGATTGGGTGGACTACAATATAAGATTGGGATCATCTGTCTTAAATTCTATTATTTGGTTACAAATTTAATTATTCATATTAGATTCCAAGGCTCATACTATACTATCCAACAAAATTTATGAATTTTTCAATCCTATCATACAAAATATACATATAATTGGAATTATATATATTTCCAAAAAGGTATTACCTATCTCACTTTATTCGGCAAATTAGATAACTTATTAATCCCCTCATTATTAATCCTGTTAATTAAACAAGCTTTAAAAGGTTCACGAAAATGTCAAGATTGTTACTATTTTTTCATAAGATATGTGAGAATTTTGTATCACTTTCAAGGAGTATCTTTCAAAGGAATGTCAAAACTGGCATGGTCAATCCCCCGAGAAATAGAGGGTACCTTTGGTTTCTGTAACGTGGGCAGTGTGAAATTCGCATTTGTTGATAATGATCTCGGTTAATCTTATCCATCAGTGTTGTTTTGGTCAAGTTATGTAGTTGGCTGTACTGTTTTCTTTAAGAGCATACAATTTTTGAGTCTTTATTCTTTCTTTTTCTTTTTTTTTTTTAGTGACTTTGGTCTAAAGTTGAATTTTCTTATATTTGATGGATGAAAGTTGTAATATTGCAGTTACTCAGGATTACAATTTGGGTTGGACATTGAAAATTCAGCCGGAGATGTCGGGCGCTTAAGAGTTCAAGATGTGGGAGAAGGCAATGTGAAAATCAGGTGCATTAATTCGTGGACATTACTATAGGAGAACATGATTATATATGCTCCCCAAAAGAAACTAAGAAGGGGATAATAGGCTTTTGATAATGTACTAATTGGTTATTGTTAGTCTTGTCTGCCATTGTTCTTCTTGTTGATACCATCTGTGGCAGTTCTTTTGCAGGCTTTATGAAGGAAGAATAGCTCAGGGGCCACTTAGAGGCACTCCTGTTATTTTTAAGGTGATTATTATTTTCCTTGTGGTCATGGCCTTTACAAGCACTGTATATATATGTATATCTTGCTTTCCCAATGACGAAT